>OX465295.1:307736790-308338223 GCA_949987735.1 Leucophora obtusa
CTAGTACCAAAGTGGGAGTTTGGGGACAATTTTCCCCATCCCTATGACATCTCTATGTTAAATTCTACAGTTGATTGTATGGAGAGGCGGTAGAACTCGTACTAGTTGCCTGGTTCAAATAAACTAGTACATAACTGGTTCTGAACTAGTATTTTTTCTACTGGGTAGTAATTAGATTTTCTGATATTTTTATCTTCATAATACAAGAAACCCAAAAATATTAAGAAATTTTAAAATTTAAATTTTTTCCTAAAAGACATGAACTGTGCAAAATTAATTTAAAAAAAATTGGCTTTTTAGCAGAATACGCATCTAAAGCAACAAATCGATGTTCACTTGTATTCTTGAATAGAGTTTTTTTTTAAATATGTACATTTGGAATTTTCTCAAATACATTTGGAAAATTTTGAAATACAAATGGAATTATTTGAAATGCATTTGGACAATTCTGAAATACAGATTTAAAATTTTTAAATACAAATGAATAATTTTGAAATACATTTGGACAATTTTAAAATATAAATGGAATTTCCTTAAATACAAATAAAATAAATGAATGTTATTTTAGTTTGACTCAAGATCATAAATTAATATCACTTTCTGTTTAAATTATTTTCAAATCAAAGATATCTTAAGAATTAAGGTTCAAAGCAAAAAAGAGTAATAATAACAAAAGGATAAAAATAGCATTGTTAAATTTCGTTGATGTTAGTCTAAGTTGAGTTGCTGATAACAAACCCGATTTGCTTTCAACAGCCACATAAGTAGACGATTATCAAAATATTAACCCACTCAGAGGCGAAAAGGCACTGATGATGGCTTTGTAGCGAAAGCCGAAAATGCGCATTCTGCCTTGCTGGTCTTATCGAATTTTTTCAATAATTTTTATTCTTTGTAATTTACTTGTAAAAATTGTATCATCTTTCTTTGATTTGAAATTAATTTAAACAGAAAGTGATATTAATTTATGATCTTGAGTCAAACTAAAATAACATTCATTTACTTAAAATAACAGATCAACTAAAAACATTTCCCCCATTCAACAAATAAAATATTTTAAAATATATTTGTAATATTTTAAAATTTATTTGTATAATTTTGAAATACATTTTGAAAATTTTAGAATACATTTTAGACAATTTTGAAATGCAATTGGACAAATATCAAAGGTTTTTAGACAATTTTAAACAATTAAAGGAATTAAATATGCTAAAATCCCAAACGTATTTAACAAATTGTGAAAAATAATCCGTTGTAGGCATGTCCCTGTCTGGATTTCATTCTTGCCTAAGGAAATCGTCAGGGGACGACGTTTTTAGAAATTCTGGAAATATTTGTTAAGTTCAAAATTACAAACTCAATGAGAATTTCTTGTTCTCGTCTAGGAGCGTTATTAAACATTTAAAACAATATTTGGACAATTTTGAAATATTTTTGGACAATTCTAAAAATTTTTTTGACAATTTTGAATGATTTTTGGACAATTTTAAAACATTTTTGGAAAATTTTAAAATATTTTTGGATAATTTTGAAACATTTTAGACAATTCTAAAACATTTTTGGATAATTTTCAAACATTTTTAGACAATTTTGAAAAATATTTGGAGTTTTCTGAAATAAAACTGAAAATGGTGTAGTAATTATATTTTCTGATCTTCGTAATACCAGTAATCCAAAAATATTAGTAAATTTTAAAATTTTAATTTTTTCTTTAAAGGATTGAAATGTGAAAAAAATTGGCTTATAGCAGAATACGCATCTATAATAACAAATCGATGCCATTTTGTTGCAAATTTGTTGGTTCAAAAGATATTTGGTTTACGTTTTTTTTTTTTTTTTCAACTAATGATAATTAACTTCAGGGAATTTCTGCAGTCGTAAGTTGTTAGTTATTGAAGTATTTAATTTCAGTTTTGTTAATTTAAATAAAAACAATATTCATTTGTAGAAAAAATGTGAATTATAATTCATGGATGGTAACCGAAACGATGCGGTTATCGGTAAGGGTAACGCGATTTTAGATTATTTCGGTAACTGTATTTTAAGGGTAACGCTATTGCATTTATTTCGGGATCGGTATTTTAAGGATAACGGTTTTTTAGTTATTTCGGTAACGGTATTTTAAGGATAACGGTTTTTTGATTATTTCGGTAACGGTATTTTAAGGTTAGCGATATTTCAGTTATTTCAGTAACGGTATTTTAAGGATAACGATAGTCAGTTATTTCGATGCATGCTGCAATTTTTTTACAAAAAACAAACGAGATTAAAAACAGAACCAATTTATCAACTTAAAGTTCGAAAATACTCAATAACCACATGCAATTACCAAAAGCAGAAAATTTTAAATAATGGTAACGGTATTTTAGGGGTAACGCTATTTTAGATTTTTTCGGTAACGGTATTTTAAGGGTATCGATATTTCATTTATTTCGGTATCGGTATTTTAGGGATAACGGTATTTCAGTTATTTCGGTAACGGTATTTTAAGGATAACGTTATTTTGGTTATTTCGGTAACGGTATTTTAGGGGTAACGGTAGTCAGTTGAAAGGGTTTTGAATCGATAACAGTATTTTAGCGGTATTGCCTGCCAACCCTGTTATAATTACATTCGTAAGTCATTAAAGAAAAAATCGTAACATTCATTTTATGCAGTCATTTTGTTAAAAAAAAAATTAACCTAATAAAATGTACGTAAGTAAATTTTTTTAGTTGTTTTGACTTATTTGTTGTTCATTTTATTAGAGTCAAAAACAAAAGGGAATGTAAGTTCAATTTAATGAAATGCTACACAGAGAAAACAGATTCATGGTGACAACCGAATTTCTTGCCAACTAAATGGTTTGGTGGTAGCAATCGAATTATTTAGTTGTAGCAATCAAATGTGTTCTTGGCACAACTCAGATGTATTGTTTCAACCGAAATTTTGTTGTGTTGACCGAATTTCTGTTACCACAAACCAATAAATCAGTGGATTTAGTCTTTATGAACAAAATATTTTAAGTGTAGATATGTATGTGAACGTCCTAGCACTTGTGATTATTTTATGGCAGAGTGAAATATGATATCCCATTTTTTTGCTCTGCTAGACTTTGAAAATTTAAAATTTTAAAACTCCTACCCTCTCTACTCTATATAAGTAGACATGTTGAAAACCAATCAATATAATAGTACTCAAATTCATTCATAAGTATATAAGTTATAAAGTTATTTACATGTGTAATAAAATATTTATGCTCTTAGATATAAAACTATACAAATATAATTTTAAGATGCTTAAGTTTAATTTAAATATAGCAAAGAAAAATAGATTTTTATTAAAATCTACAAATAAATGATATGAAAATAATATTAATATTTTTAAACCTGTCGAAAAAAAAATAATATAAAATTTGTTAAAAAAAAATGCATTGCATTGGATTTCAATTTCTGAAGATTTTGCTAAGAATAAAGTAAATTTATAAGTCTAATTAATGTCAAAACCAATTAACATAATTGCAAACTATGAAAAAAAATATATTCTGGCAAAACATGCATACAGCGCTGAACTTTGAAATGTTTGCCATAATCGTATCCTGTTTTTAGTGTCTGTGACTATAAAAATGATATTAAAAAACGACATCGACTTATATCTGCCCAAAGACGAAGCCTATCGGTTTTGGTCTAAATCGGTCCATATTTGAACGTAATGACTAATATAAAGTGACACCCAGAAAACGGATTCGTTGTGATAACCGAATTTGTTGCCAATCGAATTGTGGCGGTTACGATAACTATTATCCAATTACATATTTTATTCGGTTGGTGCAATTGAATAATTCAGTTATGAATTCGTATATTTTCAGTTGTGAATACTATCTACTACTCAAAATAGTTTAGTACCTACAATCGAATTAACAAATATCCTACACTGTTTCCAAATAAAACATTTATATTAATTTTTTTATATTTTTATTTATTTTGATTTATTTATAAACAACCAAATATTCATATTAAGAAAATACAAATTACGATTTAAAGAAAGCATACGAATGTAATTTATTTTTTTTAATTAAACAGACTTTGCAATTTGGAGTACGTATGTTTTAAAAGAACAGTTCCAAACTCTGTCAATTTTTCTAAAGAAAAACACAGAGAGTCTTTCTATCATTGATGATTCTAAAAATTTTTCTGTGGTAAAACGTTTTCCGGGTACGTTTTTTAGAAAGTATTTAGCGATATTTTTATAATATTTTTATTTTTATTTTTATAATATAAAGTGCTGATTCTAGGCACCTAAAAGCACTACAAAAAAGGGCTTTCGGTGGAGTTTTCTACGAAAAAAACTTAGAATTAGACGGAATTTTTGTATAAAATTATTAAATTCTGTTCACGTTTTCTTTAGAAATGTTATCATTGGTTGGATAAAATTTACAGATTTTAAAAGAGATTATGCTCCTATAGAAAATTCCATCAAAAAATATATACCAACTGTATTAGTATAAATTTGTATATGCTAGGAAAGAAAAATCGAGAACTTGTCTCAGAATTAACTAAGGACAGAATTAACTCCTGTAAAAACATGGTTCGATAACATGCTTCAGGGCTATTTGATTATATGTAAACGAAATGCTTAAAAGAAACATTTCGGTGAAATATCTTTATTAATTATATCACATGTCACAAAGGGTCAATTCCTACTCCTATGATAACACGATGTAAAAGTGTGGCAGTATAGGAGAAAATTCTACTATGGCTTTTTTGCTTGTTGTCAATTACCAACACGAAATCAAACCTCATATCATTCATGTGTTAATGGCATAAAACTGATATTAAAGTTCATTCTTTAAAAAACCACCAGTTAAGTTTGATAACGACCAATGTCTGTATGTATGTCTTCTTAATAATTTTATTATTGGTAGCAATTATTTTCTTGAATGTATTAACATGACAACATTTTGAAAAATAGAGCTGCAAAACACAAATTTATTAAAACCATTTTCAAGCTCTTTGAAAATTTCTACTTACTGTTAACGTTTTGCAATGCTTATTTTAATATTAAATAATTTAATTTTTACATATAGTTTTATTTTGAAATGAATGCAAAATGATTTTGTGCAATTTTGAAGTAATCGCAGAGATCGCACTATTCGTGTTGTTATAGATGGGGTCTCATCCGACGAGTTTCAGCTGAATTCAGGCGTACCGCAGGGTTCTGTTCTTTCTCCTTCTCTATTTCTTATCTTTCTCAATGATCTTCTTGGTCAAACTTTCAATCCTATCTACTCTTTCGCAGATGACAGCAACATTTGTCATTCATTTTCCTTGGATCGTAGGCCAAGCCCTGACGAGATTGGGGGCAAAAGGCAGATTATGAATGACACACTGAATCGTGACCTTTCTACAATCTCAGAGTGGGGACGTGCAAATACGATCGACTTTAATGCACGCAAGACCCAATATTGTATGTTGACCCATAGGGCTGTGGGGTCAACACTGTCATCTGTACATATGGGTGATATTGATATTGAGGAATCGGATACTCTTGATTCAGTGTGATGTCCGTTGGAATAAACATGTTTTTCAGGTGTCGAAAGAAGCATTCAAGTGTCTAGGTTTTTTACGTCGGTGCAAGAAGTATTTCACTCTATCCGATTTACTCACTATTTATACCACCTATATCCGACCGAAGATGGAATACAACTCCCATATATGGGCAGGAGCTTTCAAGTCTATTTTGGAGCTTCTGGACCGTGTGCAAAGGAGGGCGTAGGCGCTTATCAATGACAATAGGGTATCCAGCTCTATTGACTCATTGGAGCATCGTCGGAATGTGGGTTGTGTGACCCTGTTCTATCGATATTACCATGGGAAGTACTCGGCTGAGATAAGTGAACTTGTCCCCAAAGCCCAAGCTTTTATCCGTAATACTCGCTTATCAAGTAGAGCGCATCCGTTTGTAGTCGATTGTCCAGTGGATCGCACGACGCATTATAGAGAGAATTCGTTTATCAGTCGCACTACCCGTATGTGGAATAAACTCCCCGCAGAAGTCTTCCCTGTTCTTTACAATGTTGAGAAATTTAAATCAAATATTCACAAACACTAATCCCTCTTTCCTCCTCCTCATAACATATTTTCCTAATACCAACACAATGCATTGCGTTAATAGGGGGCATCCCCTGAGTGTTGGTCCATCAAAAAAAAAAATATATATGTATACATATATGTATATATATAATGGCAAGCAACCTAATATTCCGTCGTAAAAATATTAAAATTTTTACGGCAACCAAACAATAGGGGTTACGATTGCTTCATGTTATATTAAACAGTTGCATCGACTAAAAGTTTTCCTAACCGTATTTTCGTTTTGAAATTGGTTGGAATACCCATTTAATTATTTCTAATAAATACCAGTCGTAGGTGGAATATATTAATTAGCGTAAGAACAAATATTCTTTAGGATTACATAAATTATATATACACGACTGAAATAGTTATTCAGTAATTAAAATACCGTTGTTTTAACCGATATATAACTGATCTTTTTTCTGTGTGTAGCAATCAATAGTTTTTGGTTTAACTGTAATTTTACTAATTTTTAATTTTTTGTTCATTTTAGGAAATACATTTTAATTAAAATTATAATTATTTTACTAAAATCTAGTAGTGGCTACTAAATTTTTCTACTAATTTTATTGAACTACAAATCAGCTAAAATTAGAAAAAAATACCCACACAGAAAACAGATTCGTTGTGCTAGCTGAATTTGTTGCCAATCGAATTGGGGCGGTTACGACAACTATTACAAAATTTATTGCTGTATTCGATCGGCATTATTGAATGATTCAGTTATAAATTTGTATTACTTCCAGTTACAAACTTTTGGATTTTCCCACCATAAAAAACTCAGAATGTTACAACTAATTGACCAAAAGGATCACTAAATAAAATATAATAGTTTTCGGAATACTTTTTAAGAAAAAGGCATTTTCTTTTGGTAAAGCTATTATTGTTTGTAAAAAAATTAAAAAATTAAATATTTATTACCATCATCCTACTGAAAATATAAAACGGGTTATTGCTACCATAGAAACGATCCTAAAAAGGTCCGGCCCTTCCAAAAAAATGTATCCCTAGTAAGTTCTGTGGTGTCTCACAAATGTTCAATGCTTGCCTTCGAAAATAAAGCCATATAAAAGTGAGTGGACTGATCCCGTAGCAGTTCGGAATACTTTCAAAATTAATAAGTTTCCTATTGGATATCAGAGAATTGCAACTGTTAATTGCAAAACCATCATATGTAATCAAGACCCGAATAAACATTCGTTTGCATTCAAGCACCGAATATAATCGTTGCTGATTTTAAATCAATCAAACCAAGTGATTTTTGTTGCATTGTTGAATTTATCATTTCGTTTTCATACCATTCATTTCATTCATATATTTTTTTTTTTTTTTTAAGAGAAGCATCGCTCAGGAAATTCTTCCTATTAATTAATGTGTTGCTACCTTTGGAAAGGGGATAGAGAAGAAGTAAAACGTGGTGAAAGTTGGAGGCCTTCAAACATGACAATACTGTAATTGCGCGAGATGTTAGATCTTAGAACAGTTGTTGCGCGTCATCTGATGAAGAGTTGGCGAACTCTGTTGAAGCTTTTTAGTTCACAGCCCTGTTATATTATTTTGCACCCTTCAATATGAAGTATATTTGCAAGGAGGTTTCAAAAAAAATTTTTAAAAAAAAATTAAAAAAAAAAAAATTCTAAGGCCATTGACCTCAAGTATTCCAGATCTCAATTTCTACAACCCTAATATACAACCCTAATACCAGAAAATTAAAGTTCACAAAAAATGATTATACTTTTGCTAAGGAAGTTTTTCGATAAACTCAGTAGAAATTTTTTATAATTTGTGATTGCCGAACTTGGGAGTCGCCTTTCTAATTTTTTTTTTTTTTCATTGGATTTTACCTTTATAGAAACACACTGGTCTCCTCGAGGCAAAAAAATTGATATATCACACTTTAAATTCTGACTTTTAAAAGCGAAAAATTAAAAAAAATTAGCGAAAAATTAAAAAAGGGCGACCCCTACGTTCGGCAAAAAAAAATGCAAAAATACTTCATATTGGAGGGTGTACGGCGAAGTTTTTTTTTCGGTACGATCTAATGGACATGCTTCATCAGTGATTTTCCATTATATTATTAATAAAAAAATGTTGGTTTTTAATTTTTATTTAAAAAATAAAAATTTATTTTTCGACCTTTTTAATTGCTTCATTCCGGAAAGTGTAGAGGTTTTTGAAAGCAAAAACTCTGTGAAGTATTTGTCAGGAGAGTATCCTGATAAAAAAATAGCAGTTTTTGAAAAAAGTACTTATTATGTTAATTTATAATAAGGAAATTGGCCTCGAACTGAATTAATAAATTTTTAATTAAATTATTAATTTTTTATATGCTTATTTTCAGATTGTCTCTATATGATAATTTTTTATGTTTTATAATTTTATGGTCTAATTCATAAACTTTTACAACAGTCTTATTGCAGGATTTTAAGCTAATTTGTGAAAAACAGTATTCATATTTACTTAATAATGAAGAAAATAATAAAGGTTTATAGTTGGTACTCACTAACTTTAAACCTTTTATAAAGTTTGGAGTGAGGAAGCCACCATTTAATTGCTAATTATTTCATTTTCAGGCATGAAATGATTTATTAAAGCCATCCCATCCCTAGAATGTGTGGCTTCCAACAACTTGCATCCATCAAACTGAAAAAAGCTACAACAATTGCGTAGCCAATGACCTTTTTCGAAAAAATTTCAAAAAAAATGTAAAAATAAAATTAAAAAGAAAAACAAAACAATAGTGATGTGTAGACTGTCAAAACATTATTCGAAATTCGATTACTTTTGTATGCTTTGAATAATATGTTCTAAAAAATTACTTTTTTACACACATTTCCATTGATTTGCTTTATAAATAAAAAAAAATATTTTTAATGGCTTTTAAATTTATCTTAGCACATCATTAGTTCTCTCTCTCTTTATTAAGGAAATAAAGTTTTCACTTCCGATTACCGAGTCAATCGTTTACTAAATTTGTACATCATTTACGACTTATTTGGGAGAAGAGAGAAAATAAACAATAGTGTTGCCAGTATCAAATCGAAAAATTAATTTATAGTTAAAATACGATTATGAATCAAGATTTCTAATAACTCCTTATTAAGCGAAATATGTACTTTAACTATAGCAAGCTTCAAAGCTTTGTTTATGAATTAGCACATTATTTTTCTATTTAAAAGACAGGGTTGCATTTTATTGCTGGCCTTTTAAAAAAAGAGGCATAGTTAACAATCACAAAATAAAAGTGTAAAGTTATCCTTACTGAAAGATAAATTCTTAAAATTAAAAAACATATTTGGCGACGATCTAGTCCTTGAGATTTTTGTTGCCTATGAAAGAAAACAACAATCGAAATCAGTTAACACACCTTGTCTGTAAAGTGGCAGCCGATTTTGAATTTATGGTTGCGTAAAAACTCGTTTAAAGTTAAAAATCCTGTATGAATAAAATTTAGTTCTCCATTTTGCTATACATATGTGTCTTAAATTTGGTACAAATCGGTTAAAGGGTATATGATACATTAACTGTAATAGTCAAAGAGGCGATAGTATGAAAATTCTTTTACATATAATTTCGGTCAAAATGCTTTTATATTGTATATTTTTTAATAGATTTTGTGATTGTTTTATTATTTATTTCTTCTAAGTTTCATTTTATTTCTTCGAATTTTCGTTAAAATTTTCGCAAAATTTTTTTTGATAGTTGTCCCTATATTTTCCTTAAGGATACTTTTTGATTCCGGCTTTAAATTTGACGCTTTTCGGTAAAAAAAATCTATAGCATTCTTTCGCGGGATATCCATCAAAACCTGCAGAATGACGAACACATCAATTAAAAGATATTCTGAAACAGTTTGTGCAATTTGACCCAAAAAAAAAAAACGGTTTTTATTAATAATACCTATAGTATTGTCCATAACCTGGAGATGTATTCGCTGAGAACTACCCATCTCACATATGTTATTCCTTTTCAAAATTGTATCATCTTATTTTTGAATTTTTCGTGAATTGTTAGATTTGTAACATTTAGCAATTTTACGGAAGTCCTTTTTTACCCCTTCTTTTCAGTATCTTGCTAAGGCTGCGCAAAAGAATAAGCAATATATCAGACTATTTTGACGAGCACATTAGTTTTATGCCGTTTTTTGTAGAATTTTGAAAATTTTTGACATGCCACCGAACAAACATAGTTATGTACAGTAGTTTTGACTTAAGTACACTTTTTCTATAACTGCAAAAAATTTTGGTTTCGTTTTTATTTTAAGTGCACTTTTTGTACCTGCGCATTTATGATAAGTGCCTCATATTTTTGGCAGTTGTATATTATTTTCATAAAAAATATCACCGTTAGCTGCCTCTTCTGTTTTGCTTTATTTTGCAATTTTAGGAAAAAATTAATACAAAATGTGTTGTCAACTTTTTGTGACAAAAATATCCTACTTTAGTAATTATTTAATCATAAAAAGCGCAGGATATAGTGCAAAGGACAAAGTTGTCATCATTAGCTCCATTTGTTTTGTTTGTTTTCAGTCTGTATGAAACCGTTATATGTTGTTGTTTTATACCTGCACATTTGACTTAGCAATGTTTTTGGCATATCTGCAGAAAAATTCGTGTAAAAGTTGGTCGTGCAGCTATGTCAAAACTACTGTGTATCAAAAAATTATCTTTTTTCACTCCCATGTTTTCACTGCGTATCAGAGAGGGCACCTAAAAACAAGAGGCCAGTTTTGTGTTCAGATCCTCTATTACACATCCAAGTTCCAACTAAAGCGACGTATAAGAATAGGAGGAACTTTTGTGTGTATTTCAAACACTATTACATATCCAAATTTCATAAAGATATGAGAGTCCGGTTAAATACACCGTCCTTGTTAAATACACCGGCCTGTATTTTGTTGTGTAGTAAGTTGTTGTTAAAATATTATATGAAATTTTTATTTTAGCATTTCCAAAGAGCAAGAAGCAAAACAGTAAGAAAATGTATAAAAATAAATTTAATAATAACCAAACATACAGCGACGTAGAAATAATAACAAAAATTTGTAAGGACAAACTGTGAAAAGTATGAAAAAAAAAATAGTTTTGCTTAAAAATACTTAAAAACTTTAATAAAAAAAAAACATGAACATGAACAATAGTTACCCGAGTAAAAAAGTTTTGATATAAACATATATTATTTTATGTAATTGCATATAGTAACTTATAGTTACATATGGCCACATATGCTTTTAAATTCAAGCAGATATACTTTTATATTGTCATATGTTAGATATTTTTTCCTCAAAGGTTTTAATATGGAGACGTATGTGATTTTATATTATTACATACTGGCCTACATATAATTGCATGTGCTATATATAAGTACATAAAGTAACATATTACAGATATAATTACATATACGTTTATATATAATTTAGTATGACACTATACATTATAATATAAAACTTTATGTGGAGCCATATAAGAAATATTTCATAATTTGTGTTAGATATGATTATATATTGACGAATAAGAACCCTTATATAACTTAATATGGTTCCATATCTAATATATTTCATGATTTCTTTAATATATAACAATATAACGTTCTTTATAAAATCATCTATAATTATATATCATCCCACATAAGCAATTATTTCAAAGTGATTTTATATAAAAATATATAAGGTCCATATAAAACCGTATTATTTTCATATGTGGTTCTATGTTAATGATTTTGAACTAGTTTTAGATTTAGTAATTACTAGCGATTGGCGCGTGACTAGAAATGTTCGTGAGTCACGTTATTCGCACGTGATTGTGAGTAATAATTACTATACTCTAGTGATTCGTGCGTGAGTCTGAGAATATATAATTCGTACTTGATTCGTGCGTGAGCGTGAATAAGAATATATAACCCGTGCATGATTCGTGAGTGAGTTTATTTTTTGCATCATATATTTTTAGTAATTTTTACTATTTTGTAATATTTTACTATTTTTTTTCTATTTTTCTTATATCTTGGTTGTATAACATAATCCTAATAACTTTAAAATTTCAGTCTTGTTAACTTTATTTTAAAATTACTAAAAATAATTTTGTTCATGTTTAATGCACTGTCATGGTAAATCTGGATAAAAGTAATTGAAGATTTATTGAAATTATAGGATCTCCAGCAGACCTTTGGGTTAATCATTATATTTGGAAATTAATTACACATGCAATTACACAATTACATATTATTTGTAATTGTAATTCAAAAAAAAAAAACAATTACAAGTAATTTGTAATAGAAAATTTTCAATTATACATTACATATAATTTTAATTGAAAAAATGTCAATTACAATTACATTTTTTCGGAAAAGAAATAATGACAAAAAGCACAAGTGAAGGGTCAGCCCAACATGACGTATTCTTTTTATACTTATCCACGCCTACCCAACCAATCCCAGTCAGTTTTTTCTACAAAATTTTAAAAAACACTTTAATTCTAAATGTAATTGAAATTTGTAATTGAAATCACTTTCAATTACAATTACTTGTAATTGAAAATTTTCAATTACAGTTACATGAAATGTAATTGAGTTTTTTTTAATTTCAATTATATTTCTGATCTCCAGATATTGCATATCTTTTTTATTTAAAAAAATAACTTTTGTATATTGTTAGATGTGGTCATATATAATATGATCTGAAGTATAATGTCAATTTTTAGATATAATTGTATCAAACTATGTGCACTTTTATAACATTTTATATAAATTTATACAAAAAGATATAATTTGATGTAATTGGATGAGGACAAAATTCGGATACAATTGTATCGAATTGCATAAAATTGTATCAAATTGTACCAAATTGTATACAATTGTATACAATTCGATACAATAAGATACAATAAGATGTTCTCATTTTTCGGATATAATTATATCTAATTACATAAAAGATTATATATAATTAAATATAACTTCATATGGCTCCATATCATTTTTTTTACTTGGGTAATTATATTATAAAGCATTGTTTAATTAAAAAAATAAATGAAGAAAAAAGACTTAGAGATTTTGCTAAAAAGGGAAAAAATTTTAACAGTTAATTGGATTAAAGTTCAAGGAAACGAGAGAACGGAGAAAAGTCAGTGCATTTAACATTAATACACTCAAAATAGTTTGTAGTTTATATTAACTGAAAATGTAATTTAAAATAAATGAAAAATCACTTGAAACCCGGTCTACTGACTTTTCATTTAAATCAAAAGAACTTTTCATTTATTTTTAAATGTTAATAAATAAACTACAAAATCCTTAAAAAATAATGATTTTTCATTTATTTCCATTTTTTAAATTTCAAAAAATTAACTACAACATCCGTAAGAATAAATGATATTTAGTTTATTTCGTTTTTTTAACTGACCTAGAAATCGAAAAGGAATTCCTTTTTTTACAAAACATTTTAAATGAAAATATTAACTGTAACAGAAAATCCGTATTTATTTGTAGTTTATTTTTTAAATAAACGACAAAATCAGTTAAAAAATATATTTCTTTGTATTTTAACTGTATAATCATTTAAAAATAAATGTACGGATAACTTTTTAAATAAACTACAGTCAGTTACTATAATAATATTTTCAGTGTATAACAATAAAACTTTAACAAAATATTAATGAAAAAACTTTTTGTAAGTATTTCAAAAATTTTACATTTATATTATTTAGGATAATGTCAACCAACTAGGGTTTTTCTTTTCCCGGACTTTTTCATTTCCCGGGACAGCGGAATTATTTTGGAATTTCTCGGGATCCCGGGAATTCCCGCTCGTTAGAAAATATATAAATTCGACATATATTGTACTTGAAAAACTCGATTTTTATTCAAACAGCGTTCGACAAAGTTTATCTTTTGGTTGTATCCATGAAAAAATGTTCTGAAAGGAAAGCTAAATATCCATGTCTTCCACTTTTTCGAGGTCAATTGGTTTAACAATTTAAATCGTGAATTAGTATTTATGTAATATATTTATATGGAAGGCCGTCCTAATTTTAAAAAAACTCTTAGTAATATATTAACTAAATATTAATTTCGCTGTTTAAGCTGTTAAACGAATTGATACAGAGAAGTAAAAGACACGGTTATTTTATTTTGATCCCTTTTTTCAAGATATATTGTAATTGTTAATGGGTGCAAACTTGTGTCGGACCAGTTTTATAGTCAGAACTAAAATCAATTTTTTGCTTAAATATTTCTTATACATGAAATCCAAAAAATCTATGCAGATTTTCAGAACTATCCGTCCAGAATTACTTTTATAAAAAAATTTAAAAGTGAGTATTTTTCACAGAAATTTTTAGGCAAATTCGCCTAAATTGTTTTATAAAAGTAGACACTAAAATATTAAATAGTTTCTTAACTTTAATTGGTTTTCTTGAATAGAAATTTTTTATGCGACAACTCCTTAAAAAGAAATTATTTAATTTTCATGTTTACTTGCATTTTAAATTAGCATATAAAAAATTCAAAATAATTTGAAAAAGCATCTGATGTATTTATTATTTTAAAAATATATTTAAAATGAAGGAATAGCAATTGAACTTTAAATGAAATTATTTGAAGTAAAGGAAACTCAAAATACTTATGTTAATTAAAAATACGAAGAAATTACTATTTTTTAACTTTAATGCCTAGTTTATTGTAGGTATTTTGAACTAAAATAATGATGCTGAAATGTTGTATAAGACTGGTTTACACTATAAGATTTTCGGTACGATTTTAGTTCAGTACACATGCAAAACATATAGGCAAGGTTTCAAGATCTTTCCGAGAATCTTATAGTTTAAAACAGCCTATATAAATATTGCATTATTTGAACAAAGATCATAATTTTAAAGAAAAAAAAAATTTCCCGAAGGACAAGTATTTTAGTTTGTAAATTTGGTAATGGCTAATATAATATTTTTCGGTTTAACTAAACCAAATTCAACTGGCATCCAAAAACAATTTGGCTCAATTCAGTTTATTAAATTTTAAATCGTATTTTTTAATTTTAAATATCCTTTGTTTAAATTAATTTAAAAAATCAATGCTTTAAATTTAAAAAAAGCTTCTAAAATTGCAATAAAACTACACTCAAAAAAAAAAGTCAGTAAAGTTAGCAAAAAATGTTGCTGTGTTAGCAAATTTTTAGTCAGGAGCGTGCTTGCAAAAAAGTTGGTAATTTCAGCAAAAGTGTTTGCTGAAAATCAGCGAGCTGATTTTTACCACAAAAAACAGTAATCTCAGCGAAAGTTTTGCTAACACTTAGTCGATTGCAAATTAAAAAAATTCTTGCTAAAATCACTAAACTTTTTGCTGAATATTAGTAGACTGAAAAAAACTCAAAAAATTTGTAGAGAAATTTTACTTTAGTTAATTTATTTGCTGAAAATTTAAATATAGAAATTGTGTAGAGTTGTTTTTCTTTTTTTTGTCATTTCCGTTTCTAGACAAGCTGTGACATCTACATATTGTCTATCTGGTTGTCGTCCACGCTATGAATGCGGTTATCAGCACAATTTTTGTAGCAAAATAAATTAGTAAAATATTAGTTTAGTGCTAAAAAAATATAACTAAAATTTTTGCTGAAAACGGAATTTCAGCAAAAAAATTGCTGAAAACTAGTACACTTGATATACAAGACGTTTTACTAATTTGTCTACTAACTTATTTTTTTGAGTGTAGCTAAAACTACTGTAAAAGAATAAAAAACATCCCGGGAAATGCCGCATAAAATTCCCGGGATTGCGGGATTCAAAAACCAACCCACCATGTGTCCAAAAGCACTTTTTTGAGAATTTCAGGCCACAATTCTTAACCGATTTTTAAAATTCTTGTTTTTTGTGTTTGAGCTTACAAAATTCTACATACATTTTATATGACAACTACTATTCCGTAATTGTTACAAAGTGCACATAATACAGTACTATAGTTCAAAATACTGATTACGGAACTGATCGGATATGTATGATAGAGTTTCGTTGACAGGCAAAACAAACTGTTCACTCGCACAACTATTTTGGATTTATTTACAAACACTTAGGGGATGTTATATCTAAAACGTCAGAATTGGATATGTTGATTGTCGGTTCTTTTCTCTCATCATGGGTGAAATTTTATTAAAAAAATTAATAAAAGTGTTAACACTAGATATGATAAAATTTGACATATACATACCTAACTATTTTGGTCAAATGGCCAAAAATGGAAGTGTATAAGTAGGGTTCTTCAAATTGCTAGATTATCAATGTGCCTACCTTTAGAAGTTTAGGCAATTAAAAAAAAGGGAAGAATGTTTTATTCTTAACCCTCTAACCGGCAAGCCCGCCTCCAGGCGGGGTATATTAAATGCGCCAAAGGAGTATTTTATAATAAGAAATTATGCTTTTTCAACAGAAAACAAAATTTATTAATTTTTTTGTAAAGAATTTTTTTGTATATAATGCACGGTTTGGAAGCGAGAAAGTGTCAAAGATAAAATTTCGTAAATTTCAAAAATTAAATATTTTAAAACAACCAAAATTTTCAAAAATCTTAAAAACATATTTAAATTGACTAAAACAATCGATAGTGATCATGAAGTAAGATTGGAGCTTAAGATATTCAAAAAGTTCCTTACTTTGGTCCAAGGACGCACAGGATTCCATAAGGATACCTTTAAAGGACATCGCCTTAACTTCAAAACGAATGGACGGACTTTTCTGAAATTTGGCAAAAGGAATATATTTGGTACAGGTAGCAAAGTTTATAAGTTTGAATAATATAATATATAATATATGCGTTTAAGTAACAGCACAAAAAATTTAATTTTTTTATTGCAATTACATCTTGGTAAGAGAAGTAATTTGTGCCTAAACCTAGTAATTTTTATGCGCTAGATTTCGAGATTCACCCTTAAACTATTTTGGCCCATATCGCCTGAAGTAGGCAACGAAAAAAAATTTAGTAGAAGAACTTATTGTTTATTTTTCGTGATGAACACATGGTATAAATTTCATTTCAAAAAAGCTTAGGCCGGTTAGAGGGTTAAGATCCCTAAATGGCGATAAAGTTACGACTATAGTCGTAACTTTGCCGTAACTTTTGAATAAAAATGTAAAACTTTCAAATATAAAAAAACAATCATATTTATTACCATAGAACGCGGTAGATCAAATCCATTAAATATTTTGAAATAGTAATTACGTATATGAATTCTAAATTTCAAATAGAGAAACGCGTTTCGCGATATCGCTGATTAAAAGTTTCCAATGGAAATACTTTTTTTACAAATTTTTTTTTGGGAATTTTTATTCTCCAAAAACCGTTATCAATATGAATTCTAGTTTTTAGTAAATAAATCGATTAAAAAAATTGGACTAATATTTATAAAGGTATTAAACAAAAGGCAAAGGAGCCATATTTTATGAAAAATTGTCAGGATTACGTCATCCTTCCTGTAATGGTATTCTAATTAATTTGAATTATAGCTTTAAGAAAGGCAATTAAATTTATGTATTAAAAAAAAAAATGATAAAATTGTGTGTTTTTCGTGAAATCATAAAAATGCGAATATTGCGAAAACGGTTAGCAGTTTAATAGATTAAAATCTATATATGGAGAAATCTTGAAAGACATAATATGAACCCAGCAAAAAAAGAGATGCCGAAGCAGTAGAAAAAGCACTACAATTGATGATCTAGATGTAGGGTAGAGGGGGGATCCTTCGCCAGCGTGGCACATACACTAATCCCATTTTTCTCTGATGTTAGAGGAAATAAAAATTTGGAAAAAATATATTTTGTGCATTTTTCAATTACCTTTCCTTGCCATCCACTTTGACGAATTTATATCACATGTGATCGCAGGCAAAAGTGTTTTCTGGGGTGACCAGAAAATAATTGAAAGCAACTACATTTTGCAATAACTTCCTCAAATCGTGTGATAAAAAAATAATTTTTCATTATGTTAGACCTATGATCCTAAGATTTCAGAAAATAATAATTTGATTTTAATAAATGCTTAAAAAGTGTGAAAAAATATTAATTTTATGTTAGTGCCTGTCTCTGGGGCACAATCACCAGATAGCCCCTGGAGCTACGAAGAGTTGGTGTATCCCTGCCTAAAATGCTCTTTAAGACTTTTCTATATGTTTAAAATATGTTTAATAGTAAATTAGTATAATCGTGTTCATTCTTAAATTTATATTAATTTGTAATTATGAAGAATCATTATATTATAGTTTTAAATTTTTTTTTTCATGTAGTGAAAATTTATTGATTAAAGAGAATCATATACCTTAGAGGACTTGTTCTAAATTATTTATTTCAGTCATTAAAACATTGAGTTTGCCGTAATAAAAATATTTTTTGTTGAAATTGTATCTAGCTCTTTTGGCGAATATCCCCCAGGTTTGGGGCAGTTACGCCGATTTGGGTTACTTTGAAAATCATTAAAAAAGTTATAGAAAATATGCAAATAATATGAATAAAAATCACATAAATTAAAGCCAAGATATGTAGATCTTCAATTTGAAAATAATTTTTGAAAAATAATTATGGGTTAAGAAATGACAGTGCTTTGAAAAAAAGTGACGAAGGATCCCCCCTCTACCTACTTCTTTTTTTAACATAAACACTAATGATTTTAACATTGAGTTGTCATACTCCCACTTCAACATTTTTTCAGTACTTTTTGAACGAGTGCAAAGGAAGCTCTTTTTAACCAATTAAAAGTTAAAGAAAAAAAAGTTTTCACAAAAAAAAATTATTTTACAAAAGTTTTTTTATTGCCGCGACCGGGTATCGAACTTGCGACCTTACACTTGCTAGTCTAGCGCTCTAACGCTGAGATAATAATTTAAACAAATTAGTTATAAATATTAAAAAAAAATTAATAAAATAAAAAAAAACTTAAAAAAATATTGGTCCCGCCGGTAATCGAACCCGCGACCCTCTATTTGGAAATGCAAAATGATACCAAAATAACTTTTTGGGATCACTTTTAGAGCATTTACTCTTTAGAAGCAATATCTAAGTGATTTTTTGGATGTTGTTCAGAAGTAATTCTAAAAAAGCTGTAAAATATACTAACGGATACTTTGGAAGCAATGAAAGATGTAATTTTTGAAGTTGTGCAGAACAAATTCTAAAAAAGCAGTAAAAATACCCCAGTGTAGAAACGGTAATGCCATATCATTATTTTTTGGACTACCAGTAGTGACACCCACTTACCTTCTGCATTATTTTAAAACATATAATAATGAGTTACTGATAATTACTGATTTTTATCATTATTTCAAATAGAAAATAATTTTCTAGATTTTTTTTTAATTTTTTAAATCTATTTTTAAACTCAATATTTTTTATACACTGGTAAGGATATATGTAACCACATATTTTTTGATTTTTTGTATGTTGGCGAGTAAGCTTACTTGTGTGCATCAGGTCAATTATATTTTTATCTATTAAATATTACATGTCGATATAGCTCAGATGGTAGAGCTGTTGACTGGCAATCTGTAGACCCAGGTTCGATTCCCGCACCAGCAAATTTTATTAAAGAAAAAAATACAATAAAAAATATTTTTTTTATATAATTTATTTTTTTGAAAATCTATTTTTAGACTCATTATTTTCGTCAGAACTGGTAAGCACATAGGTAACGATATATTTTTTGATTTTTCGTATGCTGGTGTGTAACGACAACTCATTATTTTTCGCGACATCCCCATATAAAGGTAATAAGAAATGTAATAACAAAAGTAAGTAGTTACCATTACCAAGTATGTAGTTACATAACCACATATCTGGTAATGATTTTCTACACTGGGACACTAACGGATACTTGTGAGGCAGTGACAGAAGTGGTTTGTAAAGCATAACTTCTAATTTTTTTTTGTTGGGAAGTAATAACAAAATTGTTTAAAACTTTTTTTAATTTAATTGCGATGTCTAGGGACCTCTATACATAATCCAATTTCGCTAAAATGTGGTACAGATGTTGCTGTATTCTATTCACTATGTTTCGGCCTTAAGGAGCAAAAATGAGACTACGTCCTATTTCCCCATACGCTTTTGAAGGCCCTAACTTATAGTTTATAAACGTTACCAAATTTAAATTGCAATCATGAATTAATATTGATGCTTTTGGTATGTATTTGAAAAAAACAAAAAATAAACAAATTTTTTTGATAATTTTTTTTTGACCTTTTAATGTTTTAAAAACAGATTCGGTGGCTTGTTGTTCAGTGACTGGATCCTTCTGGGTTATTCCATCACTCGTACTTATTATGACACATGGTGAATAATAAGTGACATGTTACATGTCAATTAGTTTCCGTTAGTACTGTGATTTATGAACTTAGAGCAGTATAGTGGTATGTCACGAAACTAATATTTTGTACTGTTTCAGCAACAACTAAAGTATTTACTAATATGTTTCTAGCTTTTTAAAAAAAATTATCTTTAGTTCTGTGCACTTTAACCAGACACGTGATATTTTATTTCGAACTTATTTCGGTACATATCACATATGTATGTATTGTCTAACATGCGACTGATTCCATATGAGATAATTTTAATTTTTTTTATTGCATGTTCTCTTAAACCAGTAGAGTGATATGTAATAATCGAAAAAAATTTCGACAAGTCACAGGTAGCCCAAAAGGTGCAAATTGCTAAGCCATGTTAAACTTGCCGATTACTTTCATATACGTAAGAGAACCGAATCGAGCACCGGTAACTCCCACAAAGTTGCAGTCACGTGACCAGCTTTGTGACTGATCCATTTCCGCCAGGGTGTTTTTATGAGTTCTTTGGTTAATACTTATTTGGACTCACAAGAAGGTTCTGTCTCTGGGTTCCTTCAGATTTCGATGACATTGGATATGTGATACAAGGGACAAAATTAAATAACTTTAGGTTCTAAACATGGCGGCCTTAGTAAATTAATTAAAACTACCCGTTGCCTGGTGTAAACCAAACTATGAAACTTTTGTAACTACCATATTATAACATAATGCTGACAATGTGTATTTAACAAAAATGTACAAAATAAATGAAATAGAGAAAAATATTGCACAAAATGCTGGAACATAAAATTGAAATATACAATTTCTGTTATGAAGTACGTGCAAAATGATAGTAATTTTGAAGACAATTTAAAAAAACATACACATTTGCAATCACTTACACATTTAGTATTAAATATAAAATAAAAATATGAAAAAATATTATATATAAATATAAAACATATTTCACCTTAATAATTTTATTTGCTTAAAATTTTAACGAATATTGTTTAAAATTTTTTTTAACAAAAATGATATAAAACTAGTTTTTTAAAGCTGTCTAATATATTTAACTAGCGGGCAAGCCCGCTACCTTTTAAGTTTGCCTTCGGCCTAGTTTTTGGGATGTCAGATAATCCGAAAACGAATTTTGTCGTATCCGGCAAGCCCGCTATATTGTTAGCGTATCTCAAATTTTAAAATATAATTTATTTTGGATAGAAATTAAATATTTTTATATTTTTATGAAATTAAATCACAATATTTTTTGTTAATGTAAAAATCTTTAAAACAAAAGCACCCCTCGAAGCGAATGTTTATTAGGAACTTATATCAAACATAAATAATTGCGAAAATTATTATTCAGAGAAAGCTTAGGTTAAAATAAATTTTCTACTTTTTAAGTAAAAATAAAATTAAATAGACACTCCAGTGTAGAAAATCATTACCAGATATGTGGTTATGTCTACATATTCGGTAATATTAACTAGCTACTTTTATTATTACATTTCTTATTACTTTTGTATGGGGATGTCGCGCAAAATAATGAGTTATGGTTAAGTATCAGTATACGAGAAAACACAAAATATAGAATTACCTGTATGCTTACCAGTATTAACCAAAATAATGTGTCTAAAAATAGATTTTCAAAAAAATAAATTTTATACAAACAAATATTTTTTAAAATAAAACTTGCTCATGCGGGAATCGAATCTGGGACTCCAGATTGCCAGTGAAGAGAATTACCATCTGCGCTAACTCGACATATAATATTTGATAGATAAAAACATAATTGACCTGTTGCGCACAAGTCACATATATCCTTACCAGTGTTTAAAAAATATTGAGTCTAACAATAGATTTACGAAAAAATCTAAAACAATACATTGAGTGCGTTTACCAGACGCTCAACTGTTGCTAATCCGCTACTCAACAATCTGGTAAACGATTTGATTAGCTACCGCTAAGTCAACATGTTGTGGTAGCGCTACCTTGTTTTGGTAGCGTAAAAATTTTACGCTACTTGTGAGAAGTTTTGTATATTTTTTTTTAAAGAATAATAAACATATACAAATATAATTACAAAGGAAGAAAAAATTTCGAAAAAATCAATGAAACATCTACAAATATTTTTATTTTAAAACAAAAACAAAATTAGCATCGTTCACCAGATTAAGGTAATCATAAAGCCCTACATATCAATTGTAGCGGTAACAGGTTTCTCTGGTAAACCTGCCCATTGTGTTTGGGAAAAAAAAAGAAATATTGATAAAAATAAGTCGTTATTGGTAACGCATTATTTTTTATTTTGAAATAATGGAACTAGTAACTAGTATGTTTTAAAATAATGCAGAAAGTAAGAAGGTGTCCTTTACTGGTAGCCCAAACAATAATGATATGTCATTATCGTTTCTACACTGGGACACTTAAAAATTAACGGTAAATAACGATGCAAAGGCTTAGATACCCAGCGACCACAACATCAATTTTGAGAAAAATGCGTCCTCCTTCGGTGTTCCCATAGCACTTACCCCACCGAAGTAATATAATATTACAGGGCTATGAAATAAACAGCCTCAACAGATTTTAATTGATTTTTAATATTATAATCAAGAAATGAATGTTCTTTTTCATATTTGAGATCTATACAAGTAAACCACAGAGAAGAAAAATTTAAAAAAATCGATAAGGCCGGCAGAATATAATACATATTTTTGGGTCCCGCTACTGACCCATCCTCAGTATCCTATGCCTTTATCGGTTAATATTTGATGATAATCTATTTATATTGAATTAAAACAAATAAACACACGAAATTGAATTATTGACTTGGCAGAAGTGCAGTTTATGGGGTTTCGTCAAAAAATAATATGACCCCCTCTAGAATTAAAAAAGAAAAAAATCGAAATTAATTTTGGTAGAGTCTCGGCCCCGGGAGGTCCGTGGGGGCAAAAAATGGAGGAAGATAATAACATATAATTGTGGGTACTCAAATTAAAGAAAATTGTCTCACGATTCCATAAATTTTTTTTTTTATCCATAAAACAAAGCCCTACGTAGAGCCATTTTCAACCACTAGGGGGGGGGGGGGGGTCGAGAAAAACTAGTGTTTCCAATTCGGTTAATAGATTAGTGGATTCCTCGATTAATCGCCTCTGTTTCGGTTAATGTCGAAACAAATAATTTAAAATTCAACTAATTATTCGACCCGAATAATCGGTTGAAATAGTTCGATTAACCGGTTATATTTTTAATATTGACTTTTTCCTTTATTTTTCTAAAAACCTGCATAATTTTCTTAATCTTGCCTAAGATATTGTGAGAAAAGCTTAGAAAATCAAATACTACCCAGTATAGAAAAGCATTGTGGTTATGTAACTACATACTTGGTAATGGTAACTACTTACTTTTATTATTACATTTCTTATTAACTTTATATGGCGATGTCGCGAAAAATAATGAGTTATGGTTACACACCAGCATACCAAAAATCAAAATGTATATCGTTACCTATGTGCTTACCAGTACTGACAAAAATAATGAGTCTAAAAATAGATTTAAAAAAAATAAATTATATAAAAGAAATTTTTTTTATTGTATTTTTTTTTTAATAAAATTTGCTGGTGCGGGAATCGAACCTGGGTCTACAGATTGCCAGTCAATAGCTCTACCATCTGAGCTACATCGACATCTAATATTTAATAGATAAAAACATAATTGACCTGCTGCACACAAGTTAGCTTACTCGCCAACATACAAAAAATCAAAAAATATATGGTTACATATATCCTTGCCAGTGTTTAAAAAATATTGAGTCTAAAAATAGATTTCAAAAAATTCTTGTAGTTTATTTAACCTTCCTTTTCTATTTTAACTGCAGAATTTTCTTGAGCTTAAGGTTTTGTTTTTTATGTATACAAAGTTTTTTATTTCAATATTTCGCTACTCCAGTGTGTAGCATCTTCAGGAAATAACAATTAAATTAAAAAATTAACAACAATTGTTGTTAATTGGAGTAGCGAAATATTGAAATAAAAAACTTTTTATACATAAAAAACAAAACCTTATGCTCAAGAAAATTGTGCAGTTAAAATTTCAAAAAATTTTCAAAAAAATCTAGAAAATTATTTTCTATTGGAAATAATAATAAAAATAAGTCATTATCAGTAACTTATTACTATATGTTTTAAAATAATGCAGAAGGTATTTGGGTGTCATTACTGGCAGTCCAAAAAATAATGATATGTCATTAGTTTCTATACTGGGGACCTGCTGCACACAAGTAAGATTACTCGCCAACATACAAAAAATCAAAAAAAATGTGGTTACATATATCCTTACCAGTGTTTAGAAATATTGAGTTTAAAAATAGATTTCAAAAAATTTTCAAAAAAATCTAGAAAATTATTTTCTATTTGAAATAGTGATAAACATAAGTCATTATCAGTAACTCATTATTATATGTTTTAAAATAATACAGAAGGTAAGTTGGTGACATTACTGGTAGTCCAAAAAACAATATGTCATTACCGATTCTACACTGGGTAACTAAAATACCATCAACTTCTTTAAAAATCGACTGAAAAAGGTCCTTAAACCTTTAGATACCCTTTTTTGAGCAACTCCAAGTAAGTCGACATTGCACCAGCAAGACATGTCATGTGTTTTAGAGACTGCAAAAAATTTTTTTCCAAATATTTTAACAAAATATCAAAGTTTCTATTTAAAAAAAAAGGCTTTTAAAAACACCCAAAGTAAAAGTGTTTTTAAAAACTCTTCAAAACAAACGACATATCTGGCCCGAGCAAGCTTTTGGAAATACAATAGATCATTTTCATTTCTGTTTTAGTTCTTTTAAAAATTAAAATAATGTAGATTATATTTCCATGTCCTTTAGGACGAGGTTGCATTTATTTTAAAACTGTTTAAAACTGCATTTATACCTGAGCAAAAACTACCTCGTTTTTGGCTCATAGTTTTTAACTTGTCAAAGTGCATACAAAAACACAAGCAAACACTAGTTTTGAACTAAAACTAATTGGTTTTTGCTCAAGTATAAATGTAGTATAAGATAACAGTCACCTGATATATTAATTCTCTAAGAGCTCTACCTTTTCTCACACCTTCCAAAAAGTCTGGATAATCGGTTCAAAACCACATCAATTCTTCAACATGTTTCTCCAAAATAGCATAGAAGCCGAACCCATTTCACTGAATTTAAATTTTTATTCGATTAAAAAAAATAACCTCAAGACAAAATGAAAGTTAAAAAATTTAAATTCCATATATTTGACATCTGTAACTGCACATTGAGAAAATTGTGAGGAATTTTATAAAAATTTCATATTATTTATTAAAAATTTCATACACCTAATGAAAAAGTATTAAAAATGGTTTCATAAAAATTTTTGATAAAATTTAAGAAATTTGTCATTCTCTTTAAAAACTTCATTAGTTTATTGAAAGTTTTCACTAAAACTTGTCCGATAAAATTCTCTTTACATAAGTTCCCTCCAGCTTTGATTTATCCTTATTTGAGTGAAATTTAATTCAAATAGAACAAAAAGCTTTATATCGATTTTTTGTTATTTTTTTAGAGGAGAAGGAAGAATCTAGATAAAATCTTAGAAACTTCAGATACAACATTTTTTAAATGCAATATTATATTTTACTGTTGGCAGTATTGATTAAGAATTGCATCCAAAGAAATTTTGTATCTAAAATTTTTAAGATTTAAATAATTTTTTTCTAAAGAAATAAAAAATCTATATTAAAATCGAAATATAACAGTTTTAGGTTTGCTGTTCTCAACTTACTAATATTTGGCAAAAAAATGTTAGTTCCAGCAGTTTTTTCTGTGATTTTTAACTAATTTTAAGTAGCTTTAGCAACATTTTTACAGATATTTTCCCATTAGTATAAGAAATGTTTTGAAACTTTTCAACCTTAGAATATGAAAACTTTTTTAAAAACAATCGAGTTTATATATAACTATGATATTTAAACAAAAGAGGCAGCTCTTTGTGTTTTCATTGATAAAATATTAAGGAAATACATTGATTTTGCATTAAACGATTAACAGATTAATCGCCAATTTTATCGATTAACCGACCCGAATAACCCGTTAATCAATTTTAGTGATTTTTCGAATAATGTATTAACCGGTTAACCGCTTACGTCGAATAATTGGAAACAGTAAAAAAACTGAAAAATTAATATAAGCGAAAATTTTACTCAAATGAACGGAAATATCTCACGATTTCAAAAATGAGTTTTTTTCTAATGCGTCGAACGTGAATCGAATTAGATCTATTTTTTTTTAATTTTAGGCCTTCCAAAAATTAAAAAAAGTGAAAAATCACATTATTTTAGTTGGTATGTTTTGTTCGCTTGACGAATTATTCACAATTGAATTATGTTTGGCTTAGCCGTTATATAGAAAAATATCATAAATATTCGACCTTAAATTTTAGGTGTATGTAAACTTTTTGGGTTATATGAAAATGAAAGAATTTCATGGGAAATGAAATTTTGAAAGCTAAATTAGCGGCGTAGGAAAATTTTAATTTTTTAGGTATGTTAGTAAAATGGCGGCGCAGGAAAAAATTTTGTTGTAAAAGTCGCGCGATTTTTTCAAAAAAATTTTATTTTTTTTTAAATTTTTTTAATTTTGGAAGTAATTTTAGAATTCGTGCGAATATTTCCGATTATTTGAGTACCATTTTGGCGTACAAAAAATCTCATAATTTTGGGCCCCCTTTTAAGGGATTAAAATGGCTATAGATACGGCTACATACGGTTTAGGAATAAGAAAAAAATAACATTTTTGGAATCGTGAGACAATTTCCTTTAATTTGAGTACCTACAGGGGCCTTCCGGGTCCAAGACCCTCCCAAAATTAATTTCGGTTTTTTTATTTTTTAATTCTAGAGGGATTCATATTTTTTATATTTTTTTTTTACGAAACCCCATAAACTGCACTTAAGCCATTCATTTTAGCAATTATTTTAATTTTTGCATTAAAAATTACAAAAAAAAAAATTTGTATTTTTATTGCAAAAATTAAAATAATTGTTGAACAAAAGCATACCACGGCTAAGTCTCATTCAAAATATTTATTTTGTTTTGAGATAAATCTCTTACTTTTATGTAATTGTTGCTTTCAAAAAGTGTTGATTTACCAAATAAAAGTATTCATGGACAAAAGTACGGACAAAAGTTAGTTTTGTACCTTATGTAATGTCTCGTTTTGTGTATTCAATATCATATTAGAATTTTGACTTGAGTGATATTCTAACTATATATATATTAATTTTAGTTAAAAGCGTTAAATTTCCTATTTACATAAATGCTTAAGTTAATGTTTTGCATCATTGGTCATTAAACTATAAGCCCTTAAAATTGAAAACCATTACGAGTTACTGTTTACGGAGCTTTCATTTGGCCTATAAAATTGGTCGTAAATGTTATGTATTATAAATTTTGTAGAACAGGTGACAATACGTTACCACAAATTGAAATATATAACTAAAATGTAATCCATGACTTAGATATTAGCTGGTTACATGGATTTTATCACTTTTATTGACATCACCCATATACTTACATATGTATACTATACAGTGTAAAGGTATATTTTTTTTTGTTCAAACAGATAATAGTACATAGCCATATCATATAACTACACTTCTGCTGTCAGAATTTGTTAGCTATTTAAATAGAACTTTATTTTTGTAATTTGAGATGAAAATAACTTTCATTTGTAGAAGAAATGTAACTTTTAACTGCAGTCGTCAGTCATTAAAAAAAAATAATATAAAATATTGTAATATTAATTTCATTCAACAGTTTTTTTTTCTTTAACAAAAAAAAAAAAAAAGTAAGTAATTTTTGTTAGTTGTTTCCACTTATTTGTGGTGCATTTTGTTAAGAGTCAAATATAAAAAAAGAAAATTAATTTAATTTAATGAACTGTTAGTGTTCCTGTTTTCAAGTGAAATTTAATTTTACATTTGAAGCAGTTTTTGCATACAAAACATTTTAAGTTCAAGAGTTATATTTGGGACTGGGTGTTCTTATTTAGCTTGTCAGCATTGTGAACTACCCTATTGTATTAAAAAATGTAAAACACATATGATATTCTGCAATAAATGATACCAAAAACAATCAAACCAACTGTATGATATTACAACAAGAATTTTTATAAAATATTTTAGATAGAAATACGAATATCAGATAAACTTATATTATGTATTGTAAATGTAATATAAAATATGTAATTGAAAATAAAAATATATGCAAATACGAGTAGAAACCATAAAGCTTTTTATCAAATATGAAACTTTATTTGCACAAAAATATCTGTTAGCTTGCATTTACATAAACGATAAAATTTAAGAAACAAGTTTACCTATTAACACTTCATTTAATTTAGTAAGTTTTATATTTAACTTAATAATATACAATTAAACAAGATAACTGACTGAAAGAATTTTTCTTATTCAATATGTAAAAATGGAAATTAATTTTGATTAAAATACTTTATAACATTATTTACGTTCCAGTACATGTATGTATAACAGTTACAGTGGTCCTTATAACAATAAAATTTTGTTTTCAGACTTCTACCAGAGGTCGGCACAGTGGTTCCAAACCTAAAAAAAAAGAAAATGGTAATAATTATGGATCTTCTATTGATCGAATCGAAAAAAAAAATTTACAAGAACTGAACAAAAAGAGCTAGGCTTTTATAAAACTAGTCTTGTAGCCACCGTGTTTTATTACAGGATGTGCTACATGGTGTCCAAGTTGATTATCTCGAGTATACAAAAGCTTTATGGTCGTACAATTTTTACAAATGTGAACCGATTTTACTGATTTTAGACTTTTTGTAATCTATGTTATAAGATAAAGAAAAAACATGCTTCATGTACCATAGTAGCTCTTATAGATTAAACTTTGAATTTCAAATTTTCTTTTGGTTTTTTGCCAATAAGTTTTTCATTATCAGAAAACAATATTTGAAATTCCGTTATTTCATTATCTTGACCTTTCTAACTATTTTCAATTATCTCGAGCCGTTTAGCAGTGATAGATTTTTAAAATCAAAACTTGTAAGTGTATCAGGGGTACTATTTATATTCCGGAAACTGGCAAGACTAACGTCAATAGCTAAATTCTGGCAACACCATAATAAAATTTGACATTTTTTAGCATAAAAGCAGAGACTAGAGGGCGCTGAAATTTAGTATTACCTGAGCAACTATTTAGTATCACTTTAGTATCAGTTCAGCCTATATTTAAAATTCAAAAATTGCTTAAAACTGAGCAAAATACGGAAAACAAGCACGAAATATATTTAAATAATAAAATTTGAGATATTCGTTTGCTTTTTTTCGTGTTATTATTTAAATATAAATAAAAAAAGAAAAGTGTAAATTTTTTGAACAGAGTGACATCTAGTGATAACGTTGTCGTTATAACTTATTTTTTTGGTGATGCCATACCCCTGCATAAACGTACTCACAAGGTGTTAATGTACAAGTGCTATATCCCAGCAAAAACAGATATTACCGAGTAATTAAGCGAGTAAGTGGCACACAAAGGGTTTCACTACTTACCAGGCTATTTACCAACATTACTTTTGTTCGCGATGTCCAAAAATTCGTGGGTGGTCATTACCCTCTCGCTTACAAAAAAAGTGCGAATAATGAGTTACCCATAGTAGTTACTCACAAAGATAGAATAAGTGGTTACTCAGAAGTTAGGAAATAAGTGGTTACCCTACATTGTTAAATAGTTGGTCATATTGGCAAAATAAAACTTTTTACCTTGGAAAATTTCCTATTTAGTTCAAAACAAATTTATAAATAAAATATTAATATAAAGAAGACTTAATCAGTACTTATTTAATGAATTACCAGTAAGTGATTACTTTGCACGAATATATAAGTACTTCTATAACTTATTATAGGTAAGTCATTAATTTGCATTTTAAAGTAATGCAAAAGGTAATGCCCTATCATTACTTGGTAATCCGTATGGTAATTACCTATCATTACCATGTTTTTGCTGGGATGTTTTGTTTACAGTGACTTACGAAAATCAATTTGGCCAAAAAATTTAATTTTCAAGAGAAGGTTATCGTTGGATTATTTTTCACAACTTTCGACGTAGATTATCTCAACAAGAATGTGTCTATGAACTCAGATCTTTGTATGGCGATAAAGCAGCAGCAAAACCGCAGTATATCGCTGTCATGGTGAATTCAATTGTGGTCGTTGTTCGGTCGCCGTGCAGGTCGTCCAAAATCGATTGTTGTGCCACAAAACATCGATGCAGTGCGTGAACTGATAATGCAAGATCATCATGTGACATATCGTGAGATAAAGGCATCCTTCTACATTGGTTCCACTTCAATACATTCGATTTTGCATGAAAACTTAGTTGTAAAAAAATTTGCTGCCGTTGGATACCACATAATTTATTAATCGCTCGCATCGATTGGTGTAAGGGAATGATTAAAAATGGTTTGAACGAATGCAAAAGTGTGTTGATCATTAAGGGGAATATTTTGAAAAACAATAAAGCCATTTTCATTTAAAAATGTTTGTTATTATTTGCTATTCCCGAAATATAAATAGTAGCCCTCGTATCCTGAAAATGTCACTTTTTTCCAAAAAGATGGTTTAAATCATTCACTTTTATAGTATATTTATAGACTGGGCAAAAACTAGTAGCTTTTGGTAATTTTTAGGTTTTGAGCCGAAAACTATAAAAATAATTTAGTTTTTCCCATACAATTTTCATACAAACTGAAAAACAAATTCTACATGGTTTTTGCCAAAAAACCAAGTAAAAATATCTGAAATTTGTATTTTTGATACACCCGATTTATTTTATAACTAATTTTCGATACACCCTGTTACAACGAATATAGAATTAAAGCAAGTGTCAAAAATATATTTTTTATTTATTTTAAATATTTCAGTTTTAGTTAAAAATTGTGTGTTGTTATACATTTTTAAATGTGTTAATTATTTTTTATTTTAATTTAACCATAAAAATATAAAGAAAAGTGTTTAATAAAAAAGTGATGTCACAAAGAAAAACTAAAAATCCAGTGTAAATGAATTGGCTTTTGTAATTTAGTTTTGTACAAAGACCTCTTGGTTTTTGCTCTGTCTAAATTCAGTTTTATATATAAGTTTTTAAAGAGCTTTTTAATATTTGTGGACAATTTCTAAAAGAATAAGCTCAGAAATGCTTAGTGGTGTAATTTAGACCATTTTTGTCATGCACCCTAAGCCCAGCATTTTTAAACAAAGTTATGTTTTGAATGTGGCAAAAAAAATTCACGCCTCTTAGATAAATTTTTTTAATTTTGAAACATAAACAAACATGCTCCAAAGGATTTGCCCCTAAATTTCCCCCCGCTCGCTCAAGAACATCGAAGCTTTATATAATTTATAAATCTGGTTTTAATGAAACATTTTCATTAAGTGTATGAAACTTTTGTATAAATAAAATGAATATTGTTCACAAGTAAATTAAAAAGAATAAAAAATTTTAAAGAACTCGATAAGGCCAGCAGGGGAGAATACGTATTTATAATTTACTTATAAAAATTATATAATATTTCTATAACTTGAAAAATATTTGAAACAGAAAGAGATATAAATATATGTGCCCTTCTCCGAGAAAAGGGACATAGTGTTTCAAAAAACGGGTTTGGACTTAAGAGTGGATTCTGGTACGTAAAAGGGTGTAGAATAATATGAAATAAGTTAGATTTCTGTTAAAAATTTATTTACCCCATAAAAACGTACAAAACGAACTTGGGAAAATTAAAGTGATAATGCGTTATGAAACTTTAAATGCGTTCTTCTCAAAACTTCATTTTCATACGAAAAAAATTCGCTTACCAAAATAAAATATAACCTATACATACCCTTCATTCATTAAAATGAATATTTTCACAACATTTTATGAAAAATATCATTAATTCAATAAAAAGTTTCAATGGACGAGGCCCAGTGAAAATTCATCGGTTTTATGTAAATTTTATTACTAGGGGAAGTGCGACACACTTGATCCGGAAAAAGTCGAAACCGATTATCTTCTAAACTATTCAATATTTTTTTTTAATTTTTTTAAAGCTTTCTGAAATAGGTATCTTCTAATCTGAAAAAAATATTATGGGTTTATAATTTTTTGAGTAATAATTAAAAATATAAATAGCCCTAAAGGATGCAACCGAGCGATTCGGTTGGAACCAAATCCGGTTGGGACAAAAAATTTGTATGTAGATGCAGGGGATAAAATTAAATAACTTTTGGCTCTAAACATATCGGCTCAAATTGATATTTATCGGGTAAAAGTGAGTTTCAAAGTTGTTCGAATTTTAATTGTTTGAAAACTGTTTAGTAATTTTAGTACACTGTTTCATAGATCGTGAAAATACCTTTCATCTGGTATCCAATTTGTATACATTTTCTTGTAAACATGAAAAAGCCCTAAAACCGAACAACCGGGTAATTTTTTTACCCCACTTTTTAACTTTCAAATATCAGAGTGGACCGCTAAAAAGGTTCACTTGCATATTTTTCCGTCTTCTCTACCACATATACAAATTTCATCCAAATCTGAGTAAGCCACATGCACAGACCTTCCTTGTAAGCGATTTTGTTAAGCGAAATTAACTTAAAAATAATGCAGGCAACTAATACTTATTAAAAATTACTTACATTACACAGTTTATTTGTCCAATAATATCGTAGGTAAATTTTTATAATCGGTAGCCAACCACATCCATTCTAGAACTGGTTCCACTGCAACCGATTCCATGGAACTGGTTCCGGAACCAGTTCCACGGATTCGATATGGAAGGTATGACTGACGTAGAATCAGTTTTAGAAGCAGTTCCAGATCTGATTCTAAAACGGGCAACCGGTTCCACTTTGGCTCAATAGAAGTGATTGCTTTTGGGACAATTTCAATCAAAAATAATCGCCCGGTGAGAAATGTTCATATACGCTCAAACATGTTCATATATGGTTTATGTATGGACACATATGAACAAATATGGATTTTTTATGAACATATATGGATTTTATATGAACATATATGGAAGTATATGTGATTCCATATATGGAAAAAATTTCATATACAGACATATATGGAAGCATCTGTTATTTCATATATGGAAATGGCACTCATATATGGACAAATATGAAAGTATATGTTATTCAATTTATGCAAAAGGGACTTGTATATGAACATATTTCGAAGAATACATTTTTCCATATATGTAAAAGGAACTCATATTTGGATAAATATGGAATTATATTTAATGCCATGCATAAAAAAAGGAACATCTGTAGCGCCTAAGTTGAATGTCATACATAAATTTATATCTATCGTACAACCTTATAATAAAGGACAGCAACGTTCGCATGTATTCGCATATATTTAATAAATGTATATGTTCATATATGTCCATATATGAACATATACTTAGGTGTTACCTCATTTTTCGGATCCATACATAATATATGGTTGAACCATAAATGTTCATATATGGACATTTTTCACCGGGCGGTGTTAGAATTGGCAGTAGAAGGGGTTGTAAAGGGAAAGCAGCTGTTGTGCAACAGATTTTTTAGAACAGGAAATTTTTCTGGCATTAGTTTGTTTAATAAAAAGCATTTTTCCAAACAAATACACACTTGATCAAGTGTAAGTATTAAAAAAAAAGGATCAAGTGTCATTTTTATATTTTTGTCATAGTAAAAATTAAAAGATGAAATACCGATTTTTTTTTTTAAATGGAATAAGACCTTACACAATAATGTTTAAAATTATATAGCCAAAATTTTTGTATTTAAAATATGAACTTCAGAAACATTTTCTAAGTAAGAGCACAAAATAACTTCAATGACAAAATACAGGTGATTGTGCCCAGAAGTTAAAGGAACGTAAAAAGAATAAAATAAAAATTAGTTTAAAGTCCGCAATATTTGGATAGAAGAAAATTTTTATCTATGTTATGTACTTTCCGAGATAGTAGGAGTTAGGAACAAGTCTTTTAAAGGATCAAGTGTGTCGCACTTTCCCTATCATTCAGATAATTCTATATTCATATAGACAGATAAAATTTAATGCAATTGAATAAGACCAAAACTCCGATAAAATTGGATGAAATTATATTAATTCAAATATCTTTTTTATTCGTCTATAACAATTTGATTAATCCTTTTCCCAGATCAAATTTTATATAATTTAGTATGATGCCAAATAAAAAAAGAAATGCTACCGAATATATTTTTTTCACGGGTAATTTGATTTTAAATTTATACCTGTATTTAATGCAAAATGTTTAACTAAAATTCAAGCATTAGTACCACAGTTCATTGCCGTATTATACCGTATCATTTAATTATAAGGCAAATTAATTTGATTATTCATTCATGTTGTTAAACTTTGGTTTATTTTGACTGTTTCTCATGCTTTTATTAGTCTTCTTCCTATTAGTCTTCTAGCTGACATAGTGTTACACGATTATATTTAACACGTTACTAAAGTACACCTATTCCTCGTCATACACAATCCTTTTTTGTTTCTGCAAAGAAAAAGAATCCAAAATAAACCCTTAAAAGGAAATATTGAAAAAAAACTAAAATGTTAATGTTTTTCATAATTTTTTTGAAGTTATGTTTCGGAAAGTGAAAGTATCCAAAATTTTATGTTTTATTGAAGTCTGGTAACATTTATAGTTAATTTCATTGAAATCGGAGGGGTGAATCCGAATGGCATGACGGTTTGACATAGATTCTTCCTATACCGCGTTATTATTGAATTTTTCTCCTCATAATTAAACGAAAAATGTATATTTATTAATATGCAATAAATGATTTTTATTAAGAGAATTAAAGAAAATATATTCGAAATACTCTTTTGTAGCAGGAAGATGAAAACTTTTTATTGACAAATTTAGCAAAGACGAAGGAACTAACATCAACCTGGAGACTCGCCAACATTTAGTCTATGTGACGATTAATCAAAATATTTTAAACTATTAAATTGGCATGCCGTGACCGGTACTCCGACGAGGGACCCACTAGAGGTTTAAAAAATATATTATCTACCCCTTATTTTGTATAAAACGAGGGATAGGTGCGCAGAATAAGCTAACAAATTTATATTTTATAGTACATTACAAATAATAGCGCGAGCGGAAGGTGCATATTTCATTTCATTGTTGAAGAATGAATGTGTGCGTATGAAGGATTGTTATAAATTACATGTAACCTGAGATTTGTTATACCTGTTCAACATAATAGTGCTTGTAGGCATAATGTACAGGATTTTCTTTATTTACCGATAAGTACACACACATTTTAACAAATGATAAAACAAAAAGAAAAATAAAGCCAAAAGTTTATCCACTTTTTTTACTTTTATTTATGCCACATTATTCCCTTTCGAGTTCACATTGTTGTTAAACTTGAACAAGTGCTAAGTTTTTCTTACTTTTTGTGTTATTTTGTTATTTGTTAAAAGCTAAAGCTAATTGACTTCCTACGGGGTGTATATATGTGGATTACATACTTAAATAAGAACATAGAAGATAAGATAAATCCCTTATAGAAGTGCTAAGTTAAAAAAAAACGTCAAGGTATATAGGTGCTTCAATATCGTATAGGGAAACAGAAGGTAGTCCGATATTTTCTCCTCATGGCTTGATCGTTGTATGTAGACTATAGCTACCCCAGAATGACGCCTGGCGGTCCCTAAAAATTGTAATTTTTTTAGCCTTTTGTTTGAAAATTTATTAAAGAAATTTAAAAAAATTTAAATGGAATTTTTTAAATTTCATATGACGTCCATTGTGATTTCTGCATAAATTCTAAATCACAATTTATACAATACACTTCACAAATGTGAAACAAAATGTAATAATTTTTTAACTGCTTTCGACGCATTTGCTATTTCTATGATTTCAAAAGAAATTTAGACTTTATACCATATTTCTAATATCGCCAAAATATGTAATTGATTTGACGTATAATAAATGTGAAAAAACTCTAAAACCCCTAAATGCGAATGAAGATTCGCGGCCATCTCGGCCATTTAGAGAGTTAAAACTGGGGTAAAAAATTAACCATTTTTTGTTTTTTCTATTTATTTGTCGTTACATCCAAGGAAACTATATACAAATGTTATATTTTCGGATAGGCATTTTTAAGGGCCGTTTCCTGTTACCATTTTTTGGTACGTTGTTGTTGTTGTAAGAAATATGTTAGGGTTACCAAAACAGTTAAATTTCATATAATATTAGAAAAAATTTCAGTAGCCCCTAAAGACTTTTTGTCTTAAGATATGAAATTTACGGAACTTGAATAAAATGGTTTATTAAAAGTACTATGTTATATACCAATATATGTTTAAACAATGTAAATGTAAGCATTAGGTTTAAAATTACACCCAAGAAAAAATAAGTATGGTATTTCTGTTCACGATATTTTGGCCAATACTGTACATTAGACCGTACCTCAAAAAAAAAGTTTGCCGTATACCGTCCAATCTAAATTATTTTTGCAAAAAGGTTTCAAAAAAAATTTTCTAATTTTTTTTTTGTCGATCGTAGGGGTCGCCATTTTACATTTTTCGTTATATCTTTGGCATTTACAGTCGGATCTTAAAGTATGATACATCGACGTTTTTCTCTCGAGGGAACCAATGTTTTGCTCTAAAGACCATTACCTCAAGTATCACGTTCTAGTATTTACCCACCAGATCTCAGTTGCTATCACCCTAATGGCATAAAATCATTAGACTTTTGCTAAGGAAGTTTTTCGATAAACCCAGCATAATTTTTTTTTTTTTTTTTGGTTGCCGAACGTAGGGGTCGCCTTTTTAATTTTTTTTTTTCTTTGGATTTTTGTAACAAAACACTGGTCTCCTCGAGGCAAAAAATGTCGATAATTCATACTATAAAATCCGAATTTAAATGCCGAAGCTATAACGAAAAATTGAAGAAGGCGATCCCTACATTCGGCAAAAAAAATTTTAGAACTGCTTGCAAAAATACTTTATATTTGAGGGTGTACCGCGCACTTTTTTCTTTTTTTTGCCTGTAAGATGGTATGGTCTACTGTATATACACATATTTTAACACAGAAATATATAATTTTAACACTTGTAGGTATGTATTAAGATGTCCCTTAAATTTAAAATTATCGAATTTAAGTGCTTACATTCCTCAGTTTTCTTCCATTTAATCTCAAGTTTACAAAAATTGTTAAAAAACGTTTAACATGATCGCTGTACCAAAATAATGAACATATAAAAAATATGACATACGAAAACTATTTAAAACTTTCGAAAGTTTTCAATAATCGGAGAACTTTGAACGCGATTTACGAGAAACGCTTCCCATAAAAATTTCAGTTTGTATTCGTATATTTAAAAAAAAAAAAAAATGGGGATGCTAATATTAAAATTCAAAAATTCGTAATTTCAGAGACACCTTAGCATATATATTATATATTTCCAGTTGACTGTATTTAATGTATTTTCTTAAGTTTTATTGATATACCCTGAATATACTGTAACCAAACAAATGTATGGCCAAAGCCATACATATGTTTGATCAAATAAAGTATTATGCCATAATACATATAAATGTTTAAGAAATAAACAAATCTTTTTGAATCTTTTATATTAACTGATTGAATGGTACATCCTTAAATATTACAATATACTAAAATTTTGTGTATTAGGTCAAAACCTTAAAATTGTTATTTAATTTGTATTTATAAGTAAATTTTTGGGTTTAATGTTTTGTAAACTGTCATTTAGTGACAGTAGCTTCTGAGACGTAAAATCCACATGCTTCATAAATTTTATAGAATTTCCTAAATTTCTTACATAAAAGAACATTAATTATATTATAAGGTGTGGGGGTAAAACGAATAAGTAATTTAATGGAAACAAACGAATAAACATTTTATATATTTCTTATACGATATGATGAAATCCAAGGAATTCTTAATTTCTTTGAAACATATTTAACTTGACAGTAATAAATGTAAACCTATGAATAAACATTTATTTTTAATAAGCAAATCCAAATAATTGCTAGCTGTCTTAAATCTAGTTTTGTTTAGCTAAAATTTAATATGAAAAATACTTTGGTAATTTATATATGTGTATTAATGAAGCCTTAAAATATTTTGGAAATACTTTTAAAGGAATTAGATATGCTAAAATCCCAAACGTATTTGACAAATTGTGAAAAATAATCTGTTGAGGCATGTCCCTATCCGGATTTCATTCTTGCCTAAGGAAATCGTCAGGTAACGATGTTTTTAGAATTTCTGGAAATATTTGTTAAGTTAAATTACAAATTCAATGAGAATTTCTTGTTCTGAACTGGGAGCGTTATTAAACATTTAAAATATTAAAACAAGAACAACAACAACAAAAATTTTTTTTTTTGATAATTCAGCTATTTCTAATCGGCTTGTAGGATTGAGATGAAACTTCATAGGCCCATAGAATTTTTAGCTCAAATTTCGACGGCCAACCCCACAGACGTACTGGGAGCTGTGCTACTAGACTCCAAAATAGGGCACCTCGAGCATGTGAAAAATTTAAAGGTTTGCCATTTTCGATATATGAAGCAATTAAAAAAAATATAAAATTGTATTATCTGCTAGTAAAAGCCTATAATTAACATGCATTTGCATATGCGATATCTGTGAAAATATAAAAGTTGTTCGCATTTGAAATTATATATTTTTTCAATAACCTGGTATACCACTCTACAACAAAATCTATTCTTTTCCAAAATAACAAGGTTATGACTACTGCTTTTGGCAGAGTGGGGGAAAAATACGTGTATCGTTGTTTTAAAAGTTTAACCCTCTAATGCACAAGGCCGCCTAAAGGCGGTCTTCAGATTTTAAATAGTTTTTGGCTAAATAACAATATTTTATTAAATAAGTTGTATTATATCCATAGAAAACTTAACTGTCTACTTTTTTACCTTCAAACTTTTTTTGTATAAGGACCGGTTTTCAAGTGAGAAGCATGTAGTGAAAATTTAGAAAATTTGAAAAAATTAACTTTTTAAAACAGAAAAAAATATTTTAAAAATTGCCAAAAATACATTTACGATCTGGCGTACATTACCGATAATAACAAAGCTAGTTTAGAGCCTCTAATTGTAAAATCAGTTGAAAATTTTTCTCCAGGACTCACAGGATAACACCAGGATATGTTCTTCAAATATCTCTCTAACTCCAAAACTAGCCAACAGATGTTTTTATAATTAAACACAAATTTTATACTTTGAGGTAGTAGAAAGCAGAACTAATTTCTTCAAAATTTATTGATGTTTAGTGCCAAATTCGCCAAATTTCGTAATTTTCAAAAAGCTAAAATCGCCACAACTTTTGAAATAACAACAATTGATCGACAATTTTCGGTACGAAATTTTATTTTATTTTATTGATACTATTATTTACAGCAAAAACCGAAATTATTTGACCACTGGGTTTCAAGATACGTCTTCAACCTTTGTTGTGCTATATCGCCTAAATAAAGCGATAAATTAAAATTTTAATATTTATGGAACAAATATTTTCAACGCCAAATATATGGTTTAAATATTATTGTAATAAGAAGAAAGAGCATTAGAGGGTTAAGTCTGGCCTTTTGTTTTTTGGGGGGATCAAATTCCCGCCCCCTTCTTTTTGCAATTATTTATTGTGAATCGGCAGAGTAAATCGTGTGAATCTTCCATTTTTGGTATAGGGTGTGTACGGCGAACTCATGTAAAACACTACGAGAAACATTTTTGTGGAATATTTTATTCCCCTATCTCTTCGGTTAAAGGGACATTTTTGGTCCCATTTTAAAAAGTGACAAGTTTAAATCACCTAAGGGATCTTATATGGTTCCAGTTAGACCTTTTTTAATTGCTTTTCAATAGTGATTAATACGAATTCCATGTATCAAAAAAATTGTATGGAAAAGTTAGAATCTCAATTGTGTACAAAAATAATACTTCGTGAAAAAATTAGATCAATGCCACGGCTTGCTTTCTGAATGGGGAAATAAAATAACCTTCATTTGTAAATTTTTAGTCAAGTTCAAGTCTTGAAGTATTAAGAAATCATATACAAAAGCCTTGTAACAGTTTTTAACTCGTATATAAGAGTACTTAAATCGATAAACTTTTCTTAAAAACAATATGTTGCATAATACGATAAACTACAATAGAAGATAGAATTCTTAAGTAACAATTTTGTTTTGTAGTTGTTTTATATACATTATGGTGTTCCGATAATTTCAAAATTTTCGATATTTGTTAACCACACTGCACAAAAGCCAAAAAACTTCAATAATCTGTTTTTTAATTAAATTTGGCGTGATCAGTCGGAATCTGCAAAGAAAGAGAGCTTTTCGAGAAAACGTGGTTTTTATAGTATTGGTCAATATTACAGCTTTTTGCTTAATACTCTGAAAATGGACTTAAAAATCACAAATTTTATTAAAGATATAAATATCTACATAAGTTAGTCTTTAGTTTCCAAGTAAGCATGATGGTGGAAATGAAAGGAGAATTTGTTGAATGTCCAATGATGTTGAAAATTTTGGTTTTTTGATTTTGCCCTTATATTTATCAATTTAAAATTTGCTTTTCAGATTTTCCTACAAGTCCTGTACCTACATTCCACACCGAAAAATTGATATTGACTGCATTTGAAAAGTTTTGTGTATGTGACAGCGCATAGAGAAAGGGACCGAAGATTAAAAAAACCATTGTAATCAGCATGTCCGAGATATATAGAATTAATTGTCAGAACTCTATTAATTTTTAAAATTTAAGACTTTGTCATCCTGTGTTATCAATAAATAAATAAATTATTGTATTTTTCTCATACCCAGTGTATAAACTGTAGTGACATGTTATTACTTTTGGACTACCAGTCCAAAAGCATGTTGCTAAAATTTATAAATTTTAATTAATTTTTATTTTCGTGTTTTTGAATCACATTTTAACACACGCACAATATCTTATCCTTAAAAACAACCTAAAATACATATTAAATTAATTGAAAACACAATTAAAAAAAGGACAAATGATTTTTCATTATATTCAAACCATTTTGCTATTTATTTTTAAATATTGTTTAAACTATCCACAATGAAATAAAAATAATTGAAAAGTCTATTGAAACAATCATCAATTTTTAACTGACAAAACTTAAAAAAAAAAAACGATTTTGTGGTTTATTTTTTCATATTTGAAAGTTTTTTTTTTGTTTGGATTTTCAAAACACTCACTCACAACACACACGTTCATATTTTTATTGGCAATGTTTGTGTGTATGCGTAAAAAATTTCTTGTAATTTGAACTGAAATAATTTTGTATATAACCAAACTATTTTAACAAAAAAGAAAACCGAAAATATTTGAATTTTTTGTTTTAAAACAGAAAAAAACGAAATTATTTAAATTATTTTTTCTAAAAATAGAAATCTAAAAATAGAATATTTGACTGAAAATAGCAACTCCTACATACGATACATATTTTTTTTGGTTTGTTTTTTATTGACGAATATAAAAAGTTAAACAATATGTTTCAATGTATTTTAATTGATTCTTCAATTGAAAACAAACTTTATCTATTACTTTTTAAATAAACCTTAAAGTGTGGTTAACTTTTAAGGGCCGATGTTGATTTTGAATAAACCACAAATTATTTAGGAAATTATTGTGATTTCTTTTTATATGATAATATTGGTATGGTTCAATTATGTATGGAACAAAATATCGGCCAAATGGCCGCCGCAACCTCGGCGGCACACATCGATCCGAAGGTCCAAATTTTCGATGACGGTGAGGCATAATTGAGGTTCTATGCCGTTAATGTGCCGAATTATCTCATCCTTTAGCTCTTTAATTGTTGCTGGTTTATCGACGTACACCTTTGATTTCAAATAACCCCAAAGAAAGAAGTCCAACGGTGTCAAATCACATGATCTTGGCGGCCAATTGACATCGCCACCACGTGAGATAATTGTTTCGTTGGCTGTGTGGCAAGTGGTTGAAACCACATATCGTCCAAGTCCACATTCTCAATTTCTGGCCACAAGAAGTCCGTTATAGCAAACACAATTCACGGTTACTGCTTGGCCAACCTCATTTTCGAAGAAGTACGGCCCGATGAAGCCGCCAGCCCATAAACCGCACCAAACACAAAAAACAAGTGTTTCACATTTCCTACAGACCCGATTTGCTGAAACTTGTGCACAATTCTTCCGATAGTGGACACATTTGGTCGATTATGCTGACCAAAGAAATCACGAAGTGCACGAAATGCATTTTGATTTGAACGCCCATTTTCATAATAAGCCTGAATAACTTTAACGCGTTGCTCGATTGTGTATCTTTCCATGGTTCAAATTGAGTTAGTCTGAAATTGAGAAATGTCAAATGAAATGCAGAAAAAAACTTGACGTTTAGGTGTGGTTCACGTTCAACATCGGACTTAAAATTTTACCACCCTTTATATTGTGAGTGCACATCTTTTAAAAATTCCGTAAATTTTATTTTTCTTGCCACGTCACAAGGTTAAGTATTTCTATTTTTTCGGTAATTTTTTTGCATAAGTACATATGTAATTTATTTAATCTTAAAAAAAAAATTTCGGGCCACTCTAATATATATATTAATATTTGGAACTGGTCTCCTCTTTACAAATGTGGAGCTATCTACTATAACACCTCGAATATTATGAATGACAAACAAAAATGCATTTAGTACTAAGAAGTTTCTAATTTTTTATTCTATCTCAAATGTCGATTTACTAAATATTTTAAAATAAGCAAACTAACCAGTTTTTTTTACTCTACTAAATACTTGTGTTTTAGTAAATAGCCCCAATTAAAAACAAGACAGCGATATATTTGTTTGTACATTATAAAAGATTTTGTGTCCTAAAAGTTGTTATATGGTATAGCAAAACTTTAAAGAAAACAATGAAACAAAACCTTATAGAACAACATTAAAAAAACAGTGCAAATAAGAGAAATAAAAAGAATTATATTATCGCTACTGATAACAACAAACAGAACTGTTTATAAAACAATGTTAGTTACATGAGTATAACAAAATAGTATGTATTTTCCGTTAAAGAAATCAAATCCATAAATAGTCGAACCCAAAGGTTGCGGGCCTGAAACCTTTATATAATAAACAAAATCAGGAGAGTGGGTATAAAAAATAACTTAACCTATTTATATACCTGGTTGATTCAAGAAATATCCTTAAAACTACGTATATTACAGAATACAAAGTAGGGTATTCGTTAGAAAAACCAATAAAATTTTTTGGAGACAAAACTTTTACGATGGCAATAAAATTACAACTATGTACTAAAAAACACTTGTAAAGGATTAAGGCTAAATTTCAGTTCAAAAAAAAAAAAAGGTTATAAAAACTTTTTTGTTCTTCTTAACCAAAAAGTATAGTAAGTCCACCTCTATGAAACATTGTATTTAAATACAATTTAGTATTAGTTATTCTTTGTAGAAAATGTTTAGTTAGCTAATAAATCAACTCTTCTTTTTGCTTCTTATCTATGAAAAATCTACAATAAAAAGACTTGACATCCCTTCTTTGTAATGTAAATAAATAAAATTATTCTTAAGAAAAATTCGTATACTTGGCAGGAAACTGTAAATCCTCTGTATTATTTCCTTTTTAACACATTGTCAGTTCTTTTTTTTAATGACACAAAAAAAAATTTTTGAAATGAAAAAGTTTTAGTAAAAGTAACCTAATCAAATTCATATTTGTTGTTATGAAAACTTATTGTGATATTGTTGTTCATATTTGTACTAGTTGTTGCTGCTAAGATATTTCTTCCTGCTGCATAAAAAAATATATAAATATTTCTGATTTCTCGTCAACGTTTTGTTATTACTTTAGTAACAACAATAGTTACAAATTGCAAAATAAGTATGATGCCTTAAGAAAGATATATATTTTTTTAGTAAGAAAATTTTCCATTTATACATAATACTTGTAACCTTAAAGTTTTAATATAAATTATGTACAAAAATTTACATAAAAATTGTTGCATGATAAAGTGAATACAAGGGAAGGCATAATAAAATTTGTGGGAGACAAAAAATCAACATTTCATGTACTTTTGTATGGGAATGTATACAGAGTTAATGGTCAAATTCACATATACTAATCTTTATAATATTTAAGTCACAAATGTTCCCGAAAGTCTAAATATTTAAAGATTTGGGAACCTCTGAGCACTTAACATACGCAATATGGGTATCAAACTTTTTATTTTTAAAAGTACATTCCTGTTATGTGAAAATAGTTTTAAAGTTCTTAAATTTAAAAAAAATATAGAAAATTGAGTTTTTACAAAATATCTTTTTTGGTTGTTCTACAATATGTCATGTCTTTTTGCATCGACTAATGCAGTTTTTAATAAGCTTTCCGGAAATATACAGTATAAATATATATATATTAGAGCGGGTCGATTTGTAGGGAGTGAAAAAATTCACCAATTTCTCTATGATTTCCGTATTCTATGGGTTATTCCATGAAAATTTGCCGAAGGAACCATACCTCTATCGTTAAAATCGAGTCCCCTACTTTTTGTTGGTAGATTTTTTCCCAAATTGACGTTCGTATGAAATATTACCTACACGTTCACATCCATAACTCAAAAACTATCGATCGGGTATAGGCGCGTTGGAAAGGTGAGCTCATTTTGATCAATTTACAAAAAAAAATCTCCAACATTGGTCCAACGGTTCAAAAGTTACGGGCATTTTTGTCCAAATTTTGGAGCATTTTTCCATTTTTTTCATGATTTTGTCCAAGAATATTACTTTCATGGCCATTTTTTTGGCTCAATCCATTATTTTATTCAATTTACAATTCAAAACGAAGAGTTTAAGCCCAAATTTATCGAATTCGGTTGATTAATTCATGCGATATTGCTAAAACAAAATAACACATAAAACCAAATTTTTGTTTTTTTTCCCTTTTTATTTTTTTTTGTACAAAAATTCAAATTAAGAGATAATAAAGTATCTATCAACCTATTATCAAAAAAAAATATTCAGTTTGAGTGTAGTAAAAGACAAAATGTGAAAAAAACCATAATTTTTTCTGAAAGTCTTGTTTGCTTTCAAGTCTGGGTGTTTTCGTACGGCTCTCTAATGTCGTCGCCATAGCGCCTTCTACATTCTTTCCTGCAACTCGTTTAGCAGTGGGAGCCAGCAATTGGACATGTCTTTCCGTTCCTTGAATGTGTAAAGGAATTTGTGGATCATCGAACGGTGGCACTTCGTAATTTAAATATCCCTCCAAATGTTCATACGAATAACTTTGCGTAAACGGTGGTTCGAATAAAATGGTATCGTCATTTAAATCAATCATATTTGTATATTCCGTACAATTAAAGTTTATAAGAGATTTTTTATAAACTCTAAGTTCCGTTGGGTCGACAATATCTCTTCGGTAATGTAAAATCTTCTTTATAGCAATGTTTCGTTTTTCCATTCTATCATCAAATAACATAGATAGCAAGATATTTTCTGAGTGTGCAAAATATGGATTACCTTGAATTACTGTATTTACAACTCCAAGTAAATTCGGTGGTAAAAATCGTGTCCAAGTAATAAATTTAAAAAGTAATGTACTACCGTATGCGGCAGAGCTATAATACTTAACATTGAAATACATTGGCGTGTATACTTTTATTATATAGTTAGCCAGAATTTTTAAATTTTCAGTTGGATTATTAGTTGTCACATACAACCGTAATAATCTATTGGCTTTGGTGAGCCAACGAGAATGTGCAATTGGCCCTGGTTTTATGTGAGACAAATCCGCATATTTTCCAAAGCGATTTCCTCAAAATCGGTTACCACCTGAAAAGAAAACATAAAAGCTAAAAAATAGAATAAAAAATGGTAAAGAATCAGCTATAAAAATTACATACCGGAAGATTTTCACAATCAGCAATTTTTGAGCTCAACTTTCCGGTAGTTGATCGTGGTCCAGTGGTGGTTGATTTGTCTAAAGTGTCAAACAAATGTCTAAACGGCAGCTCGTTAAAGTGCAGAAGACACACAAACCAGTGCAGTGGTCTCTTTAACTGTTTTTCGAATAGTCGCAAAATTCCACCGTGTACGCCAGTATTTGTTGGTTCACCATCAGCGCATATGGCAATTAATGAATCTAGAGACAATTGTTTTTCTTGGAAGAATTCGATCAATTTGTTGACTTTGCTTGCCGCAGTTTCACTTTCTAGTTTTGTGTAGCCTATCAATTGAGATTTTGGTTCCCTCAAAACAACTAGATGAGGTTCTTTAACCATCCTTGGATGCAATTTCTCATAAATTTTTTCTACAGTTAGAGCATCAGTTTTCCTGCAGTCGAATGAAAATGATATCAAATTCGAGCCATCATACCGCTTACGAAGTGCGTCTTGTCGCCATTTTTCTCTTTCTCTACGAAGTTTACTTTTATCCATGATGACAAGATTGTCATGACCATCTTTTACGCCCAGGTCTTCCATCAGAGCTGTTGCCAATGCTGATCCCATCCTATCATGCACACCAAATCTGTCACACATCATTGCATAGTTTTTAGTATTGTATCTGGGAGTGTATGTTTGTGGTGGTAGAACTAATTCTGAACCTCCTCTCACATCAACTTCCATTTCGTCATAATGTGGTTCGTATGTAGGATCGTTGCTCACTGAGATTGTTGGTATAGCCGTTGGTATCGTCTCTTCACTTCCATTATCGTGTTCCGGTATCGTTTGTATTCTGTCATTATATTGATCGCGCATGAAATCTTTTAAGTTTTCTGGGATAGATCCACATGAGCAGTCGTTTTCTTTCAAGTTGCATTTACATTTTCCAATGTTGAATAATTGGTTTGTTGATTCTACGAATTTTTTGAATTCTGTTGCGCGTTTTACTCGTTGTTTATCTGCATTACTATATGCGTCAAGCATATTATTCAATTTTCTAATGATGCTACCTTTGAGTATAAGTTCAATATTAAGTTGATTCCAAATTTCTAACAATCTGTCTGCTACTTGGGGAGTAAATCTTTTATACGAAAACATTTTGCTTTGGGCTTTTGAACGTTCGGCCAAGAAAAAATAGAACTTCAATATATCTCGTTTAGTTGACAGATTAATATCAGGTAATTCACAGGCTACGCCAAAAGAAAAAACATCATGAGAGACCAAATGTTGCAAACTACTGCGTTGGGTATCTGTTGGATTTTGCGATGAACCAGGCTCTGAATCCATTTTTTAAACCGTCACTAAAAGAATTAAATATTGTTACGATTATCCTTTTATAATCGCTGTTAAAATATTGTTAAAATAATAAGTCCTTGATTTAATAAGTCCTTGAAATTGATTTACTTTAACTTTATTTAAACACAAAATTTATTAAAGTAAACACAATTAAGTAGTGTTGCCAGAAGTGTCTAGATGGTGCTGGTTACATCATTATAGAAACAGTGTTATAGGAAAAAGTTTTTTCTTATGTCCCTTATGGAAAAATGCTCCAAAATTTGGACTAAAATGCACGTAACTTTTGAACCGTTGGACCAATGTTGGAGATTTTTTTTCGTAAATTGATCAAAATGAGCTCACCTTTCCAACGCGCCTACTGGCGATTAAACCCGATCGATAGTTTTTGAGTTATGGATGTGAACGTGTAGGTAATATTTCATACGAACGTCAATTTGGGAAAAAATCTACCAACAAAAAGTAGGGGACTCGATTTTAACGATAAAGGTATGGTTCCTTCGGCAAATTTTCATGGAATAACCCATAGAATACGGAAATCGTAGGGAAATTGATGAAAAATAAATCGACCTGTCGTTCCAAGTTGGAGCATAGGGCCATTTTGTCATCTTATATAGTAATAATAAATGCACGATATCGTTGTAATCTTTTCAAAAATTTGGTCACTGAAAGACTGCAAAAGGACTTCGAAAAGTTCAGCAGTGGATGACTGAAATTAATAATGAAGTTCCAATATCAAATAAAATATGTTGTCTGTGCAGAACGGATCTTTATAAATTGCAACATAGTAGAACAATAATATCCAGTCTTTAAACGATCCTTCAAAAAATTCAAAAAATAAGATATTGTTGCTAAATTGAATTGTTGCTGCAATTTTTCCATGTCTTAATTTTTGCTACAGAAATTTTAAATATGCGGTTCTTTAGCTGTTCTGTTTATGACATTTTATATTAATTTTTACAATTAATTTATACTGTACTAACATTAGTATCATCATAAAAATTTATTATGGCTTTATTTATGAATACATATTGTATCCTATCGTTTTTCTTTCATCCAATTTTAAACCTTGAAAAACTTTGCTGAAGTGTTAAGATAACAAATTATTCAATTATATTGTCAACTTTGTTAATAATAAAAGCAAATAGAGCAAAGAAGCGAAAGGTGTATTTGAATTATGTACAAAAATATTTTAACAGATAATTAATAAAATTTAATGAATTTTATGTAGTACTTTTAATAACGACAGCAGGTGTAAAATTTAATTTGAAAGCTTGATTTATAACAGTGATAAACTGTTTGATATAAAATTGTTGAAACAAAAAATAAAAAGTGACTACACTTTCTTGTGACTGGTTGTGACTATTAGAAGACAATTTAATGTGCTAATTCATAAAAAAAATTATTTGGTATTTGAAGCTTGCTATAGTTAAAGTACATATTTCGCTTAATAAAGAGTTATAAGAAACCTTGATTCATAATCGTATTTTAACTATAAATTAATTTTTCGATTTGACTCTGGCAACACTATTGTTTATTTTCTCTCTTTTCTCAAATAAGTCGCAAGTGATGTACAAATTAGATAAACGATTGACTCGCTAATCGGAAGTGAAAATGTATTTTCTTAAATTAGAGAACTAATGATGTGCTAAGATAAATTTGAAAGCCATTAAAAATATTTTTTATTTTATTTATGAAGCAAATCAATGCAAATGTTTGTAAAAAAGTAATTTTTTAGAACATATTATTCGAAACTTACAAAAGTAATCGAATTTCGAATAATATTTTGACAGTCTGTACATCACTATTGTTTTGTTTTTCTTTTTAATTTTATTTTTACATTTTTTTGGAAATTTTTTCGAAAAAGGTCATTAGCTACGTAATTGTTGTAGCTTTTTTCAGTTTGATGGATGCAAGTTGTTGGAAGCCACACATTCTAGGGATGGGATGGCTTTAATAAATCATTTCATGCCTGAAAATTAAATAATTAACAACTAAATGGTGGCTTCCTCACTCCAAACTTTATAAAATGTTTAAAGTTAATGAGTATCGACTATAAACCTATATTATTTATTTATATGAATACTGTTTTTCACAAATTAGCTTAAAATCCTGCAATAAGACTGTTGTAAAAGTTCATGAATTAGACCATAAGTTTTCAAGCAAAAATTTTAAGAAATATAATTTTCTGTGACTTTGCAACAGCAAATACAAGGGAAGTTGTAACGATTCTCGAATGAAGGTCTATTACCTTGTGAACAGGGCTACCTATTTGACATAGCCATGGTCGTCATTGGCTGGTGTGTATAGTTCCCAAATAAAATTTAATTTGTACCGATAACAAAAATATTTTAATTTATGTAGCGAGATAAGTAAAGAAAAACATTCGTAAAGGAAAAGAAGAAATAAATGAAGAAGAAGATGTGTTGATAATTTGTATCTAGCATTCGATGTAATTTGCTACACTCAAAATAGTTTGTAGTTTAAATTAACTGAATATGTAATTTAAAATAAATGAAAAATCACTTGAAAACCGGTCTACTGACTTTTCATTTAAATCAAAAGAACTTTTCATTTATTTTTAAATGTTAATAAATAAACTACAAAATCCTTAAAAAATAATGATTTTTCATTTATTTCGGTTTTTTAAATTTCAAAAAATTAACTACAAAATCCGTAAGAATAAATGATATTTAGTTTATTTAATTTTTTTAACTGACCTAGAAATCGGAAAGGAATTCTTTTTTTTAACAAAACATTTTAAATGAAAATTTTAACTGTAACAGAAATCCGTATTTATATGTAATTTATTTTTTAAATAAACGACAAAAACAGTTAAAAAATATATTTCTTTGTATTTTAACTGAATCGTCATTTAAAAATAAATGTACGGATAACTTTTTAAATAAACTACAGTCAGTTACTGTAATAATATTTTCAGTGTATACATATCTTTGGCCCATCCATCATGCTGACAATATTTCGCGATAGTTGTCAGCCTAATAATGTAGAACATCCCAGACCGTCACGTTCTGAATATAGAAAATAGTCGATTATCTTTTGTAGCTGTGGTTTTTGTTAATTAGTCATGGATACCTTATCCGGATCTTCCTCTGAAGCAATGAAAAATTACTCATATTCAGTCAAAGGATTTTTTTGTTGTGTATCTATTATATGTTAACCCTTAAATGCGTGATCTCTTCGATTTTAACCATTTTGTAATTTATGATTTCTAAAGGCGTGGACATTTCAAGAAAAATACCAAAAAAATTTATTAAAAAAAGTCGATTTTTATTGACAATTGATTTTTATTGACATATTGTGATTATTTTAACGTTTATGAAAAAAACAAATAAACTTTATAAACCATAATTTATACACCCAGAAAACAGATTCAGTTCTGATAAACCCATTTGTAGCCAATCGCATGGTTCGGTTGTGGTAGCCGAATATTTCAGCTGTGGCAACAGAAAACCAATTGAGACAGAACTTATTTGACTATGGCAACAGAATTTCAGTTGTATCAAGAATAATTCGGTAGCCACAACCGAAAAATTTATTTGATGCAACTGAACTATTCGATTGGCAACAAATAGGATTGCCAGCACCGAATCTGTTTTCTGGGTGTACATTTATTGTCGCCAAAATGAATTTTATGGCGAGAATACCACTTTAAATATTTAAACAAATATTTTTCAAATAATACACTTTTTGTAAAAAAAAACGAGTGTTTTAGATTTTTCACAAATATACAGAGCAAAACCAAGATTTTTAATCTAACTGTTTCAAAATTTTGCGCTAAACCATAGGAACACTATGTACAGAAGGGGCCCCTAATGCCCAAAAATGCAGTTTAGTGCATCAAGTGGGTTTTTTTTTTACTAAAAAACCGGTATGTTGCCAAATGGCTACACCAAGCTTTTAAGGGTTAAAAATTTTTTTTTTTGGTATAAAATGCCGTTTGTTAAGAGTAATGAAAATATTCCATCACTTGTTGATCAAAGCAACAGTAATGCAACTTTTGTTGAAGAGCAAGGAGCCGGTGATAATATATTGGCTGCAAAAATTAGAGCTGGTAGACCAAGAACAGGGCAATAGACTCGGGCAGAAGCTAGTCAGCCGAGTAATAATGATGACAGTAGGGTACGAAATTTAATTCAGGATTCTATGAGAGATTTTAGGGAAGAGATAAGCTCCTTAATAAGTAATAATTTAGACTCGGGAAGAAGCTAGTCAACCGAGTAATAATGATGACAGTGGGGTACGAAATTTAATCCAGGATTTTATTAGAGAATTTAGGGAAGAGATAAGTTCCTTAATAAGTAATAACTTTCGTGAATTATTGGGTATACAAGTTAATAATGTGGAGTTTTTGCTTGAAAAATGCATATTTGTTTTAATAACAAAATGAATTATTCAAAGTATTGTCCATCGTTAGCCACTACTTTTTCCCATCTTTCGGGTAGCATATGGATTCCGCTCCAAAAGAACTGCTCCGGTTTTGAGGTAAAGAATGAATCAAGGTAATTTCTGATACTGTACTGAACGATTTTGCTCGCAAGGTATAAGTGTCTTTTTCTTCAAAGCAGATATTCGATTTTGTGATTTTTTTTTTGTACATAGGCTATTTTAACAAACTATGGGCAGTTATACTGATTTATCATCGGGTTTGTGTCTTGGATGTAATCGCCAAGTAATATACCCTGTTGATCAAGGATACTATGGAATACATATATTTTATTTTATTCTGCGATTTAGGAACAATTTTAATGAATATTCATTAATTCATAATTTCGATATTGCACCGTTGATAAAGAGAATTCTACTTTACTTCCTTTTTACTTACACGTTGGAGTAATAAGAAGTGCTAAGTATTAAGAGCTGAGAAGAAATAATTATAGAAAATTCTAAGCATCTACTTTGGGTTAGTCGTAAAACTAGTAAACGCGAAAAGACCCATTTATATTCTACGAAAATAAAAAGGTATTTTTTGTTATTTGTGAAAAGTTATCGAATTTCCATAATCTTTTGCTAGTTTACATAACTTGTTCTCATAGGTTTTGGAATTTATTACTCCACATGCCCTGGTACTGGGTGGATAGATACAGTTTTGTAGGAAAGAAGCTGACATAAATTTATTACCTTACGATTCTCGTTATTACGTTCCTATAATTGAGTTTCCCGTATATCCCAAACGTAATACATCCAAACTTGGTGTCCATCAAGCACGCGGGGGTAGCCATCTTCGGTTACACCGTCTTAAGTATTGTCATCCAGGTAAAGTTCCGACACTCATGTCCTTCCCTTTAGCTAGTTCTAATTTTGTTATATTTTAAATTTCCAACCTAGGGACGTGCGGAGTTATTAGCCTTTTAAGGGTTAATTCTACAAGATTGTCCATTTACTCTACCTACAATACCAGTATAGTGGCAAAAGTGCTGGTGGGAAAGGAGGAGCAACAAAACAACAGAATTATCAACCAATTAATTATATACCGCTCTTGTGCCGTCATTGTAAAAGAGACTCACGTTGAAGGCATAACAAAAATAATCTCAATACCAGAATTGTCAAAACAACCTTCCTACAGTTGTCAAATGTAAAAAGTCGCAAAAGCAGACTGTAGAGTTAACGTGACGTCCTAATCTAAAATCATAATAATTGTGAAATTTTTTGTTTTTTTTATAATTGCCACTTAAGTAACCTTTCCAAATTAAATACCGAAACCTCGTTAAATTTATCGGTATCAGATCCTAACTAAAATATCTAAAAGTGAGTGTTAACAAAGTCAAGAAATTTTCCAAATTTGTCGAGTAAAGCAATCGTTGCTGAAAAAGAAAATTAAAGTACGCAAATTTGTCAGAAATTCATAAAATTGCAAACGCCGATATATATTAAGAAACTTGGTTAAAATACATAAATTTGGCATAAGAAACTGAATTTTTCGGTTTTGGGAAACAAATTATTTAATATATTTCTTTAATACCAATATATGTACTTCAAAAAAAAAATATTACTCCAAAAGTGCAGTGATATAAAATTTGCGAGTAGGTTTTAAAGACATGTAATTTTTAACATTTGCTTTCTGAAATTTCGTATCAATTGAATTTGTTTGCCTAAGTAATTAGTATCAGTGAAGTGAACTTTTGTCAGAATCTGAAAAAAAATATATATTTTTCAATCCTCAATATGAAAGTACATTTGATTTCTTCTCAAAATTAATTAAATATCACCATACCTATTTTTTAACGAAATCTGTTGAAATATGCTAAATTTACAACCTGATTCAATACTTTCTTAAAATTGCAAAGAAATAATATTAACAAAAAAAAAAATATATAAATAACATTTATTAAGAACTTCATAATAAAATATTAGATATTGGTTACAAGAACTGGGTTCGCTACTGTAACCATAACCAAAACTTTATTAGTAAATTAACAACATGCAAGAACATAAATATCATTGATCAAGGGTGTACCACATCATCAATATACACATCAAACCAATGATCGAGCTTGCTGAAGGCCTTAATCGAATTTCGAACATTTGGGTAAGTTACAACATTAGTTTGATATTATTTCTTGCATATTACAATTTTGTTTTATTAATGAAGAATGTAAAACTCAACAACTCTTTTTTTTTTGTTTTTAACAAGAGCACTTGAAAATTTGTTTTCTTTGCTCATTTTTTTCGATCTATTATCTAATTTTTGTTTGATGTAACTCATGACGTTTCTAGTTTAACTTTAACTTACATGAGTTCATTGTATTTAGAGATTTCTTATTACAAATTGAAGACAGTGGTCACTTTAAGAAACTGACCGTTTTGCAAATTGCGTTGCACTGCACTCTTCTAATTATTCAAACAATTTACTTTTTTCTTTGGGCTTAAATTAAGCAATTATACGTAAGCTTGTACTATTTTTAGTTTTATTAACTTTAATATTTTTGTTTCTTTTATTCAACATTTTTTTTATTTTTAGTATTTAATAAGCAGCTTACAAAATGATTTGAAATTCAGTTATCTTAAGATATTTTTTTTTAAGTATAAGTTTTCTTCTAATAATCCATGGGATGAATAAATTGTGAATTTTGTTTCTTTGGTCAATATGAATTGTTAATTAAATCCCAGTGTTTCCTTACGATGTGGTAGGGTGATGTAGGGATTGAATTACGCGGTTTTGGGTCCTGAATAAGATATTTTGTGCGCTCAGGACAAGGTTAGGGAGGGTATTGACGCACTGACTCCTACAACATCAGGGAGTCGAATTCGAATTGTTACCTACTTTGTTTTCATATTACGCCCATTAATGACTATGGGGTTTGTTTGTTATACCCTACACCACTATGTGGTCAGGGTATTATAAGTTTGTGCTGATGTTTGTAACACCAAAAAATATTGGTCGTAGACCCACCTTATAGTATACCGATCGGTTCAGAATTTTTTCGTATTTCGATTTAACGATGTCCGTCTGGCCGTCTGTCCGTCCGTCCGTCTGTCTGTCTGTCCATGCAATCTTGTGCGCACTCTACAGGTCGCAACTATTAAGATATTTTGATGAAATTTGGTACGCAGACATATGTTGGCCCAAGGACGAACAAGTTTGATTTTGGTGATCATCGGTCCATGTTTAGACCTAGTGCCCATATAAGGGTCCTACCAAAATTATACTGTTTATACGCTGCAGGTCGTAAATATCAAGATATTTTGATGAAATTTGGTAAACAGACCTATATTGGCCCAGTAACGCAGCCTATTGATTTTGGTGAACATCGGTCCATGTTTAGACCTAGTGCCCATATAAGGGTCCTACCAAAATTATACTGTTTATACGCTGCAGGTCGTAAATATTAAGATATTTTGATGAAATTTGGTAGACAGCCCTATATTGGCCCAATAACGCAGCCTATTGATTTTGGTGAACATCGGTCTATGTTTAGACCTAGTGCCCATATAAGGGTCCTACCAAAATTATACTGTTTATACGCTGCAGGTCGCAAATATTAAGATATTTTGATGAAATTTGGTACATAGACTTATGTTGGCCCAAGGACGAAGCCTATTGATTTTGGTGAACATCGGTCCATGTTTAGAACTAGTGCCCATATAAGGATCCCCCCAAAATTATATTGTTTATACGCTGCAGGTCGCAAATATTAAGATATTTTGATGAAATTTGGTACATAGACCTATGTTGGCCCAAGGACGAAGCCTATTGATTTTGGTGAACATCGGTCCTTGTTTAGAACTAGTGCCCATATAAGGGTCCCCCCAAAATTGGCTTGGTTTCAAACTGCAGGTCGCAAATATTAAGATATTTTAATGAAATTTGGTGCGCTGACTCACATTATACAAAATTTTGACATAAGCCCCATTTTAACCCATTCGAATTTCGAATCCAAACAATACACCAGACTGGTGTAGGGTATTGTATAGTCGGCATGCCCGACTTTAACCTTTTTACTCGTTTTCATTTCAATTTATTTAATAGTAGTTATTCCACACTCACAGTAACTTTAACGTCAAAGTGCAATATTTATTAACAGGGTAAATCACTAAAGTTGTTACAATTGACTGAGAAGTTAAGTGACAAGGATATATAGTTTTTTATTTGTCTATCAGTCATTCTATAAACGAAAATCGGACTTTCAGTATGAGTAAAATATCGGTCAAATTTCAAGTGAAAAACCATCCGTGCTTATACTTTTAAGATAAATAAAAAAACCTATCGTTTTAAACGAATTTGTCAGTTCATTAATTAAAAATAAACTACAAAATATAATTGATTTCAAAGGAATGTATGTAGTCCTTTCTTTCACTCATTTTCAATTGTTTCAAGGTACACATCCCGTAGATTTTAAGGAAAAGCTATTGTGAGTGCTGCTACAAAATAGGGAGTCTACAATAATTTTGTAGTGCAATTTTAATTCTCAATGGGAGAGAACCCGAACCCCTCAACCGACTGAGGCTAGCAGCTCAATGGCTCCCGCGGTCCTCCTCCCAAGTGAATATTTATACCATCTAAGTTGACAGTGGACTCTTGGGCCCAGCTGTGGCTTACAATATACCCATTGGGTGGGTGAAGTACATTACAATACCCTGTTCTGAAGTGACGCGTATTCCATTAAGGGCGTCCTGAATCGATCGAAACAAATGGTAGTCAGCAGATGCAAGGTCCGGGCTATAAGGCGGGTGAGTCAGAACTTCCCATCCACTATTTTCCAAATAGGTTTTGACCGGTTTTGCAACATGTGGCTGAGCGTTGTCATGATGGAAGATTATTGACTCTTGTTTGGTCGCATATTCTGATAATTTTTCGTTGATTGTTCTCTTCAAACGAATCAGTTGTGTTCGGTACAGGTCCCCTGTGATCGTTTGACCCGATTTCAACAACTCATAATACTAAACACCCTTCTGATCCCACCAAATACAGAGCGTTACCTTGGTGCCATGGATATTCGGCTTTGGCGTTGATTTGGCTGGTGGGCCGGGCTTTTTATATGACATTTAGTGCTTGTGGTAAGCGTAATGTATCCAATTTTCATCACCAGTAACAATACGATGCAAAAATGATTTCTTCTTGTAGCGTTCAAGCAGAATTTCCGACATACAAAATCGCATTTCAACGTCTCTCGGCTTCAATTTATATGGGACCCAATTTCCTTGCTTTTGAATGAATCCCAATGCTTTTAACCGTAGGCAAATGAATGTGTAACTCCCAATGACAATGCAAGTTCTTCTTGCGTTTGGCAACAATCTTCGTGGAGTAATGCTTCCAATTCCTCATCTTCAAACTTTTCCGGTTGACCAGGCCTCTGCTTGTCTTCTGTGTCGAAATCACCACTTTTGAATCGCGCAAACCATCGTTCATAAGTTTTTTGAGTTAGTGCATGTTGACCGTAAGCTTCTGACTTCCCCTCAAAACATAATATACTGAATTATAATGACAGATGTTTACCCACCAAAATACCATATTTGTTATTATTCACACAAACCATATGTGACAGTTATGCCACATGTTGTCCAAATCGACATTATTAACTTGTATACTCAACAGCTTTGGCAAATTCTATACCAGATGGCCACACGTTACGTAGAGAACAGGTAGTTAGTAACGATAATATACAAAATTTACCAAGAGATGATACGACTCGAGATGTACTATATGACCGAGGAGATCGTAGTAGTGAATTACGAAATGTAGAAAGGGATCGTCGGTATTTGGTAGTCGATTTTGAACGTAGCTCAGAAAAGATACTGGATTTTATTCGAAATTGGCGAATTAGATTTTCCGGTGAAGCGTCAGACATATCCGCGGATAAGTTCATTTATAGAGTAAATTCATTAACGGACTCCAATCTACGGCATAATTTTGCTCTTTTATGCGAACACGCTCATATTCTTTTCGAAGGCAAAGCCTTAAATTGGTATTGGCGGTTACATAGAAGCTCATCAGCTATGAATTGGGATAACTTATGTCAGGCTTTAAAATATTAGTTTAAAGAATTCAATGCAGACTTTGACATTAAGGAAGACATACGCCGTAGGAAACAAAAACATAGCGAATCTTTCGATGATGATATTTTAACTTTACGTGACAGAGTAACAACACCCACATCGGATTATGAATTATGCAAAACGATTCAGCGAAACTTAAAACTTAACACGAACTATTACATTTGCATATAGTTCGAGTTTCTGAGTTGAGACGGACGGTTCGAAGACATGAAAAATTCATTAAAGATACCTCGAATGTTAGTCACAATAAACGATCATTTCAAAGGGGTCACGTATTAGAAATAACCAATAATATTCGGAGAGACATTGAAGACAATTTAGGTATGGATGACACGGAAATATGTGTCGTAGTTCGTCCTGGTAAATACTAGAACTGCGATGAAATAGCACACAGTTTATGGATTGTGTTAAACCTCGAACAGTATTTTATTATGAAAGTGGGATAAAAAATATTTATATATTTTTTATACTTATACACCACAATGTATTAAATGTACAAGTGAGCAGGGAAACTTGTTAAGGGATGTCTGGACGAAAAAGCGCGTACATCAGAGATAGAAAATTAGGCGTATCTACCGTGATCAATTAACCTGATGTGACCAACCAACCTCACATGACAAAAATTCAACCATCACAGAGACCATATCATATTCGCCAAGAAGAACACAACCGAATTAGATACCGGTTTTTTTAATGAAATTGATAATAACAAAAAGCTTACGAGGTCTTCTAAATGTTTACGTATAGTAACGAGAATAAAACAATATAAAAAATATTAGCTTTCGTCATTCGTGAACAAAGAGAATGATAATAGGCCATATAGATTGTTCAATATAGAATATACGAAACATTTTTCCTTAGTGGTGATAATGTTATCGTGATTGGTGGAGATCTTTGCGAGTACATGATTAATTCGGAAAATTTCAAACTGGGAGTTGGTTAAGTCAATACAGCTGATGGAGAACAAAAACGAGTTTTGGGTACCGTGAATTTAGAAGAAGAGTACAACGGACCAACAAAATCAGCGGAGTTTTTAGCAATTCCAAATATTAAACAGGAGATCTTATTTGGTATTGATTTTTGGGAGAAATTTGGCATATCAACTGTGTGTGTTAATGCGATAAGCGAAACCGTCGCAAAGGAAGAAGATACTGATAAAATTCCATTAAATGTCCCTCATAAACAACAGCTACAGGGTGTTATTGACAGTTTACCGTCTTAAGACCGATGGTCTGGATGGTCTGGGTTGTAAAACGCTATTGGAACATAGGATTCATACTACTAAGGCAGTTCCAATGAAACAAAGATTTTATCCCATTTTGTCGGCTAGGGAAAAACTTTTATGTGGGGAAATTGACCAGATGTTACAATTGGAAGTTATGGAAATGCGCACAATAGTGATATGACTTTTTGATTTTTTTTGATAATATCAAATTTTACATGCCCTAGCCAAAAAGTCCATAAAAAATATTAAGAAACGCAATCTTACTTTTTCGCTACTGTCAAAAAAGTTCCCGCACCAAAAGGGTTGATATTTGGTCTATATTGTTTTAGTTTAATTAAAATATTTCTCCAAAGTTTTAAACAAATGAAAATCAATTGATGCGTATTAAAAGCTATTTACGGTAAAAATAACGAAACCTTTTTGGAGGAACTTTTGGATACATTTTCTGTCGTAATAATTCGTTATGTAAATTATGCAAAATCCCCGAGGAAAATTTTTTTTACAAATTGCATTTGGTGCGGAAGGTTTTTATGCCAAAATGATCCGCAAACACGATTTTTATTATTAATTTAGTATTGCCTAACCCTAGTGCACAACATAATCGTTGTCATCCCATGGTTTTTTGATTATGAAACCAGGAAATGTCCGTTATTGCTTGGACAGTAGAATATTAAATTCATTGACAAAAAAAAGACTCCTACCCGATATCTAACATAGACGGACTAATTTCGAGGCTTCTTCCAGTTTATTTTTTTCTTCAAAGTAAATTTAAAAGATGCATTTTGGATGATGCAAATCGCCCATTGTATCAATTTGTAAGAATGCCGTTTGGATTGTGCAATGCACCACAAATGATGTACAGACTCATTGAGCAAGTTATTCCGTATGATTTGAAAAGAAAGATACTTGGTTATCTGGACGACCTACTGATTGTTGCGAAAGACTAACGAGCACATTTACAGGAAATGGCCACTCAATTTTGGAAAGCAAACTTGACGATAAATGCTAAGAAAAGTTGCTTTGCCATTAAATGAGTACAATATTTGGGATATATTTTACGCCCGGGAGCTTTGAAAATAGACCCCGATGAGGTTAGAGCGATCTACGAATTTCCGGGTATGGCCGATTGGTATCGTCGATTCATCGATGATTAAGTATGTCACCATTACACTTAAAATAATACGTCTGTTGGCTGGACAGGGGTAGTCGAAATTTTCATAAATTTTGCTCTATTTCTCTTAGTTTTCGAGATATGGGCCATTTTAAAAAATTGGGAGGGAAAAAGATAGCGCCGTCTTTAAAACCTCGGATACATTGTGGCGCCATCTACCGGGTAATACTAGTAACATGAAAATATTATATTTTAACAATAAATTTTGTAAAATTTAACGAATGGGTTCTAAAAAATTTGTTTTAAATAATTTTGAAAATTAACACTCAAAATTAGTTAAAGTACTGAGGATTTTTAGTATTGTGTTAAATGAAGATAACTAAAATCTTTGCTTAAATCAGTGTTTCCTCTAAAAACTTTTTAAAAATTGGTCAAATCGATTTGAAACCGGTTTGACAGATTTTTATACTGACGTATTATTTTAAGTTTACATTTCATATGACAGAAATGCTTTCCAGACATAAAACAAAAACTGATTTTAAAACAAAAATTGACTTCAGCTCCAGTATTACTGCACGCAAATTTTTGAAAATAGCAATGTTTTAGCTCAACTTGACGAATAGGAAAATAAACGGCCAATAGCCTACATGTCATATAAGCTCAACAAGGTACAAAAAATTATTCTATTACGGAATTGGAGTATGGGTAGCCTTCGGTTAAGTGTAGCAAATTATACCATAAGCTCTACTTCAATCATCAATATATTTTTCGGTTTATTTTCGGTATTATTTTGGTTTTCATGTTACTTTCTTTATTATTTTTTTATTGTATTAGGCTTGCAGTTAACTCGCTACCTAAATTTAAAATCTTGGTAGACGACTCTATGAATACATTTTCTTTGAGAACCTAATAACCCCCCTGCCCCCATCGAAGAGCACAGCCGAACCAGTAGGTAGCTGTTCCCTTTAGAAATCGACCGAACTTAAAGAATCGTTACAGAGACTTTCGATTAAAAAAAAAATAAAAAAAAAATTTAAACGGAACTATTTAAGTTGATATTGTGAGTTAAACTCACAACCAACTTTCAAATTTCACTTTGGTCTTCTTTGGAATATTGTTGTTGTAATCCTTTTAAATCGTATTGCTCTCAGTATGGATCGTTAGAGGGATAAATACCAAATGTGAAATTATTATAAGATACAGAAACACTTATAGCTGTTGGTATGGGAGCATATATTTTATTTTTAGACATCAAGCTAAAATAACACTGTGGAACAAATTCAGGTTAGCAAAAGTTAGGTCGATTCTGAGAGTGAGGGGTGAAAATAGAGGCTAAATTAGAAGACCCGTATTGCGGCGTTTGCTTATGTTAGTTCGAATTTTTTATATGGTTTTTTTTGGCTATAACTCGTCGACTAAAGGTTCAATTAGACGTGCCATATCGCCATAGCCGTAACCATAATGCCATAGCAGAAAACCAAAATTCAATTGGTTTCTATGGTTACGATTATGGCGTTATGGCATGTCACCAATAATCGTATACATTGTAGCCCATAAGATTGGTTTGAACAGCTGTTTTATATGGTTATGGTTATGGCACGTCTAATTGAACCTTAATTGATATTTTTTAAATCTGTAAAAATTATAGGTAGAGACCTGAACAACAATTAAAAAAAAAAAAAAATTCAATCAAATCTATATTTTTTAAATTTTTAATTGTTGCACAGGTCTCTAGCAATAATTTTTACAGATTTAAAAAATATCAATTAGTCGACGAGTTATAGCCAAAAAACCATATAAACAATATGAAAAATTCGAACTAACATAAGCAAACGCTGCGATACGGGTCTTCTAATTTAGCCTCTATTTTCACCCCTCAATCTCAGAATCTTTTGCTAACCTGAATTTATTCCACAGTGTTATTATTGTCTTCTAAATTAGTAGAAGGAGTACAAATATTCCCAGATGGCGTGAACTTAAGCAGGGGTATAGAACTTAGGAGATTCCAGTATTGGTAAATTATTTAAAGTATCTGTTTTTACAGATGCAGGTGGATGTGTACTTACAAAATAACTTGTGTAGCCAGTGAAAATTGTGATGGTGGTCGGGCTGCTGCTGGTGTTAAATATCCAGGCTGCCCTTACTAATGGGTATACGTTGGCGTATATATAGTTGTGGCACAAAATTATTGGCATTTTCATCTGACTGATAATGTTCATTAATTGGTGTAGAATTTCTATTTGATATTGCCTTTATATACTTCGAATTTGTCAAAAAAAAGTTCGATGTTATTAAAGGCAAAGCCAAAAATGAAGAAGCCGCTTGACTTAATATAAAATCGCGTATACTTACTTGATGAGACTGTCCCAATAGGAGATTTGCCTTGCGATCGTTTAACTCAGATGATGGTTTATCTTCGTTCGAAGCGTTGAAGATAATTTCATCTTAATTTTTCAGAATCCAATGAAGAAGAGCCAACTGGAACCACGGATTTTGATTTTCTTTCCAACTATCACTATTTCTATGAATGATTTATATTATCTGTTCTCTGTGTAAACTCCAAATGAATGAAAATTTTCTAATTTTCTTTTTGACAGAATAAAGAAATGTCTAAAGCAAAGCTTTACAGTAAAGTACCCAGGAAAAATTTTTACAATCGGTTGCCAACCAACTGGTTCCAATGCAACCGATGCCATGGAACTGGTTCCGGAACCAGTTCCAGGGATCCAATATGGAAGGTATGACTGACGTAGAATCAGTTCTAGAACTAGTTGCAGAACTGATTCCAGGGCAACCGGTTCCACTTTGGAGCTATAGAAGGGGTTGCTTTTGGGACAATTTCAAACAAAAAGAATCGGTATTAGAATCGACAGTAGAAGGGGTTGTGAATGAAAAGCAGCTATTGTACAACCGATTCTTTGGAACAGAAAATTTTCCTGGGTATTTTATAACTTTATATCCAAAGTAAAATTTCGTTCATTTATAATAAAATGTACTTTCCATCAACATTTGGCCCCCAATAAAATGGTCGCCCTCACAAAGTACAATCATAACTGACTGAGTGTCTTTCTGGGTTCCTGCAGATTTCCATGAAATGTGGATATGTGATAAAGGGAATAAAATTAAATAATTTTCGGTTCTAAACATATCGGTATTGTAACCAAAATTGATATTTATACTGAAGTTAGACTGAGCAAAAAAACTAGTTCTTCTTTGTTGATTTTAGATGTGTTTTGACAATTAAAACCTAGTAAGAGCTAAAATATAATTAGTTTTTGCTCACTCTAAATGTAGTATAAGGAGTAAAAATGTGTTTTAAAGCTGTTCAACATTTTTTTCGTTTAGAAAATTTTGAATATTTTTAAAATAACTTTAATTTTCTATACATTTCCTGGGAAAAAATATGAAAATAATTCAAAACTAAAACCCATGTTTTCGATCCCACTTTTTAATCCTCAAATATGAGATTGGGGCGCTAGAAAGCAATGTCTTCCCTATCACATATACAACCCAGAAACATTTTTTACAATCGGTAGCCAACCACACCCATTCTACAACTGCTTCCACTGCAACCGATTCCATGGAACTGGTTCCGGAACCGGTTCCTGGGATCCTATATGGAAGGTGTGGGTGACATAGAATCAGTTCCAGAACTAGTTCCAGAACTGATTCTAGAGTAACCGGTTCCACTTTGGAGCTATAGAAGGGGTTGCTTTTGGGACAATTTCAAACAAAAAGAATCGGTGTTAGAATCGACAGTAGAAGGGGTTGTGAATGAAAAGTAGCTATTCTACAACCGATTCTTTGGAACAGAAAATTTTCCTGGGAAATTTCAACCATATCTGAGTGAATCACAAACAGACTTTCCTTGTGGGCGGTTATGTTAAGCGAAATTGGTTTAAAAATAATACAGGTGACTCATACATGTTAAGAACCACTTCTATTCACACAGAATATTTGCGATATATAATATTCAAAAAATATTTTCTCCAAAACCAAGCCGAGTAATACCATGGAGCTTTGTGCATGGAACGACAAATATCTGAGCTTTTTCTAACAAAAAAAAAATTATCAAAAAAACATTTTTTTTATCCGATTTAAAAAAAAATTCCTTTTCTGATTTCACTAAAAATTCAGAACTAGCTCCGAATTAAAAAACATATATATGTTAAATTCTCAATTAAAAACTGTATTGGCATAGTCAGATTTCTAACATTTTCCAAATTCCATTAAATTATAATAATAATAAATTAAAAATAAGCGCTACGTTTGTCCATATTTAACCGCGTCTACTCGCCCACTTTTTGGAGAAAAAGTTGCTGCAGTTTGTGTTCATGTTATATAGGATAACAAATATGGTAAGTTTGACACTGATACGACCAGAGCTTCTAGGAATGGATTCCAGTTTGACTGAAGTCACTAAAAATACTATTAGTTTTCCTTTTAAATAAAGTAAACTAATATTTTAACAATAACAGGGAATTCATACGATCGAATTAATAAGATTTAATCAGATTTTAAATAAAAATTCAATTTAATTGGATTTTCTCAATCATTAAATTCAATCATTAGGAATTCATTAGATGTTTTACTAATTCGATTGCAAATTTGGGAATTCAAGATTATTCGATTTTGCATAAGTTGATTGAACAATTTGGAAATGACCTTTATTCGATTAAAAAAATTTGTAAAATTAACAAATATGTAATTGGTGACAGTAACGATTTCTTAGAAGTCAAGGAAGACAAAAAAAATAAATATTAAATTCACAGAAATTTGCGTAATTTTTTTGTTTAAACAATTCCTAAGCTTACACAAGAAGCTGAAATTTCTAAGTTATCAAAATGTTGATTACTTGAGAAAGATCAAATTATGAATGCCATTAATAGACATGCATTTCACTCTCCAACTAAAATAAAAATGTTACTGTAACGGTCAAACTTATAGTTGTTATTTTAATGTACATATGCTATGAATAAAACACAGACAATTTTTTTTTTAACTTAACTATGGAATAAAAAAATGTAATAGTAATATTCCCAAATAGTGATTAATTATTATTTAGAACTTAAATTATGTAAAAGTCGGACAATTGATTTTTATTTCCGAAAAAAAATTTAGACAGTTTTCTATCGATACGGAAAGTCTCAGAAAATATTCGCTGAATATTGTATGTCAAAAATATTCGAATCTTTATATATACTTCAGATTTCTTTCGTTTGCGTATATATTCGCTATTATTATGGAAAGGAAGTTACAGATTCCAAAAAGCCTAAACTCCATCCTCACGTGACTGGTATACTTCCTAGAAGCGATATTTAGTAGTTTTCATTACTATCTGTATGCTAACAAAAATTTAAGCAATTTTATAATTTTAGTTTAAAATGTTGAACTTGTAATTTTATAAATGTTTGTCCAAGCATTCACATATGTTTAAAAAAGCAAAACACAGTAAATGTGTATGAGTTTTTTCTGCAATATAAGGAAATAATGGCATATATCCAAATTCGTAGTTTTAAAATATTTTCAAAAAAATTTTATAAGTGTTGTAAAAAATATTAAAAAAAAGGAATAAGAAAAACGAATTTAATAAATAAATGCCAATTTTGACATTTCCGATCAAACACATATTTGTGCTTTTATATTTTTATGACAATGTTGGATTTATGAAAATATTAAATCTACTAAACTGTCCCCATAAAAGGAACTAAATGTGCTTAACTCCGAAAAAAATATTCAATTAATTATGAAAAATAATCTGTTGAAGGCATAATCTGTTGAAGGCATATCCAGATTACAATCTGGCCGAAGAAAGTCGTCAGGGGACGACGTTTTTAGAATTTCTAGTAATATTTGTTAAGTTAAATTACAAACTCAATGAGAATTTTTTTAAACATTTAAAATATCCAAAAAAAAAAAAAAATACTACAATTTGCTTTGCCATCTGTTGTTTGACAGAACGAGCAATGTAGTGACATCCATTTATGTGTAACCAATAATAGAAAAGTCTCAGTAATATTTAAATTTTATCGAGCACTTGCAAATTAGTTCTTTCAAATTTATTTTCATCAGGATAAACAGTAATTGCATTAGAGGTATTCAATTTGCTAAAATCAAAATATTTACTTAACAAGTTATAATAACTTCAGCTTACTTGGCACTTCGACTTGCATATGTCGAGTCTCTACAACTTTAAAATTAATAGCATCTAAAATTGGGGACGCTAATATGCACCCTGGTATTCATCAAAAACGAACGAGTAACTAACTGCATATATGTATATAGTTTTTACTTAAAAGTACCTATTTTTCTGTCTTAATCGATATAGGCTAATGTGTCTTGTTCGCATATTTATACGAGTATGTATACAGTTTCACTTAAAAACGAAATTTAATACAAGCAATTTTTTCTAAGTAAAGTTATGCAAATAATGCAAATACCTTGCCTTAGGCCTAACATATGTTTTTAGACAAAAATATTTTCGTTAAAATGTTTTTTAACAGTGTGTTTGAAATATACACTTAGAAAATTTCTGCAGACAGAATTTGTTAATAGTATAAATAGTATTTCACTTTTGTTACAAGTTTCAAGTAATAGTGTGAGTGTGGATCAATAAGTCCTGACTTTTCGAACTTCTCTCGTAGTTCACTGCTCCGTTAAAGTACCATCTATTTGTTAATAGATTACTGTCAACTTTTGAACAAGTTTCGCACAAGCACTAGTGATGCCGATCGCTCTGGACTGCCAGTTGAAGTCAATATACCCGAAAATGTCGAAAAAATTGCGATATGTTCTTGGCCGATGGGAGAGTGAAATGCCATTGATTGTTAATGCCATAGGTGTTTCATACAGGGAATACAGTCACAACTAAGAGTCACATAGTTTTCGTAGGAATAGGCACGTTAATCTTCTAAATTATTACATTAGACCCTACACAGGGCAATTTAATGTATTTCTATTTTGCCCTGATTTGCAAGATTGAAGTATTTAATCTTGTATTATTATATTCTGACCAAAATCATGTGGAGCAAAAAGAAAAAAAAAAACTGCCCCAAAAGCTACATAGGTGCCAAAAACAGCTGTTTTATCGACATCCGCTGAAATAAGGTCTCTGCTCTAGTCAAATGAAAAACGGAATTCATACAATTTTTGGATTCATTTATTCCTAATATGTCCTTAATAACTCCTTGTAGTACAATCGTATTTTGGCATCAGTGTTTAAAAATTCTGACCCATTTGACATTAATTTTAGCCGAATTAGGAATACGCAATATAAGCTGTATTTTGTCTCATGCCTATCAACGTTAAGTCTTTAAAGCAAATCTACGTTAAACCGATTGTACCCAGGAAAATTTTTTACAATCGGTAGCCAACCACACCCATTCTACAACTGGTTCCACTGCAACCGATTCCATGGAACTGGTTCCGGAACTAGTTCCTGGGATCCTATATGGAAGGTGTGGGTGACGTAGAATCAGTTCCAGAACTAGTTCCAGAACTGATTCTAGAGCAACCGGTTCCACTTTGGAGCCATAGAAGGGGTTGCTTTTGGGACAATTTCAAACAAAAAGAATCGGTGTTAGAATCGACAGTAGAAGGGGTTGTGAATGAAAAGTAGCTATTGTACAACCGATTCTTTGGAACAGAAAATTTTCCTGGGTAGTATAAAAAAAATTTCAAACAGGTTATATTTATAATTTTCCGTTATAATCGAAAGTACGTCAGCAAAGTTTTTAGGAAGTACAGCGAATAAGTTACGTTAGATGTGAAAATGTATAACCGTTGAGTTTTCAACGTTGATAATTATCCGTGTTGAAAGTTAACGTGCATACGAAAAGTAATGTGTTAGTTTTGATCTTAAACGCGTTTTTATGTACTTTGAGTTTTTTTCTGAGTTAACGGATATAGTTAAGTCGAAAACACAGCTATAAAAAAATACTTCTTATTTGAGTTTCTTAGAATTTATAGAATAAAAAATAATAGTAGTAGATTTTTTTAATAAATTTGAAAATTTGTACCCGAATTTCTTGATTAAGTAATCTGTCACACATCAGTTGCCGGGGGAAATTGTAATAACTGGGCTGTTTCTAAGGGATTAAAGTTTTTATTGGTTTTTTTTTTTATTTTAATGTATAGGCCGCTATAGCTGAATACAATTTTTTATTGAAATATTTTCTTTTTAGTTGCTTCCTTACTAAAGCATTACATTTATTGAGGTCGATTATACATTCGGCGACTAAAGTCGCTGAAATAGCAAAAAAACCTAAAAACGCTAAGTAGTGGTCTAAATATCAAGATTAGCACATCGCATTTATATCGTAAGTATGGCCACAAGTCCTGTGCTTACATTTTAATACAAAAAATTCATATTAATTGAATTTGAAAAATTTTTTATATAAAAAACTAAATGGACAACCGCCAAACTTTAAAGGAATTTAGCACAATATCTGTACCATTGATCGAAAAATAAGGTACGCCATTGTAATGTCCGAAATATATAGAACTGATGGTCTTATCTAATTTTTTGAGTGTCATGTAGTGTAATTGGATAATAGGGTTTCGTTTACATTAATTTTGATTATTTTTAATACCCAATGAAATATTTTTGGTTTAGTACTCATTTATTGGTAACTTTAAATAAAATAACTTCCTGGCAAATTCGTTTTAATGGTTTTTATCGAATTTCAATAAATCTTTTTCTTGTGTGTATGAAACGACAAAATATGATATATTAAAACATTTTATTATTATAATCAAAATTTCTGTTCCTAATCTAAATACATATATTACTAAAACTACCAAGCTAATGAAAATTATTTGTTAATTGCGCTGAAGTTGAAAAAAAAAAATTGTAATTGCTTGGAAGGACTAAAGCCTGGATCAGCCAGACGTAAACGTAAACGTATCTCTGCATAGCTGAATTAATAAGTTAAATAAGAACAGGAGATGTGTTGTGTCTTTTGTTTCATTCTTATGCTTGCAATATAGAGCAAACGTAAATATTTCACACACGGTTTTTTATCTTTCACTAAATCTCTTTATGATTCACAATTAAGGGATGTGTGCAACCTAGTCTCTGGAGAGGGCCACACCGCGCTGTGGTGTAATGGTTAGCGCGTTGGACTGTTACACGTGAGGTTGCGGGTTCGAGCCCCAACCAAGGCAACATCAATTTATGAGAAATAGTAATATGTATGAGTTTTTTCTATCCCTTATACATATCGCAGCGTCCTCCTTCGGTGTTCCCATAGCACTTAACCCCACCGAAGTAAAATAATATAACAGGGCTATGAACTAAAATAAAAAAAAAGCTTCAACAAAGTTCGCCAACTCACCGTCAGATGGCGCGCAACAACTGTTCTAAAATTCAATATCTCGCGCAATTACAGTGTTGCCATATTTGAAGCCCTTCATCTTTCACCACCTTTCACTTCTTCTCTATCCCCTTTCCAAAGGAAGCAACACGTTAATTAATAGGAAGAATTTCCTGAGTGTTGCTTCTCTTTAAAAAAAAAAAAAAAAAAAAAAAAAAAACGTAAATATACAACGAAAATCTATTAATAACAGATTTTTGTTGTTTATTTACGTTTGCTCTATATTGAATGCATAAGAATGAAACAAAAAACACAACACATCTTCTGTTCTTATTTAACTTATTAATTCAGCTATGCAGAGATACGTTTACGTCTGGCTGATCCAGGCTTAATACTTTTGACAGAGTGATATATTTAATTGAAACAGAATTTAAACCAATTTATTTCCTGTATGCAATTAAATTTAAATTTTCCATCCAAATTATTCCCCCTGCCATAAAATAATGTCGAGGTTCCTTCACGAAATTTTATCCGCTTTCCGGAATATAATGCTTTGTATGTGTAATATATAGTCTACATGACCTACTTTAATTTTTGCATTAATTTTTAGATAATTATTTACTAATAAAAAACTTTTATGGTGGGTTTCATACTGTAGGTTTAACTTTAACTTAACTATAAACAAATGAAAATGACAAAAAAAATTTACACAAAACAACAACAAAATTTTGGGTAACTACTAACTTAAGTTTAAACCTGCAGTATGAGACCCACTGTTAATTTTTAAACATTAATTTATTGCTTAAGATTTTTCAAAAACACATGACTTACTTCGTTCGATCACCGACCATATACTTACCCAGCAAAAACAGACATTACCGAGTAATTAAGCGAGTAAGTAGCACACAAAGGGTTTCACTACTTACTATTTACTCGCAACATTATTTTTGTTCGCGATGTCCAAAAATTCATGGGTGGTCATTACCCTCTCGCTTACAAAAAAAGTGCGAATAACGAGTTACCCATAATGAAAGAATAAGTAGTTACTCACAAAGATAGAATAAGTGGTTACTCAGAAGTTAGGAAATAAGTGGTTACCCTACATTGTAAAATAGTTGGTCATATTGGGAAAACAAATTTTTACCTTGGAAAATTTCCTATTTAGTTCAAAACAAATTTATAAATAAAATATTAATATAAAAAAGACTTAATCAGTACTTATTTAATCAATTACCAGTAATTGATTACTATGCACGAAGATATAATTACTTCTATAACTTATTATCGGTAAGTCATTATTTTGTATTTTAAAGTAATGCAAAAGGTAATGACCTATCATTACTTGGTAATCCGTATGGTAATGACCTGTTATTACTATGTTTTTGCTGGGTAATTAATTTTTTGCTTAATCTATTATTTTATATCAAACTAAAAATATAATGTCATTAACATAAACATAGTTATTTTAATTTATTAATTTTTATGTTTTTTTGTAATAAAAAAATTTTAAATTTAAATGTAAACATAATTGAAAAATATAAAAATACACGATTTAAAAATTAAAAAAGTGGAGGGTGTACCTGCTGCTCGCATGACAGGGATATTTTAAACTACATTACAACAGTTACTGTATATCGCAAAAAAAAAATAGGGCAAACATGCTTTTATTTCTGTTAAAAATATGTAAAAAAATTAACAACAATTTATTATCTACTGCTTATACACTCAAAATAATACGTCTGTTGGCTGAACAGAAAAATATTTTACCTTAACAAAATTTATTCGTTCTTTTTTTTGCCTAAAATAATGTTTATTGATTCTTAAACATTTTTTGTTAAATTTAACGAATCTAAATTTAAGTAAGAAATTTTGAAACTAAAGTTTTATTTGTAATTGTACTGGGTCGTAAAATGTGTTAAAACTTATGGGGCCCTCCCCGGGCGTAATCCATATCATCTAAGGGCATATACATTGGTGGACTTAGGCAGGTCTTAGGCAGAATTTAAAAAATATCAATTAGTACTGTGTTTTTGGTTGGGAAAATGTCTATTTGTCGGAATCAAAGGGTCAGTTTTATAGTAAGAACTAAGATCGATTTTTGTCTTAAATATTTCTTAAATAAGAAATGTTGTTTGAAAATTTCTTACTTAAGAAATATTCAAGAAACCAACCTTAGTTCTGAATTAAAAACAGGCTCTAAGAGTTTTTCTTTAAGAAAAATTATTAGAATCACAGAGTTAGTTCAATAAGCATCTGAAGGCAGTTGACACGAAAATGGAAAAGGTTATTTAATATGAAAATTTCCCAGAACATATTTTGGGAAATTTTCCCAAAAACAGCCGAATATAAATGGGTCTCTTTCCCACCCCAGAAAAATGGGGAAAAAGCAAACATTTTGTTGATTTTGCTCTATATCGCTTAGCTTTTGAGATATGGTGTAAAATTTTTACTAAAAATATCCGAGGGTCCAAGGCCCCACCATGGTCCATTTTTGGATAGAAACAATATTTTTTAGTTTTGGAGATATGGTCCATTTTATAAAATCGGGAGGGAGAGAAATAGCGCCATCTTTAAAACTTCGTATACACTGGTGGCACCATCTAGCGTGTAATAAAATAAACATGAAAATATTATAATTTAATAATAAATTGTATAAAATTTAACGAATGGGTTCTTAAAAATTTGTAATAAATAATTTTAAAAACTAACACTCGAAATTAGTTAAAATACTGAGGATTTTTAGTATTGTGTTAAATGGGGATTTTATTTAGTTTTTGTTTAAATCTGTTTTCAACTAAAAATTTGTTTAAATCAGTCAAGTCGATTTGAAACCCTTTTACTAGATTTTTTTACTAACATATTGTTTTAAGTTTAGGTTGCGGGGTCACCTTTTTTCCTTTGAAGTAGATTTAGTTTGACACTCATAAATAACAGCTACACATGAATGAATGATTTGGAATTTGTTGGAGTATACTCGTAGACATATTTAATGTAAAAGCGAGATACATTTGAAGTAATTGTAGAAAAAATTAGAGAGTCTCAAATTTTTATGGGTGAAAATGCGCGCCTGTGTACCGTTTGAGGGTTAATAAAATGAGTAAAAAAACAATAACTTAGAAATGTATAAATTTATATACTCACGTACATGAATGTGATAAATTTGACACCAATATTTGTTGTGGCTATGCTAATAACATCCGTTTTTACAAAATATGACACCGTTGGCAAAAATTAACATATATGTAGGTAGAATTTCTTTCCGCATCCTAACACCGTATTGAAAAGGAATTGCAAAAAATAGTTGTCCATCTGATATATTCTGTTCCGATTCCAATACGACTTTTTATTTAAATTTAATTTAATTTAATCTCAATACAAAGAATTTATAAAAATTATAGAAAAGTGTGTGATGGTTTGCAAAAATTAAGATAATTTTTAATAAGAAGGCCATATAGCTAATTTTAGCAAAACATGTGTTTAATACATATTTTATGAGAATTTAAAAATACTGAAGTGAAAATAGTATAAACATTTTGTAGCTGTTACAAAATTTTAGGAAAATTTATTTAACTACAAAGAAAGGCGATCTGTTGTTTCTAAATAATACTATTCTAAACAAATAAAGGTTGAAATAATTAAAATTGAACCTCTTTGTTTTTTAAATAAATAAATCAATATCCAATAAAGCTTTTTTTTAATTTATTTTTATTTTTTATTGTGTTTATCTATAGTAATTATAAAAAAGTAAAAATAAAAAATAAAAGTTGATTGGTGCAGACCATCGCACATGATTTCGAATTCGTCCCATTAGTGTTTGCACGAGATTTTCATCAATTTTTCTGGGTGCCACAATTCACTTAGTTCTTGTAGTCACCCTGTTGTAGCACAGGGTGTGCTACAGGGTGTCAAAGTTTATCATCTCTGGTATATGAAAGCTTTATTGTCGTCCAACTTTTACAGATGTAAACCGATTTTGCTGATTTTAGACCTTTTGTAATCTAGGTTATAAAATAAAGAAAAAATATGCTTCAAGTGCCATAGTAACTCTTGTACTTTAAAAAATATTTAACTTTGAATTTCAGAATCTTCATCTTTTACCTTGACTTTTTTTGGTTTTTTGCCAATAAGTTTTTCATTATGAGAATTTTGAAATTTTGTCGCATCATTACCATGGAATTTTTAAATTTCAGAATGCAATAATTTCAAATTTTCTCAAACCGTTTAGCCAGGTGGCTCACATGGTCCTTTTTAATGGCAATAGCGGGTTTTAATGCAACAGATGACGCTGACTGCTGTTTTGTCTGAATGTTTAAATCCCCAATGTTACACCCAATTAATTTTAATTTAAATAAAAACTAAATTTAAAAGCAAAAAATAGAAGCTAAATTAGCACCGCTCTTAAGTCCAGAAAATTATTAAGAAATTACTCAGCAAAGTAAATATAATTGAATATTTCACTATAACTTTATAGGCCTCAAATCTTTGTTAAAATTGTGAAAGTAAAAAAATTTATTAAACGATTAAGCTGAAAAAAATAAAAGTCGTAGCCCGGTGAAAAATGTCCATACGTGAACATTTATGGTGCAACCATATATATATGGATCCGAAAAATGAGGTAACACCTAAGTATGTGTTCATATGTGGACATATATGAACATATACATTTATTAAATATATGCGAATACATGCGAGCGTTGCTGTCCTTTATTATAAGGTCGTACTATAGATATAAATTTAAGTATGACATTCAAATTAGGCGCTACATATGTTCCTATTTTTATTCACGGCATTAAATATAATTCCATATTTATCCATATGAGCTCTTTTTACACATATGAAAAAATGTATTCTTTCAAATATGTTCATATACGAGTCCCTTTTGCATAAATTGAATAACATATACTTCCATATTTGTCCATATATGAGTGCCATTTCCATATATGAAATAACAGATGCCTCCTTATATGCCTGCGTATGAAATCATTTTCCATATATGGAATCATATATACTTCCATATATGTTCATATAAAATCTATATATCTTCATAAAAAATCCATATTGAGCAGTTCTCAGCAGTTTTTGAATTTTTAAAAATAGGCTCAGCTGATACTAAACTGATACTAAATAGTTGCTTAGGTAATACTAAACTTCAGCGCCCTCGACCGGTGAGTAGTATAAGTTTTGATTTCCTATCTCTATAATTAATAGTCTCTGTTGGTTGCCTTTCGTTTTTTCAAGGTTCATAAATATTTAGAGAACATTTCTTCAATAATTCAAAATTTTTTTTTAAAAATTTTGAAATTCTTTAACAAACCTAATTTGATCGAATTTAATTTAAAATAATACGCATATAATTTATACGAAAATTCTTTTAATTTTCGGCCTAAATATAATTATTTTAAAATTTACAATTTTTAAATACATATGTCCCCAAACCGAAGTCGAAATCCCTAATTTGGGCCGAAATCCCCTTACCTATTAACTCTGTAAAACCTCTTTGACATAAAAAAAAAATCCTCCCTTGACAAAATTTCACAAAATAAAATCCCCTTTTGACAAAATTTTCTACATGTTAGCGACATCTACAGTTTATTTAAAAAGTTATCGATGTTACATCTCTACATTATATGTCTCTGCGTTTAGCAGTGATAGATTTTCAAAATCTAAAATTTTAAATGTGTCATGAAAATGGCAGTTTTCTTGCAAAAAGGGGGATTATTTGATTTACTTTTATTTCCAAGTTTTTAAAACGTTTTTTAATATTTTAGAACTTATTTTAAAAGAATAAGATTGAGAAATGCTTACTAGTGCAATTTAGGATATTTTCAAATATGCACGCTACGCCCAGCATTGATAAAAAAGAATGAATTTTTTAACAAAGTTTAATGGTTGTGAATGTGGTAAATAGTAAATAATGTAAATTGTAAAGTAAATAGTAATTAACCAGATTGATTTCCAGTATGAAGGTTATTGCTTGCCAGATGTTTGATAATTTGTTTCAAAATTAGGTGCTTAAATGATTTGAAAATAGATGATAAGATACTGATTGGTCGGTAGTTTTCAGGTAAAGTTGGTTAATTCTTTTTACCAACAGGGATGATATTAGCAATCTTCCAAGATTTCGGATATTGTGACGTCATTATTATGTGGTTAAATATATGAGGTAAGGCAGGCAACGCAAAAGGTAATATGTTGCCTTTTTTTGCACTTTGCTTTGAATTGCCTTTTTTGTGTTCTTTTCTAAATTAAGGGTAAGATTCTGAGAGGGCATCGTGTTCTTTTCTAAAAATGTTGTCTAATAAAGTGCAACATTTTCCGCAACATTTCAAATTTACAGGGTAGAGCGTTGCCCTGTTTTTTTCTTTTCATCAAAGTTATGTATATATACTGTAATGTTGTTTGCCAGCAAACTCGCAACTTGGTGGCCTAGGGGGTACTATCCCGGCTTCTGATGCAGGTCGCAGTTCAAACCACGGTTGGACCACAAAACTTTGTTTTCATTTTATTTTTTTACGCTACAAAAAATAAAAAAATTAAACAATTTTTTTTAATATGGAGGAAAACTTCTAAATTGAAAAAAGAAAAAGAGAGTAGTTTATAAAAATGACTTCACCTTGGCTGGGATTTGAACCTGACCATCCTGAGCCAAAGGCAAGCATCACAACCACTAGGCTATCATATAGTAGTAGCTGGCGTGAACAATATTGCATATACATACACATGTGTTTTGAAAAATGCAATAATTGATTTTATTGTTCTATTCTGATTGGAAAAATTTAGCATTTTATTGGGGTGAGGGCAACATTTTTAAAATTTTACACTTTAACAAGGCAACATTTTTTCCAGACAAGAAAACACCATAAGTTTGATAAATTTAATATTTATACACTCATAGAAAAAAGTTTGTAGAAAAGTTAGTAAAACTGTTAGTACTTCAACTTAACAAATTTTTAACTAATTTTTAGTTAAAATTCTGATTGGAAAAATTTTTAGTTTTTGCTACCTCCACACTTACAAATTTTTTTGCTATTTTTTTTTGCTGAATTTAGTTACTAATTTTTGACAATAAATTTGCTAACTTTACAGTATTTTGCTGAATTTTAGTTACTAATTTTTAACAGAAGATTTGCTAATTTTACAAATTTTTTGTAAACTAAACCACCAATTTTGGAGCGCTTATAAACAGATTGTTAAATGACTCATAAAAATTACTGCATATTTTTAACTCGCCAAAAATAATGCAAAAAGTTCTTAAATAAAGCTAAATTGAAATGGTTGAAAATTTGTCCTACTCATAAAATATCTAAATTATTAAAATTTATGAGAAAAGTTTCTATTTATCGTAATACATTAATTTTCAAAGATCAAGGTTTATTTTGGACGAACCCCCAATATTGTACTTTTTAAGCTTATTTAAAGAATACGATATTTTTAATCGGCCACATTTGGCCTGCGGGTGGAGCTATAGAGGTGAAAATGGAAACTCAAATAAATTCGGAAGTACATATCCGATCAGCAAACAACGAAAATCAAAAGAAGGGTCTCTGAAATACATTTTCTTATGGTTAACATATTATAAATATTACCACTTTTACAAAAAAACATTCTTGGGAAATTTTCATTGGCATTGAAATATAGTTGGCATTACTTTATCTCAATGTCAATGCCAACAAATTTCATCACCATTCAATGCCAATGAATGGTGATTGCTAGATCTGTCGAAACAACAGAGTAGTACATTGGAAGATGACAAAGCAAATTGTGGAAAATTTTCTGTTGTTGTTTTTGTTTTTTCTTTGATATTTTAAATGTTTAATAACGCTCCTAGAAGAGAACAAAAAATTCTCATTGAGTTTGTAATTTAACTTAACAAATATTTCCAGAAATTCTAAAAACGTCGTCCCCTGACGATTTCCTTTGGCAAGAATGAAATCCGGATAGGGACATGCCTGCAGCGGATTATTTTTCACAATTTGTTAAATACGTTTGGGATTTTTAGCATATTTAATTCCTTTGATGCAATTAATGTATATCCCGATAAAATAAAATTAAGAAATTTTTTTTAATTTGCATTGATGAAAACAATGGTAATGAAATGTACACATAATTGAAGAAAAAGCATTGTAATAAAAAAAAAATATAAGAAGTATGCGAATTTTTAATTTTTTTCTTAATTTATTCTTTTATTAAAACTTTAAAACAAATACTTCTCTCATCAATTATAAATGGGCATTTAGGCATTGAACAATGCCAATTTAAAAAATTTCAATTAATTGACACATTGAATAAACTGGTGCCAAGTATGTTTTTAAATACACATTTATTTTTTATTAATTTTCATTTCATTTGCTCCTTTTTTACCTTTTTCCAGTCCCCTAGTAATCTGCAAAAGTTTTGTTTCAGAAATTTTTTTCAGAAAATTTTAGCAAAAATTTTGTAGATTTAACAGTTTTTTTTGCTATTTTTATTCTACTATTATTTAGCAATTTTTTTGCTGATTTTAGCAAGTTAAATTGTTATTTGCAATTAACAAAAATTCAGCTCAAATATTACTAAAATTCTGTAAATTTAACAGTTTTTTTTGGTGTTTTCATTTTACTAATATTTAGCAAACTGATTCTGCTAATATTAGCAGTTTTTCTGCAGCATCATTTTTAACTAATTTTAGTAACTTTTTCTCCTATTTTTACGGACTTATTTGTATGAGTGTACCATCGTATCCAAGAGCATTTGGTTTAATGGAAGTAATAGATACATTTTACTGTCGAGGATGCATCGACATGGTTCCAAACACAGTAAATTACCCTGATGCAGCAGACTAGGGTTTTCATTAAAAGACTTTGCTTTACTTTTAATAGTAGATTTGAAGAGGAAGTCATAATAGCTTCGTAAAAAAATAATCAATTTTAATAAAATTTCTTTGAAAGGAGACGCTTCCCACTCAAAGCTCGAATTATAATTCTTTCAATTTATTTATTGTTTTTAATTTAACTACAATTTGTAAAAATATCTATTGACATTGCCAAATTAAGCATTTCAAAACATTTTAAAAAATAATTTAAAGAAGGATGTTTTAGTATGTCTATAAAATTTATGGGTCATTTTCGGTTCCAGATTAATGATCTCCGCCGAAGCCAAAATTCAGTACACTCAAAATAATATGTCAGTTGGCTGGACAGAAAAATTTGTTACTTTAACAAAATTTATTCTGGTTTTTTGGCTTAAAATAAAATTTGTTGATTTTAAGAAATACTTTTGTTAAATTTAACAAATCTAAATTTAAGAAAAAATTTGGAAAACTACAGTTTTATCTGTGGTTATACTGAGTATGAGAAATTTATCCAAATTTAGGGTCTTGGAACCCTCCCCGGGCCTAGTCCATATCATGTGAGGGCATATAAGAGCACTCCAATTGAGCAAATATTTTGTCCGTTTTGCACTACCTCGCTTAGTTTTCGAGATATGGGACATTTTATGAAGTAGAAAATTTTTATTAAAAATTTCCGAGGGTCCAAGGTCCATTTTTGGACAATAACCCCTTTCCCTGGGCTATTACATGGTTAGGGGTAGTCGAAATTTTCATCAATTTTGCTCTATCTTTCTTAGTTTTCGAGATATGGGCCATTTTAAAAAATCGGGAGGAAAAGAAACAGCGCCATCTTTAAACCGTCGGACACATTGGTGGCGCAATCTACCGGATAAAAAACAGTAACATGAAAATATCATATTTTAATAACAAATTTTGTAAAATTTAACGAATGGGTTCTTAAAAATTAGTTTTAAATAATTTTGAAAATTAACAGTCAAAATTAGTTAAAGTACTGTGGATTTTTAGTAAAGTGTTAAATGAAGATAACTAAAATCTTTGCTTAAATCAGTGTTTCAACTAAAACTTTGGTAAAAATTAGTCAAATCGATTTAAAACCGGTTTGACAGATTTTTCTGATGACGTATTATTTTAAGTGTATCTGAATAATTTTAAGTACATTTGGGTACCTATTCCTACTTGTGACTCATTGTGAACGTCATAAGACTTTTTAAGACTGAGAGTCATAACTTCTAGGCCCTGTGCGAGGTGGCTAAATTTGATCTAAACTAAATACAAATTGACAAAAACTTTAAAATTTCTTTGAAAATTGTTTTAAAAAATTCTTTAATTTCAAACAAACTTGTAAAAAAAGTCGATTTTAAAAAAATTTCGGATTTGGAAATTCTTTTAATATAGCTGCCATTTTTTCCACATATATATAATTTTTGCCGCGATTCGGCACGGATTAAAAAAAAATCTAAAACAATCGATTTTAAACCAACCGAATGAAAATCGACAATCGTATTTTACGGGACAGCGTAATGCCCATAGTGGAGACATATTTATCGATTTTTAACTGGGAGGATGGTTTAGTTTTAATTTCGATTCATGCATTTTTGTTGCGTGTATGTTTTAAAATTTAAGGGTTTTAAATTTTTTCGCAAACCACCTTTTTACAATTTTTATACCCTACACCACTATGTGGTCAGGGTATTATAAGTTTGTGCTGATGTTTGTAACACCAAAAAATATTGGTCGTAGACCCACCTTGTAGTATACCGATCGGCTCAGAATTTTTTTTAATTCGATTTAACGATGTGCGTCTGTCCGTCCGTCCATCCGTCTGTCTGTCTGTCCATGCAATCTTGTGCGCAATCTACAGGTCGCAAATATTAAGATATTTTGATGAAATTTGGTACGCAGACTTATGTTAGCCCAAGGACGAACAAGTTTGATTTTGGTGAACATCGGTCCATGTTTAGACCTAGTGCCCAAATAAGGGTCCTACCAAAATTATATTGTTTATACGCTGCAGGTCGTAAATATTAAGATATTTTGACGAAATTTGGTACACAGACCTATATTAGCCCAGTAACGTAGCCTATTGATTTTGGTGAACATCGGTCCATGTTTAGACCTAGTGCCCCTACCAAAATTATACTGTTTATACGCTGCAGGTCGTAAATATGAAGATATTTTGATGAAATTTGGTACATAGACCTATGTTGGCCCAAGGACGAAGCATATTGATTTTGGTGAACATCGGTCCATGTTTAGAACTAGTGCACATATAAGGGTCCCCCCAAAATTGGTTTGGTTACAAACTGCAGGTCGCAAATATTAAGATATTTTAATGAAATTTGGTGCGCTGACTCACATTATAGAAAATTTTGACACAAGCCCCATTTTAACCCATTCGAATTTCGGATCCAAACAATACACCAGACTGGTGGAGGGTATTGTATAGTCGGCATGCCCGACTTTAACCTTTTTACTCGTTTAATTATGCATATTTTTTAAGCTTTGAAATTGTGCTTGTGTCAGTTCAGTAATTCGCTTAATGTACAGATATTCCAAAAATCTTTTAGATATGCACAGACTCTGGGGTTCCTAATGACAATTTTAATAAAAAACTAAAGTTTTGATTTTTGACTTTATACTGCATTTATGCCTAACAAAAAGACTTCCTGGTTTTTGTCTCTTGTAGTTTTTGACTTGTCAAAACGCATGCAAAAACACAAGCAAAAACTAATTCTCTTGCAAAAACTGGGTGGTTTTTGCTCAAGTATAGATGTAGTATTACCTCTGTGCGTATACTTATTATATTAATTATACGTTTAGGTGACCCTAATATAATAAAGGAACAAAAAAATTAAATTTCCACTTAATAGGTGCGATGTACAATATTCAACCGAACTTTTTGAACCGATGGAAAAATATATTAACTTCTTGGAAAATCCTAAATTTATCTATATTTTTATTGCCTGCTTAGGATCCAGTTGGTTAAAATTTTTCAAACAAAAAAACTCTTTTTAAAGATCAATTTTAAAGAACAGTATGAAAGAAACAAAAATTATTGCAATAACAATTTCTGGAAAGCTTAATAGAATGTTCATACTTATGTTTTGTTTTCAATTTTCGTTTTCTTTACATGCACACAAATAGTGGAATAACATATTTTGCATATGTACTTGACTGAACCTAAAACAATTTTTATTCTTTTTTTCTACTATAAATAAATCCTTCGATTTTACGTATGATTGGTAAATCTTTTCATCTACTTTTATTTCTATTTTTAAAACATTCAAGTGCATCCATAGTGCTCCTGAGAGATGCATGGAAAAAATTTAGAGTGCAATATCTAGCAATGATTGTTTAACTATTGAATGGAAATTCATATACATATAATAGGGTGTTCCGAAAAATGGCTTTCTTGTGAATTGATTGAAGTAACCTAGCAAAAACATGCATACCAAATAATTAAGCCAGTAAGGAGGAAATAACTTACTAGGCTATTTACGCGCTAAATTACTTTTGATCGCGATGTCCCAAAATTCAAATAATGAGTTGCCACCATGGTTACTCATAGCGAAAGAATAAGTTGATACCTAGCAATAAAGGAATATCTGTTTACCTTACATTGTGAAATAATTGATTACACACACATATATAAAAATAAAGTAGTTTTCAGTGTTGCTAAAGCCTGTTGCTAAACTCTATAATAAAGTTTTAAAAACAATTTAAAAAATCAAAAAAAAAAAATAGTTACCTTTAATTAGGAATCTTTAAAATATTTAGATTTTTGCAATTAGATTTTGTTACCCCGAAAAATTTTGTATTTAGCTATAAAAATTTTCAAAAAAATTAAAAAATATAATATCAAAATAAAGGACTGAAAACATATAAAATCAACTATTAGAATACCTCCTACCTTTCCGAATTAGACTAAAATTAGTGCGGTGGTTGTACCTTGCATAATAAGATATCGCCTAAAAATTTGTTTTCTAGCCCTAGGGGCAGTAAGATGATCAAGCTTCCTAAAAGCTGCTTTTAATTTCATATTATTTTATGTATTTGAGTGATTGATACATCAGTTCAAAGCTACTGAAATCGGGCTCAACTTACTAAATAACAAAACACTTTACCTCAAAAGTTTTACGGATAATTTTAGAATCTGCAGAAAAATTGCAATTTAAAATTTTTTGGAAACTATCTGTTTATTTCCCACTCATTTTTGATGTTGCCACCGCATCTCAATATGGCTAATACTTTTAAACTTTGAGAATTTTTGAAACTGGCCTTGAAGCTACTTGAATAGCTGATAGGTAATTTTAAAGCTATTGATTTCCCGTTTGGTACACTCAAAATAATAAGTCTGTTGGCTGAACATAAAAATATGTTACTTTAACAAAATTTATTCCTGTTTTTTAGCAAATCTAAATTTAATTAAGAAATTAGTGAAACTACAATTTTATTTGTAATTATACTGAGTCATAAAAATTTTTTCAAATTAAAGTCTCGGAACCCCCCCCCCGGGCCTTGTCCGTGCCATCCCAGGTCATGTAGGGGCACTCGCTTAGTTTTTGATATATGGCCCATTTTATGAAGCGGAAAATTTTTATAAGAAATTCCCTAGGGTCCAGGGCCCCACCATGGTAAATTTTTGCTGGAGCATTATATGGTTAGGGGTAGTCGAAATTTTAATCAATTTGGCTCTATCTCTCTTAGTTTTCAAGATATGGGCCACTTTAAAGGGGAAAAATAGCGCCATCTTTTAAAAAAGAATAGCGCCACCAGTGTTTCGGTGGCGCAATCTACCAGGTAATAGCAGAAACATGAAAATATTATATTTTAACAATAAATTTTTGTAAAATTTAACGAATGGTTTCTTAAAAATTAGTTATAAATAGTTTTGAAAATTAGCTCGCAAAACTAGTTAAAGTACTGAGGATTTTTAGTATGGTGTTAAATAAAGATAACTAAAATCTTTGCTTAAATCAGTGTTTCAACTAAAAATTTGTTAAAAATTAGTCAGATCGATTTGAAACCCGTTTGACAGATTCTACTAACGTATTTTTTCGATCTTCTAAATCAATCAATCAATCCAAACTTTTTTTTTATAATTTTTGCAGAAAAATTACAAAAATTTAATTTTTTTTAATATAGTTATTGGTTGGTTCTGTCTTGAAGACATCCTCGATTCTGGGTGCACGACCATAGAAATTCGTAAAATACATATTGATGAGAGTCCATACAAATCGTTGAAGACGTTTTCAAACGAATGACCAACTCAGCGACACTTTCGCTGAAATTGCCCTCGACTTTTATTTGACCATTTGGGTGACAATTTGCCCCACTCTGTCGTTGACGACGAAATAGATGACATTGTTCACAATGTTAAAGTAGTCGACCGTGCTGATAGCTTCGTCTGGATGGTCACTGACAACACGGATTTCTTTATTATTTTTTCAAACAAATTTAAACTAAAAATTTCTCTTGGAGTTAATATTTTTATTTACTTAAATGTGAAACATATATTTCCTATTTCGAAAATATATTTTCTTATATAGTTCCTTGATTTAACGGGAGGATTCACGAAATAGTTATTATTTAGTGCCATTACTTGTAGGCTGCGAAATACTTTTTAGTGCCATTACTTGCAGGCTGCGGGGTGAATGCGGGTTAACGCTAAACGAAAGCTTGCCGGACGCTTAATAATAATTCAAGCCGGCGAACAAAACGCAACACATTTTAATACTATTATTAAAATATAATTTTTTGCTAATGGTTAAAGATGATTTCTTTTAGATCGTCTTTCAAGACAATTTCAGGGACAAATGTGATTAGCGAAAAATTCTAAAATGTCTTAAATAAATCGTTGAAACCATTTCATCGGTGATGATTAGCCGACTGGGTTTATTATTGTATATATTTTTGTGCTTTGCGTTTTAGCCACATCTCATTTGGTTAATTCTTTAATTCGAATAAGTAGTCCAGGTTCTACGCACTCGGGGTGTTTGATACGAACTGCAATAGTCCCTTACCTAGCCAGTACCGAGCTAAATTTTTGGAAAGATAATAAACTTCTGTTGATTTTCTCATAAATAATATCACACCACAGTCCTCGCGGTCTGTTCTATTGATCACCAATGCCTAGACCAGCGGTTCCCACTAAGTTTTGCTTCACGGACCCTTGAGACATTTCTACTAACTCACGAATTCCCGAGAGAGAGGTACTTTATAAATTATGGGGCAAAATTAATAAAAGCACCTGCTTATTTTAAATGAAGGCCAATTTTAATTTAATTTTTAATAAAAAAATAATTTTTCAAATCAATATTTTGTTAAGGAGGGTAAATACTATAACAACAGCATTTAAAAAGGGCATATTTGAACGGTTGTCAAAAATTCATTTAACAATATTTTTAATATTCTATTTTTTTTATTTAAAAATTATGTTATTTTAGTATTTTTAAAAATATTCGTTTTAATAATTTCCCCAGCCAAAATCGACAGAGTTCCTACTTTATTACTGGCCTTTTTTAAAAAAGGCGAAATCGGCTGCCACTGTGTAGCCTTCATTAATTATTGGAAAATAAAAATGTAAAGTGCTTCTTAATCCTAGATAAATTCTCTAGTCTCTATCATGGCCCGATTTTTATTAAAAAAATTTTTTTTTAACAAAGTTGCCACACAAACTTTAAAATTCCAAAACAAACAAGAAAAAACTAATTTTCTCGGGTATATAAAATTTATTTGACCAAAATTCAAAAAAAGGGCCACGATAAGGACTAGAGTTTTTTGTTGCCTATAAAAGAAAAAAACTCAGATCAAAATCGGATAACCCGGCTTGACTCACTGTACAGTCAAGGCCGATTAACCGATTTTGAAGTAAGGGTTGTGGGAAAACGCGTTTAAAGTTTAAAATTAATTTTACGCTAAGAAAACGTCAAAATTAAAAAACCTTGTATGAACAAAATTTATATCTCGCTGTTTTCTATATGTGCACTAAATTTGGAAAGAATCGGATAAAGAGTATTTTATATATTAACCCAAACATTCTTAAAAACGATGGAAGAGAATTTATTAGACATTTCATTTCGGTCAAAATCTCTTATTTCGTATATTGTTTAATTTGTTTTGTATTTATTTTTTATTTTTTACATACATTGATTACTTTTATGGCTGATAAAAAGTCTTCAGTAACTGCCTCATATAACGTGCCTTCGCCCACGATCGAAGAATCGTCATTGGCTTTTCTTTAAAGACTGAGTACAATTCTTGCATCTTTGGATGTAGTTTTTTCTTTTTGTTCTGCTGTATTATGCGAAATAAGATTTATAATAAAGACAATGATAAAAAACGCCCCAAAAATCGTTGTGTACAAATTTAATGCATACAATATTACTTTGTGACTAAAATATATTCTGAGCACATACTGAAGAGTATGCTCTACAAATAAAATATAAAAAAATTCGAAAACAAAATTTTTCCTAGAGCCAATACCCCCCTTAAATAATTTAAAAGTTATAAACAAAATTGTTTTACTTTTTGTAATACCTTGTTTTATATTTTTTGTCGGAACTCTTTGCGGATCCCCTACAATTCTGCTACGGACCCCTGGGGGGCGCGCCCCCCATTTTGGAACCGTTGGTCTAAACTCGATAAGCCCTAGCGGATAAAAAAGTTGTTGATATTTGTGAAATATATTCAGAAATGCCAACTTTTTCATAGCAAATAGGCAAAAAATATACAGAAAAGGGTAAAAACGCACAAATTGATAATTGTGAAATACATTCAGAGATGCCAACTTTTTCATAGCAAAAGGGGCAAAAAATATACAGAAAAGGATAAAAACGCAAAAATTTCTACTTAGAAACGGATAAAAAATCACTAAAGAGTTTTTACGACCTTTAAAAAACATTTTTCGTGCTTCACATACGTAGTTTAATTAAATATAAATAAAATTTTATTATAAACATACGACCTACATCAGCAAATACGTCGACTGATGTTAGACGTGTGTCAGATTATAGAAAAATAACTTGTGAAACGACACAAATTTTTAACGTTGGCAAACGATTTCCTTTGATTTATGGAGTTGGGTAAAACTAAAATAAAAACGAATAACTTCCGAAAATTTTTTTAATTTTATTCCATGTTTTGTGATAATAATAATAATCTAATAAAATCTATTAAATTTTTTAAAATTGAAGTGCAAGTTTTATAGTCAGAACTACCCAGTACAAAAAAAAATGCCGAAGCAGTAGAAAAAGCACTACAATTGATGACCTAGATGTACTTCTTTTTTAAAATAAACACTAATGATTTTAACAATGAGTTGTCATACTCCGACTTCAACATTTTTTCAGTACTTTTTGAACGAGTGCAAAGGAAGCTCTTTTTCAGCAATTAAAAGTTTAAAAAATTCTTCACAAAAAAAAATATATTTTTTTTATTTTACAAAAGTTTTTTATTGACGCCACCGGGTATCGAATAGGGATGCCAAACGGGAAATCCCGAATCCCGAAATCTCGGGATTGAAAAATCCCGAATCCGGGGATTATTTCTCAAAAATCCCGGGATTTTCTTATTTATTAATATTAATATGAACGCAAATAAACAAAGTGAGCAATTTTATATTACCGACGTTTTTTCTTGAATTTTCTAATATTTACAAGAAATTGATGCCAAGATATTAGTAAAATTAGAAATTAAGTAGATTATTCGAGAAAACTAGCAAGAACTTTGCAGAAAAATTTTAAAATTTTAAACATTATTAAGTTTTTGAGTAATTCATGCAAAAAACAAGTATTCATATATTATCTCAGTCAGAAAAATACAAAGGGGAAGGCCATGGCAAGGTACAATACTTTAACAGGTGGTATAAGTACTGGCAAAAATTGTTTTCTGATTTCCAAAATGGTAACGTCATTTAACAAAAGCAAATATTGATAGATTTCCTGGTATTGCTATAACAACAATAAAACAGAAAAAATGTGTAAAAGCCGCAGAACGCGCTAAATAAATTTCGAAAACCACCAATTTTGCGCGAAAAGCACTAAGATGGCATAACTGAATACTTTGTATTTGAATTTAAATATTAAATAAAGATAATCTAAAAAAGTTAAAATCTATTGTGTTATTACTTAAGGTTTTCGGGTCCTCAAGTAGATTCTGAACACGACTGAACTACCTCAGCCTACGACAAAACCCTGTTATAACTTCACTAATAAATAGCTTAAAAAACGATGTCTTTTATGCATGTTTATAATATAAATGCTATTGTCATTAGTTGACCAAAACAAATAAAATTTAAAATATAATTTGTGGAATACCCTAGTCATTACGTATATTTTGTTAATTTTTTTTAACAATATATAACAACATCGCGGAATTTAAATGCTAATAGGGAACCGAAGATCCCTTCCTAAAATTATACTCTTATTTCTCTCAAATACATATGCTTAATATCTGTGGTTTGACCGGCATTACTTAAATTTTTTTTATTGGCACCCCCTAATATATTCACATTTGAAAAGGTTATAAGGTCTTAGACATTTTCAACTGATTTTACGCACACACCAAAGGACTATACAGGAGCACGGCTTTCAGTATTACGCTTAAAGTTATTTCTTGTGTAGAGCTGGGAATTTGCCTTCCTTTTTTGAATAATAATATTGAAAATGGTAAAAATTGAAAGCAAAACTTAGACCAAAAGAAATCTAAAAAAAACATAGTCGGTGGCATAAAAGTATTTCAAAGTTATTATCCAAAATAAATTTTTACTGAAAATAGTAATTCGGTATACTATAGTATTCTCCCAGCATTCTGCTGAAGGTGGATTAAAAAGCTATGCATGTTTTTTTTTACAATAGGACATCTATTTATTTAATGACTAATTTACACATTTAAGTAAAGTCATAACTAAATTACTTTTATATATATATATATATATATATATATATATATATATATATATATATATATATATATATATATATATAAAAGTAATTTAGTTATGACTTTACTTATATATATATATATATATATATATATATATATCATTTTATATATATATATATATAAAATGAAATTTTGGAAGCTATCAAACGTAGAAAAATATCTTTAAGAACACAATTTCACAATACATCCAAAAATCATCATAATATGTTCCTTAGATCATAATATATTCCCAATGATCATAATATTGTTCCAGTGATCATATTATTGTCATGTGTAAAATTTTGTGATCACTTAGGATCATATTATGAACACTAGGAACATATTGTGATTATTTTGTGCACTCTTTACATTTTATTCAATTTTGTCCACTTTTTCAAATTGACTTTCGTACAATTCTAAAAGCTCTAACACTCCCCTATAAACAATTTCACTGGAATTCAAGTTGAAATCAAGTTCAATTCCAGCCCTGTTCTCCAGTTTCAAGGCTTGAATACAACTTTTATTACACTTTATTTCAATAGCATACTCCAGCAAAAGGAAAACAAAAATTCAAGTTTGAAATATTTTTGTTAAATATACAAATGCTAGAATTTGAAATATACTTTACTTCAAGCTAAATTTAAAGCACTTGAATTTTTAAGACCTATGTGCTTATTGGGTCCTTATTATGGACGCTCTTTAATAATAATTTTTCTACATAAGTACAAAAATTAAAACATAAACCACTTTTTTATAACTTTTTACTTATTTTATAACACTGGCCACTTTAAAGCACAATCTAATTTGAAGGTTACACCAAATTCTTTCTTCTACAAACCAGTAAGTTGTTTTTCTATTTTTTTTATTTTTCTTTGTTTGGTTTTAATTAATATGTATTATTTTCTTTTATTGCTTCTAACAACTTCTCTTCACAAAATCTCAAACAAGAATGACACTAACTGATCGATGACGCTCATAAAAAATATACTGACCATCTTATAGTTGTTGAAACCATTGGTATGGATTGTGAACATGATATCTCTCAATATAAATAATAATATGATTGTAATTCGAAGAGATGAATATGGTTGTCCAGATAACCAATGATTGTAGCCGAGAGAAAAATATGATAAGCGAAAAAAAGAGAGATTTTAACTATAAAATGAGTATTGCCGACCGTATAACTTGTAAAGTATGATTAATACATTAATTATATGATAGCCATATTTTTTTTAATAAACGGACGGATATAAGTCTGGCGAATAGGGTGCATGATCAAGTAATTCTAATTTTAATGCATTGATTTTGGCAATGCTAGTGGATGTGTGAACTGGTTCATTGTCTTGAGGAAACAACACCTGCTTTTTCGCTTTTACAAATCCGCTGAGAGCGTTTAATATTGACAGTTAAAAAAATAAATAAATGCAGAAAAACGTGGCGCCATCAAACTTAACACATCTGGTTTATAAAGTTGCAACTTTTCCCCAAAGTAGTTTGTCCATCTTTACGTCAGGTACTTCTAGGACCGCACACATATATTAGGTTGACCGTATTTAAGGTTTGCGTATTTTTATGGCATTTCTTCCAAAGAAACTATAAGTAAGTGTGGTATCTATGGAAGGGTATTTCAAAAGTATATTTCCTAATTTTTTTTTATGTTAATACTAGAATTATTATTGTTGTTGTTTTAAAAAACTTACTAATTTTAGAGTACTCTATATGGAAATGTATACCATTATGATATCCAGATGTACATATGTTAATCCTTATTAAGATTAAATGAACACGCATTTCTTCTTCTTTCCATTTGCAGTCCAATTCGAATTAATTAACAAAAAAAACTAAGAATGAGATGGTCGTGATGTTTTTTTTTTTATTTTTTAAATATAATGTCCTTTGATAGCTGATTTAAAAAAAAATTAAATTTGGCCAAGCGTAACAGACAGATTTGCTAGAGGGAAAATTTTTAAGTCATCCTTAATGCCAGATACATTTTCTAGTTCTTATCGCGGCCCAATTTTAATTTATTTTTTTTAAATAAATTTGCCACACAAAATTAAAAAATAATAAAAACAAAAAATAATTTTTTGGTTGGGGATTTCAAATTTATTTGAGTACAATTCAGAAAAAGGGTTACGATAAGGACAAGAACTTTTTTCTTTTTAGCTACAAAAGAAAAATCGGGATCGCAATCGCCTTGGTAGTGTAGTGGCATTCGATTTTGAATTCAGGGTTTTAAGAAAAATGCATATAAAGTTTAAAGATAATTTTACGTTAACATACCAATATTTCAAAAAATCGTATATTAGCAAAAGATAGATATCCTAGTTTACTGCATGTGCACTACATTTGGGATGAATCGGTTAACTCGTATTTGATATATTAACTCAAGTATTCTTAAAAATTTTGTTAGATAAATTACACTATGGAACATTTTTGGGATTATTGTCTGGGGGGTGAGAAATTCCAAGTCAGGGTGATGGTACTAGGTCAGTATAGTAAAACCCTCAAAGGGTTTGGCGTTCGTATGTGTCATTTTTTTTATGACCTTTTAAATTTTTTCCTTATCTTGATGTTTTTTTGCTTAGTTGTAACTCGAGAACCACTTGTCCGATTTTGATGAAACAAATTTAGAAAAATTTAGAATTACAATTTCTTTAATCCGTTCATATAACATTTTTCTTTATAATCAACAGTTTTGCCGGTAAAAATAAATTTGTGCCGGTAAAAATAAATTTGTGGAGAAAAAAAAAATATTTTTTTGCCTAAAAATTAAAAATTTTTTTTTTTAAATTCATAAAAAATTTTAATTTTTAGGCAAAAAAATATTTTTTTTTTCTCCACAAATTTATTTTTACCGGCAAAACTGTTGATTATAAAGAAAAATGTTATATGAACGGATTAAAGAAATTGTAATTCTAAATTTTTCTAAATTTGTTTCATCAAAATCGGACAAGTGGTTCTCGAGTTACAACTAAGCGAAAAAACATCAAGATAAGGAAAAAATTTAAAAGGTCATAAAAAAAATGACACATACGAACGCCAAACCCTTTAAGGGTTTTACTACACTGACCTAGTACCATCACCCTGACTTGGAATTTCTCACCCCCCAGATTGGCTGTTGTACTGTGTTATTACACATTTTATCTTTTTTTCATGTTATTCTATTTAGGATCTCTAATAGTAACAAGTAAATAAAAATGTAAACATAAAATGTTATAGATAAATTTAACACATATAATATTAATGCACTACATGTCCCTAGACATATTTTACGAAAAACATGTGGAAATTTTATTTATTATGATTTGTTATTTTTAATTTATATTTATTTATTTATTTATTAAAATTTTCGGAGCGTACAAATAAAATATAAAAATATAAAACAAACAAAAAATAATAGTCGATACTCTTTCTAAATGGAACATTTTTTTCTTCACCCATGTACGTATGATGAATATTAATTAAATAATAATTAATAATACTTATACGTTATTATTTCATATCAATTTTGAGGCAAGTACGAAAACATAAAATAAAAGTAGTTTTTATTGCATTTTTTCCCCTAGTAAATAACGAATCCAAAAACAAATCACATTATAATAATAACCGATGCATATTTGCATATTTTTGAAATACGTTGCATACATACATATATAATCATATTTTAAACAGAGCAATACAAATGAATATTTATTAAATAATATTATAAATATCTATTAAACCCCTTTGTTAACCAGATATTTTTCATACAATTGATATTTTGCAGCTAAAATTTTGCCGCAATAAAACATCTGTAAACTCTAACATATCCATCCGTAACATACAATAGCTCTTAGAATGTTAACAACCAAAAAAGAGAAACAAACATTTTTATTTGCATTATTTTTGAGAACGAAAACATATTTTTTGACTTACATATATCTTAGGTATACTTTACATTGACACACTTTTGAAAAATCGAACACACACAGATACCCACAGAAATAAATTTCAGTAGCATCCTACTTTAACAGCCACACAACAACAAGTTAAAATACAAAAAAATTAAACCATTTGAAGAAAAAAGAAACTGAAACAGATTTTGTATACATTGGCGTAAAATGTAAATCCACTAACAGGAACATGGTTTAGTTGAAAATTTGCCGGTGAAGTGTAAGCAACATACAAACGGAATAAAATACAAAAATTAAAAGTGTTTTAAACAAAAAATCTAAAACAGAAGATTTTAAAAATGGATTAAATTACCAATAAAAAAAGTATAAAAAAACAAATATAAGAATATTAGTAAAAAAAAGAATAATTGACAGAAAACTAATCTGTTGCAAAATAAATTTGTTTTAAAAAATGTGAGAGAAAAAATATACAAAAGAAAAATAATAATTTTAATATTTTGAAAACAGAAATCAAAAAGTTATCAATTTTAACTAAAAGTATGAATTAAAAATGCATTTAAAGACTCCTAACTTAAAAAAATTTTGTAAATATTTCTCCGAACATTATTTTAAATATCCGAAACTATCAAATGATTTTCTGTAGCAAGTGTAACTAACCTTTTTATTCAATCTGTGTTGATTGCGTGTTATGTGTTTTTTATGTTCGCTCTCCTGTACATACTAATATAATCGCTAATAAATATGAGGGCTGCTTGATAAATATTTGGCTAAGATATTCAATTAAAATTAAGTTTTTACACAGTCTTTAAAGGTCAATATTTTAAAATGCATACTATTTTAAGTGTATATTCCTACGAAAAGTTTATAACTTCTTGTTAGTGTACTCCGCCTGTATTTGCTGTTGCTAAGTCATAATTAATTTATTGCATTTATTTATTCGAATTTTTGTTTGAAAACTTGAAACAAATAAGCCCTAATAGCGACACAATTATAAAAATTAGAAATAAAATTTTAATTTCTTGAATTTCATTGTTGATTTGAATGGAAAGTTGTGACGTTTACAAAATTGTGTTGTGATATTCACAACTCATCACATGTAGGAATAGGCACCTTTTTCTCTTAACGAAAAATATTGTCCTTTATTGAACACTTTTACATTTTCCTCATAATAACCTAATATAAAAACTGACAATATTCATACTGCGGCAAAAAATACAAAATTAAATGTAAAAAAATCGGATTTACCAATTTTTCTGTACCATCCAGAAAATTTTTTTTAATAAAAAAACAATGAATGTTATTCTAGTTTGACTCAAGATCATAAATTAATATCACTTTCTGTTTAAATTATTTTCAAATCAAAGAAAGATGATACAATTTTTTACAAGTAAATTACAAAGAATAAAAATTATTGAAAAAATTCGATTAGACCAGCAAGGCAGAATGCGCATTTTCGGCTTTCGCTACAAAGCCATCATCAGTGCCTTTCGCCTTTGAGTGGGTTAATATTTTGATAATTTTATGTTAAAAAACTTTTTGAGGTAAAAAACTTGAGGTGAAGAAATTTTTAGGTGAATACAAAATGAAATTAATTTGAAGGAATTTACGTGCCGTGATCATGTTTTAAACAGGCACACAGATAATCAGATTAACGGAGAGACCTACATTGCTAGATTGGCTTAGAACTGCATTAGAATCACGAATATAATGCAAACGGAACGACAAACTGATACGTCATATATATAAATAATAATAATTTTACCGATTAAATATTTCGCAATCCCGTAGAGATAACTTTTGTATTGTGGTGCAAAAAACAATAGATAAGTTTTTAATCACCATTTTTTATAAACAGAGAGAAAAGATTCATTCTGAAAATATAATTTTTTTGGCCAGCGAATGGTATGTTTGGAGCCCCCGATATATTTATTAATATTTCGACTGTAATAGAGATTCAGTTAATAAAACAAAATTTCTGTGGAAAAAAATATATTTAAATTGTGGCAGGAACTCTTTTGATTGCGACAACTAAATAATGCGGAAGTTACAACCGAAAGATTCAGTCAGCAAGAAATTCGGTTGTCAAAATCAATGCTGTTTATATTTTGTTAAAAAAATATATTTTTATCCTCTCCATAGTATCTTTGTTTCCAATCATATAAAATTTTAAACGACTAAACATTAGAGAGGTAAAAAAGGGAATTTTAATGTGAACAATTTCTAGGATTTAAAAATAGTGTTTGCATTACTGAAAAAAATTTTTCGCTAAATTTTACTATATAATTTGATGAGAGGTCGATATCGATGATTTTTCAGTAAAAGCCACGCCTACTTAGAACGGGTAGCAAAGTTAAAAAACAAACGCCACATTAAAAGTTTCTACAATTTTCTAGACCATCTTCCAACACCTCAGAGACAATTTAATCATTATTTTGATCTTTAAAAATAAAAGCAACGGGGATAAAATTAGAAAAAAAATTTAATTCATTATTTTGTGTTGTCCGTCACTGTAATTTGCATTTTGTGTTTGTTTAGGTCGATGCTTAAGCACGCTAAATTCGATCGCGTTAAAATTTAAATGTTAAAAGATAAAAAAAAATAAAAAATTAGAGTTATTGCCTAGTTCTGATAAAAGTTACATCAATTCATAAATCTCACAAAACGCATCATATGAAAAGATATTAGGAAGATCAACAATTATTTTAATTTTTGCATTAAAAATACCCAACTCATCAGTAAATATGTATTTTGTTTGGGATACATCTCGCTACAAGCATACGTATCATCACCTGAAATGCAAAAGGGCGTAACAACACTTTTTATTTTTTTACAGGAGAAGGAAAAACATTGTAGAAATAAATATATTTTAGATTTAAAGGACATATTAGTCGTTTTTTTTAATCACTGGATTTATTTTTGGATTTATTTTATTTTGTTAAAAAATCCACATTTTGGTTTTTAATTTTCAAAATTGAATATTTTTATCAAAATCTAACACTTATTCGATAATATAATGTGAAAGAAAATTATTAAATTTTGTAAAAATGTAAATACAGGAATTGAATTAAGTTAAGTCCAAAATGGATTTATAAAATAAATAAATCCGTTTTGGATTTAGCTTTATTTAATTCTAGAAATTGTATTTTCGCAAAATTTTAATTTTTTCTTTCACATTATATTAGCGAATAAGTGTAAGATTTGCATAAAAATATAGAATTTTTTAAATTTAAAAAGAAAATGTGGATTTTTTAACAAAATAAAATAAATCCAAAAATAAATCTGGTGATTAAAAAAAAGGCCAATTTTCTTCTCTTCCGTAAAGCACGGCTATAGACTTATTTCCAGTTATAAGTTTAACATTCTGTGGGGACATGTGATATAGTCTAGTGCATCATAATCAATAATAAATTCAATTTAAAATTGTTTTGTTGTTACGACCTTTTGCATTTTAGGTGACGATATAATAGTACCCAAACGACAAATCAAAACAAAAAGTGATTCTGAGTCGATCGGTATACTGAAAGGTGGGTCTAGGTCCAATATTTTTTGGTGTTACAAACATCAGCACAAACTTATTATACCCTGTCCACGTGGTGGTGTAGGGTATAAAAATTTGTTTAACAGATTTGGAATAACCGTATCATAGTTCACTAAAAAAACGTGCAATATATGAGGAGATTCGAAAAAACTATCCAGTTTGTAGAACCCTTGTAAAAAAGCTTAGACCTGATCAGATCTATTTAGATCTAAATATTGGCTGGCAGAGTAAAAAAATTGATCTGGGACAATATCATATCTAATTTAATATTCCTTAAAATCTGCTGTAATATCTAGCTGATCCAATTAGATCTCAAAATTGGGTGTATCCAACGATATCGTATTAGATCCCATTGTATACAGGGGGATAAACTAAGATCAACTTATATCTCGAAATTGGGAGGTCCAATGATATCCTTGGGGATAAACTTAGTTCTAATTTGATCCGAAAAATGGCAGATCGAACTAGATCCAGCAATATATTTGGAGATTAAGTTCTATCTAAAATGATCTGAAAAATGGTAGATCGAATTAGATCCAGCAATATATTTGCGGATAAATTTAGATCTGAATTAATCCGAAAAATACCAAATCGAATTAGATCCAGCAATATATGTTGGGATTTAGTAAGATCTAAATTTATCCAAAAAATGGCAGATCGACTTAGGTCCAGCAATATATTTAGGGATTTAATAATATCTATACTGATCTGAAAAATGGCAGATCAAATTAGATCCAGCCATATATTTGGGGATTAGTTTATATCTAAATTGATCCGAAAAATGACAGATCGAATTAGATCCAGCATAATATTTGTGGATTTACTAAGATCTAAAATGATAAATGGCTTTTGTGTCATTTATCTTCCAAAAAGCTCATATCATAGCATACATAAATATATTGGATTATGTATATCTTTGGGCACATTTTTGGCTATTTTTGGAAATAGCCAAAAATGTGCCAAACTATGCTGTATATTAGTCAAAAAAGTATCCATACTATTCGCTAGACCTACAAAGGGTTTGACGACAGTCCCCAAACTAACCAAATGTCTCCAGACTAAACTCTGGATGGAAAAATTGTCCCCGCAGCATGCTCTATGCACACATTTAATAGCAATAATATCAGCCATGCTATGAATAAATTATCATATATACCATATCTAATATTATAAAGACCGATATCTAATTAGATGAAATTATATATAGCATAATATAAGGAAACATTTGGGGAAAAAACGTAATATATAATTAGATGTGTATATATATAACGGCATGTCTAATTATATATTGTAATATATACCACATATGATTATATATCAATTTTTTAATCGGGTGTGTAACTTAAAAATTCAGAATTTTTTTTTTTTTTTTTTTTTTTGAAAATTTTGCGCTTTTATTGTGAAACATTGGTACATTGGATTAGGCTGCTGGGCCGAACTTCACATACGATTTTTTGCCCATCCAGTTTTTCGATGCAAAAATGGCTTCTTTTTATGGAGTTAAAAGCAGCATCACAACTTCTGAACAGCAGCAGCTTCGGTGAGCAATCAATGTGCTTCAGCTGCACTTTTTTGTATGTGTGCGCCACATATTTTCTATGTTGTGTGTGGAATATTTGAATGAGATGCAAACTCTCAGATCCAGAAATAATTGATTGTTAAAAAATCCAAAACAACTGTAACGAAAATGCAGTAGTTTTTGTGGGTTGTTTAAAAAATCAACTACCGAAAACATTGAAATTTTTTTCCACAAACAAAAGAATTGCAATTGCAGTTAAAATAACTGCAATTGCTATTATTTTAATTTTCGTACCATACAAAATATTTACCTCTAAATTCATAAACGATTTGTAAAATTATAGGAGGTTTATTGAACAGATTTTGTATGAAAATGACGTTTTGTAAACCTGCTATAACTTTACAACGCGTTTATGAATTTAGGGGTTAAAATATACCTTAAAATTCTGTTTTAAATTTGAAGTTTTCATTTGTTTTTATTTTATATTTATGTATTTTGCTTTTATTGTTTTCAAATTTTGTTTACATTTATTTAAAAATTTCCTTTTTATTTTTGACTATTTTGTTTTGGTTTTCATTTGGCATTATTTTAAGTTTTATTTTAAATATTTTGTATAGTACGGTTAAAACAAAACCTTTGCTTTAAAATAAAGTCGACTTTAACAAAAATATACCTTTAAAAAATATTGATAGTAAGGCTAAAAATATTTACAAAATGAATATTTACAAAAATAAAGCATTCCACAAAACATATTTCGCACCCGTTCTCAAGTTTTTATGTAGACTTTTATATAGAGTGCATGTCAAGTAAACTCTGAACAAAAAAATAATAAAATTTCAGGATACGCATTTTAAGATGTTTGCAAATCAAAGACATAAATATTTTATAATTCTTAAAATTTCTTAAAAATTGTATTTCCCGAAACCGTTTAGAAAAGAATTTATAAAATTTGAAATGAGACTAAGTTCGTAACAAATTTAGTGTATTGAATATCATATATTTTAATAAAAATTCCCGAGGTTAAACTACGACAAAACGCCAACTATAAAGAATATAGGAAAAAATAGAAATTTAAATGTTAACAAGGTACAGGAGAATGTTTGCTTAAGATTCTGCGATTTCCTTAAGAAATATACCTTACACCTTTTCTACATATAGAACTTATACATATAGGTGGTGTAATGGTAAGCGCGTTGGACTGTTACACATAAGGTTGCGGGTTCGATCCCCATTCAAGGCAACATCAATTTATGAAAAATAATATGTATGAGTTTTTTTCTATCCCTCATATACATATCGCTCTTCATCAGATGGCGCGCAACAACTGTTCTAAGATTCAACATCTCGCGCAATTACAATGTTGCCATATTTGAAGCGCTTCATTATTCAACACCTTTCACTTCTTCTCTATCTCCTTTCCAAAAAAAGCAACACGCTAATTAATAGGAAGAATTTCTTGAGCGTTGCTTCTCTTAATACAAAAAAAAAAAATAAAAAAATGTATGTGAAAAAATATTTTAATTTACCGTGAAATGTTTAGAACCCAAAAATGCTGCTATTGGAGGTACTTATTTTTTAATTCGTTTATTTTTCAAAATTTTATAAACTCAATAGTTGAAATATTTATCAGACAACTCTTATATTTACTATAACTTTTTGAAAGTTCTTGAAAGAACAGAAAATTCAGAAGTTCTGTTCCTTCCAGCTAATACAAAAGCAGCTGTTATTTGGTTCAAATTTTATACAATGTAAAATAATAACTGTTTAAAAAAAATATGCAAACAAAACGTAACAAGTGTTGCCGTAAGTGAAAATTCAACGTAAACATTTCAAAGCAATTTATAAAAATGCAAAACAACTTTTAAATATTTAGAATACATAACATTAACACAAAGTGTTAATTTTATTTAAAATTAAATAAATCCATATTAGTTAATAAAATTTTACAAACACTTAAACTATTTGCTAATTGTATAAACTAAAACTGATTATCTTCTGGAAAACGAATAAAGTGTTTAACAATATATGCAAAATGGATTTCACAAATTTGTTGCCTCGTTACTGGAATATATTTTTGTTACTTTTACTATACGTTCCTGGTAAGTTTTCATATAGATGTAATTGAATTATATAATGTTAGATGTGATTGAACTATATAATGTTAATATTTCAAATTAATTTAAGTAAATATTTGCAGCATGAAATGCGAAGGAAACTTAAAATAATCCACAAATATGATAACAAGATTATGACAACTACATTCTTGTTATTATGTTGATTAATAGTTAAAGTCAAACACCTATTTGGGCCCGAAATAAAAAAAAAAAAATAATAATAATAAAAAAAAGTCTTTAGACAAAGAACAACCTTAAACAGGAACCATGACCTACAATTTTGTTTTACGATTTGCGATGTCCTAAGATGGGGCGCCAATCGCGGGCCGTCTTTAGTATTAAGCTTTCAATTAAATTTAACTCAGTTCAATATAAGAGGCTTTCCATTCCAATTGGCTCGCTACAGGAAAAAGTACTTATATCGTATTAATGTCAAACCTGCAGTATTTTTGTCCTATAGAACGCGAATTAAAAATGAAACATAATTGACCAGTTTGGTAGAATTTTAAATATTATTTATTTTATTTAAAGGCAGTTTCGGAATGGCTTTAAATTTAACTCCGTCAATTTGGATAAATTCAAAAATAGAAAAATTGTTGAATAAGTTTTTAAAGTAAAGTCGACATTTCGCCAATATGATACTCTACCCGGAGTTCGACTTGGGTCATATTTTGGGAAGCAAATCAAATCATAGGAATGGCATTTCAGTTAACAGTGCAACAGCTATTGTGGAATATATAATAATATGTTAACAAAAGGTAGGTCAGGTCAAGGATGTTTGGTAGCAACAAACATAAGCACAAGTACATTAACACTTTCCGGCCTTATCGGATAATATATCTCAGTAATATTTCTTAAATCATAATTTTATTGGGGCATAATGTCCCGCCTAAAAACCTTATTGGGATTATATATCCGAAGATAACGAAAAGGATCTCCGACTTCTCATGTATTCAAATATTTTAAACACTTATAACAAGGTTTTGTCGTCGGCTGAGGTAGTTCAGTCGTGTCTAGGGTCTACCTGAGGGCCCGAAAACCTTAAATAATAACAAAATCGATTTTACTTTTTTATGTTTTATAAGATTATTTTTTATTTTATATTTAAATTCAAATATAATATATTTCACAAATAGCAACACCTGGTTTATCCACTCGGGCTTATCCAGTTCAGAAAAATATCTATCGTCAATACACTCGTCGGCTACAGGTTCGGGCGGTCGCCTTCCGACTCGATTATATTCGCCAGGTAGTCGTCGTCCGACTCGGTTATATGTTCAGTCTTCAGACTCGGTTATGTGTCTTCCGATTCGGGTAAAGGTTTTCTCTGGCTGTGATATTAGAACACACCGAGAATGCTGTAATATTACACACATAGAAATGAATCTGTAAAAATAGCAGAAAAAGTAACCAAGAATTAATTAGAAATTATGCTGCAGAAAAAACTGCTAAAATAGTAGGTAATTTTTGCTATATATTAATAACCATAGCTTCGAAAGGCTTAATTCAATTTAAGCTTAAATCAGGAAAAATTAAATTCAGATTTTAAAAATGTTCATGTACCATTCCCTTAAACCATTCGTAAAGAATTCATTCATAAGCTTCATTCCCAAAGCTTCAATAAGAATTGAATGAATTCCCGACTTGAATCATTAAAATCGAATGTTCATTCACCATTTTACTAATTCAATGAAGAAATTTTATTACCATTCACTTAGTGCAGTGTAGTTTGAAACTAACATATAATCAAAACCAAAGCATACAAGCTGTAATAAAGCATACGATACTATTTATTTCTGTTAGATGAATTTTAAACGTTTTTCATTTGTATTATGCTAATATTTCAGCAATTACATGTAAATTAAAATTTTTCATTTGACTAAGTGAATGAAAACTAATCATTTTTCATTTACCTTTGTCTTAAATGAATTCAGATAAATTGGGTTTCATTCAGTTAGAATTCAAACAAAATAGAATGAATTCATATAATTTAAAGCTATTGGGAATTAAGCTATCGAATTAATTCCATAAGAATGCTATTACGGAATGAAATTTAACCCAAATTTCATTAATTTTTAAAAAGTGAATGAAAGAATTAAGCCTTTTAAACCTTTGTTAATAACATATGCATAGCAAAAATAAAACTGTTGAGTATACAGTATTTTTGTTATATTTGTACATATTTGTTTTATAAAATACATTGTTCAGGGTTTTAAAAATGGTATCAAAAGTTACTCAATCTTTCCAGTGTTTTGGATGAAATAAAAAATTACGTTTGCTTCGCTAACTTAAAAATGATGTGGCTATTTTATCTTAATCGTGAAGTTTTGTCGTCATAGTGTGACATAAGGTAAAAGCAGATTCTTCAATAAGACTTTTATAGCTTTTATATTCGGTCATATTCACCAAATTAATGTAGTGGATATGACCGAATATCAGATAATTGCGAATCTATCGCGACAAAAATTTTTTTTTTAAAATCCACTTATACTCAGACACTCTCGAAGAAATTTCTTTCACGTATAATTTTTTTTCTACTCACATTCACATGATTAACTCAATCTTATGCATAATTCACGTGAATCACGAAAAATTTTACTCACATGCCCATCTCCAGAACAAACCTGAGAATTTTATTGAATATTAGAGATATACAATATTGAGCGAATATTTTAGCCAAAATATACCCAACTACACGCTGAAACTATATGAATCGATATAAAGTCATCTGAAATTAAAAAAACAATATTTACAAAATTTAGATCCATTTTACATATACTGTATTTTCGCTCATACCTATCAACGTTAAGTGTTTAAAGCAAATCTACACTCTAAAAAATGTTTGTAAATTTACTACTATAAAATGGGTACAGTTTTGTTTAATTTTATGAAAATTCGGTAAATATAAACAAAAGCTGCGTAAGTTTTTTTTCACACTTCCATATATATGTATATATATATATAATACACACACAAAGTATTTTTAGACATTATGTGCTTACAAATAAAGACATTTAGAGTATTTTTTAATCACCTGGATTTAGAATTTTTAATACAAAAAGCGGATTTATTAAATCCAAAAAAAAACCTGGATTTAATAAATCCACTATAAAAGCACAAAAAAAGAAACAACCTAATAATTTAATTTAACAAATAAAATATTTTTATAAAATTTTTTTTTATGAAATATGTTTAGAAAAAAAACTACACCTCACCAAATACATATTTTCCACCTTGGACATGGAGAAATAGCTTAAATAGAAATGGAAATTTTTCACTCTACTGTAAGTAATTTAATTAAATCCAATTAGTGAATATTAAATATGGCAATGGAATTTTTCAAATGTGTAAAAATATGAATTGAAGTGATAATACTGAAAAGGCAGACTGTCTATCGCTGTTTTATATAAAACATAATTAAAACTTAAAAATTAAAGTAAAATCCTTCATCATCGAATTCGGTATTAAAAATTAGGGTGAAAAAAGTGTCGGGCAGAAAATTCTTTTTAAAAAAAGGGAGAATCTAACCCCATCTGTTGATCACTTTTAGAACTACTTTTTGGATTCATTAAATTATTATTATTTTTTTGAATAAAATATTTACGCACAAAGTTGGTAAATATACTAGCATATAATAGTACTAAATATTTTGACATTTCAAATTGGAAAAAATTTAAAATTTTTTTAAATATTAAAAAAAACTAAAACTAGTTTTTGTTAATTACTACATTTCTACAAACACATTTTTATTTGGAAATAGCAACATAAAAATTAAATTGTTTTTGGTTATTATTGTAGTTGCATATGGTAGTCTAAAACTCTTTCGAAAATTGCTGCTAGTTTCATATTAGTAAAAGTATCTAACTCATGATTAATAAAATACTTAAAAAAAATGAATTTATTGTTTTATTAAAAAAATTTTTTTATGAGGTTTAACTATAAACCTATAAAAAGGTGTGGTAAACATACGCATTTCTGAGGGATTTTTACGCATTTTTTTGTGGATTTTTACGCATTTTTTTGTGGATTTTTACGCATTTTATGCGTGCAATTACACGTAAAACGCGCTTTTCTATGCACATATTTAGTAAATTAATACACTAGTTCCAAAATTTAATTTAATTTTTACGCACCTTCAATGTAAAATTAATCATTATTTATATACCAACTTTAACATAATGTGCGTATTTATTTTTCCAATTATACGCATAGAGTAAATTTACCCAATTTATAGTAGGAGTACAGTTTAATACTATAAGTTGGGTAAATTTCAACAGAATTTAATAAGAGAGTACCTTTAACCGATTAAGCTATAAAAAAAATTATAAACAGTTATGTTTATAACACAGTACAACAGCCAATCTGGGGGGTGATGGTACTAGGTCAGTATAGTAAAACCCTCAAAGGGTTTGGCGTTCGTATGTGTCATTTTTTTTTTATGACCTTTTAAATTTTTTCTTTATCTTGATGTTTTTTCGCTTAGTTGTAACATTTTGGCAAAAACGTAGTTTAACATAACTCGAGAACCACTTGTCCGATTTTGATGAAACAAATTTAGAAAAATTTAGAATTACAATTTCTTTAAACCATTCATATAACGTTTTTCTTTATAATCAACAGTTTTGCCGGTAAAAATAAATTTGTGGAGAAAAAAAAATATTTTTTTGCCTAAAAATTAAATTTTTTTTTTTTTTAAATCATAAAAAATCCAAAACGGAAAAAAGGATCAAGTGTTATTAATTTCATGTAAAGTCACATAACCTATAAACAAAATTTAACGCGTTCTGCTTTTATTTACAATTAAGTGAAGGTATCCCATTTTGACAAGAATATTGATATTTGTTTTTATTTAAAAAAGTGTCATTTATCGCCTTTTTCATAAATTTTCCCCAATAACTCCAGACTTCTGGCCATAAACTACTAAAAAAATTAAGTAAACATTTTTATAATTTTTTATTTTTATTTTATTTATTTATTTTTATTTATTTTAATAAATATTGCCTAGACTTTTTCGATGGTGGTTGTTCGGGACTAGTGGCATCGCATTCATCGCTATCATCAGTTTCTGAACCACACATAATGTCAATGTGTGACTCCACTGTTGGCCCTTCTGCATCTCCTGAAAATTCTTTATCATCAAGATCATCCTTGTCTTGCCACACTAACTTACTCCACCAGCAAATTTCCGCAATTATTGCACTCGGCGACTTTCTGCCTCTATATCTGTAAGTTTTTGTTTGAGTTTGAAAAAATAAAAAATCAGTATTACCTCATTTCAAATGGCATAGCAACTTGATGATAGCGTTCACCTTGTTCATCAGATTCGGTAGCCAATTGTTTGCTGAAGTAGTCCAGATGATGATGTAAATAATGGATTTTCAAGGACATGTGGACACCAATTTCCGAGAATGCTCTTAACATCCTTGCGACAGAAACATCGTAGTTGTTAGAACGATGCTTTCCCAACAAGCCTTCTATTAATTCTTTGATTGCCTGCCATGCATTCAATTCAGCGTCAATCAAAATATTGTTGAATGCGTCACTTTTAATCAGCTTTCGTATATCTGGACCATTTAGTACGCCTGATTGGAAAAAATTAATTTGTTAAGATGGAAAATCATGGGAAATGAATGTGATATTATAACTTACCTTCTTTAATTTTACTTTCGCTGAGTCTCGGGTAAATTAGTTTCAAACACAAGAAAACTTCATCTCTTTTGGCGACAGTTTTGATAAAATTCTTAACAATTCCAAGTTTAATATGCAGTGGAGGCAGCAATATCTTCTCCTTCGGCACTAGAGGCTCACGAATAATATTGGCCGTTTGTAACCTGCTGTGCTCTCTGAGTTTCCATCCGTGGCATGCATATTGGTCACCGGAAAATCGTGTGTCCCAATCGCACAAAAAGCACATATATTTTATATAGCCGCTTTGAAGACCGCAAAGCATTGCTACAACTTTTAAATCGCAGCATATGCGCCACATATGTTTGGCGTAGTTAACCATTTTTAAAATATTTTCCAGTGCATCATATGTTTCTTTCGTTTCTGTACTGTAGGCGATTGGAACTGAAGGTTTTTTATTGGTCTTATGCAGTAAAACCGCCTTCAAGCTGAGTTTTCAACTGTCAATAAATAATCTCCAGTCATCTGCTTCATATTTTATTTCCATTGCGTCCATCAATTTTCCTACATCCGGGCAATATGCAGAAGTTTTTTCATCATTCACAAGGAATAAACTTTGGAGTGTTGCCTGACGACTTCGATAAGCTGTGACTTTCACACCGGGTGCCAACAAATTGTTTGATTTCAAAATGGAAGCCAGCTCTTCCGATTTATGCTGTGTTAATTCCAACTTGGTAACAATTGAATCAAGCTTATTTTGATTTATTAAAATTGGCTCATTGGTACTGATGGCTCATATGGGGAATCATCACGTGCATGATATGTCGGAGCAGTCGTAGAAGAGAAAATATCTGGGCTAGAAGCTTTTGGCACAGGAATGTGGTCCGAATGAGGCAATGGTGTTGCGGCACTTGCAACACCAACGTAATTATACAATTTTCTTTTCCTTTTTGCGGCTCCTTTATTCGCACATGCATAGCAATTCAATGGATTGTGACCTTCGCCAGGATTAGTCCAAGTCATTGGGATACCGAATGGCATACTTTCACGTCTTCTATTTTTCCAATCCATTAGATGGTTGTAGCAGCTTTTACACACTATATTTGGTACCCAATTTTCGTTCACTATAACATTTTGGTTGAAGTACATCTCGTATGTTTGAACAAAATCAGTACTGAAATTTCCCCTTTTTTTATGTGTTGAGACATATTGACCACAGCAGTAGCAAAAGCTATTTATATCTGGCTTGCACAGTTCCATATTCTGTTCTCTTTTGTTCACTTTTAAAAAACTGCAGAAAAATCACTTTTACTGTTCGCGTTCGTCGGCACTTGTTGAATGACAAAAATCACAGAACCAGTGTGAGAAAGAGAAGAAGTATAATGACAATGCACGTTTTATGTGAACATTACAGAACCAGTGTTGCCACATCAATATTTCTCTTTTAGTACAGTAGAAAAATATGAGAGAGTTCGGCTTGTGAGTGTCAATGTTTTCTCCAAATAATGTTGTGCATATCTGGAGCAAATTTTTGAAATTCATACATTTACCTAATTGTGAATAAATGAGAAACGCGTGCATCGATTTTCATAATCTATGCTTTTTTTTGCTCATGAGTTATGTGACTTTACGTGAAAGTAATTAGTTTTGGCACTTTTTTCCATTTTGGATTTTTTATGAATTTTTAAAAAAAAATATTTAAATTTTTAGGCAAAAAATACTTTTTTCCCTTCATACATTCATTTTTAACTTCGAAAGTGTTGCACATATAGGAAAACGGTATAGAAACAGATTAGAGAAATTGTAATTCTAAATTTTTCTAAATTTGTTTCATCAAAATCGGACAAGTGGTTCTCGAGTTATGTTAAACTACGTTTTCGCCAAAATGTTACAACTAAGCGAAAAAACATCAAGATAAGGAAAAAATTTAAAAGGTCATAAAAAAATGACACATACGAACGCCAAACCCTTTGAGGGTTTTACTATACTGACCTAGCACCATCACCCTGACTTGGAATTTCTCACCCCCCAGACAATAATCCCAAAAATGTTCCATAGTGTAATAGTTGCAGTACAATAAAATGTGTGCCAGCAGAACTTTTTAAGAAGTCATGAGAAGAAGTTATATGCGAAAATCTATAATCGCTGAGTTTTCAACGTTGATAACACAGTGCAACAACCCAAATCGGAATGGAATGAAACCAAAAGCAAATGAAAGTTGACATTTTCCACAACAAAACCCTCAAGTTTAGTGCGAGATTCTTTTTACACGCTTTTGAAGTTGGTGATTTTGGAACGCTGCACAGAGTAGTATTTGACCCGAAAAGCTGGCCAAAAAGCCAAAAATGAATTTAAAGAAATCTAAAAAACAAAGTACGCAACTGAATAGGCAACTAAATTCTGCATTATATTGCAAATTTTCAAGATATTAAGTTGAGATTTGTTGTTCCGGGACACTGTTAAAATTAGGAAATATAAAAAAAGTTCATCCGTTTTTATTGATTTTTTTCAGTTTTAAGAGGTTTATATGATATCTTTTTATGGCTGACCGAATTTAAATTTTAAATTGATTTTTATTTTTTCAATGAAAGACTTGATAAATGCTATTTTGAGCAATTTAAAAAAAATTATTTTAAATATTTATGTTGGAACACTTTGTTCAAAAATTAAAAAACCTTTTTTACACAAAAAAAAAGAAGAGGACTTTTGAAAGCCAAGGTAGTGAGTGTAGTAAAAACGTTATATACCAAAGTAAAATTGTAAATTTCTTATTTGAAACAAAAGGAAAAAAGTTTGCGCCATGATTTTTGGTGAATTTTTGAAAATTTCATCTTTTTCAATTTTTGCTCATCAGGCAATTTTTCTCATATTTTTTTGTGGGTCATAAACATAATGATGCGGCCAAACTAATAATGGATATAACGAGATCTCCTAGAAAAGAATAAATTTACAAGTAATCTTTAACAACTTCTGAGGTCAACGCGGTACGAAAAACCAATATGAAATTATATTGCTAAAAAATGTTAAAAAAAAAATTTGTTATCCTACTAAAGATGCCATAGCCTTATCTAAAACTTATTTAAATACCTTGATGAGATTTTACTGCAGTTGTACTATGAAGAACTTAATTTTCTGGAACTTATAAGGAAATAGGGCTGTGATGGTTCGCACCAATAATATTATATGCAAAAATTTTAGAATAAAAAGGATAGTGATGCTAATATATTCCGAAGCTCCTGTGTGCCTTCAATTAATCACAAATGCTAATGGAAAAATAAAAACGGTACACTCAAAAAGTTTGGCGGTAGAATCTACTAAAAAAGACAGTTAAAACAAAGGTATATGTAGTTAAAAATGCGCAAACGTATTTACTTTTAAAATAACTAAAAATGTTATTTTTAACTGTTGAAAAATAACTAACAAATGCGTTAAAAAACAACTAACGATGTCGTAAAATTAAGTGAAAATTTTTTACTACAAACATTTTAAAACCATTGACAAAATGGGTAAAACCTACTGTTTTTTTACAGTTAACTCTTTTGGTATTATAAACGCGTATTTCAATAAAAAAAACAATTTTTTCTTTCGAATACAAAAATAATCGTAATTACCTCAGCCTACTTAAAATTTTTAGTAAAAATTCCAAACGGTTCTCCAATAATTATGCTTTTATACATTGGAGATACAATACAAGTTTTCGACTTTTATTCGCAAACTAATAATAACAAATATAAACTAAACAAGAATTTTTAACGAAATTTTTTATTTTTTAAAGGATTAACAAAAAGAAATGTTTACTGTTAAAGTAACTGTTACGAAATTACACTACTTTTCGTTAGTTGTTTCCTTAAATAACTGTCATAACAGTTGCTTTCCATTTTTCCATAAAATAACAACAGTAATTACAGTTAAAAACAACAAATATTGATTACTATACAAACAACTGTCTTGTAGTAACTGTCAAAATTTTTTGAGTGTGTGGCAAAATCCAACACCATCCTCAACTAGGTTGTGTAGACCAATCCGCATTCCGCATTTTAGTTTTGGAAAAATCTTGACTATTTCCTGACCTACAGCATGTTAAAATTTGAATTTTAGTTCCAAATATTTCGACTAGGGGGCGTTGTAAAAGCACTTTGGCAGATAATGGATTAAAATAAAAAATAACAAAAAAATGGAAACTCTCATTCTTCTGCGAAGTATCTCTCTCTCAAAATCAACACGAAACCTCCAAAACTCCACCACTGGATTCTTTTTATCGAACTAAACCTAAAAATATCAAAGTCCCCGAAGTTTTAATTCAAAAAAATACGTTTAATAATTTTAGCCAGCTTTTCGGCGCTGTCTAACAAGAAAAAATCATCAAAAATATGATAAGATAGTGCTTATTTATTTTTATTATCCTGGAAAGTTGTGCTATATGACTGTTTTTTGGGGTCGAGGAATCCATTTTTGATATTTATTTTTACCTAAGACCCACGCTAGATGGCGGTGTCATACAAATTTTGCTCTTTCTTGTAGATTGTCATAGAAAAAACGGGGTTTTTACTTTTTTGAGGCTAAAAAATAAATTTTTGATGTTGGCTTCATTATAAAACATATTTCTAATAATATTACGATTTGTTCTGATTGGCAAATTTTTGAAAACTTGATAAATAATATTGAACTCGTATGCCTGCCTTTAATGGGAAAATATTTTTTTTTCGGAACCATAAACTTTTTTCCTCCCTGTCGTAGTATTCAAACCGTTCTTGGAGATATTTACATATGGGGCAACATTTAATTCTAAAGACTAATTAACTCACAAAAGGCCGCAAGACCAGTAGGAAAACTAAACGTTTAACATGCTTATCAAATAATTCATTTTTTTAATATAATTTCTTGTTTAACATTATCGTATTTTTTATTTTACCAAATATTCATAAATTTATAAATTCTAATGCATATGATTAGAATGACAACCATATGCACATAAATATTTCAATGATTTGGTTAACAAAAATGAATTGCAACACCATATTTGTTCGCAGAAGAACATTTATTTTCATATAAGCTGCATACTAAAAAAAGATTGCATAAATTTTCGTATTAACACATTTTTCTAAAACAAGAACAATTTAGAAGTTTTTTTTAGATAAAAAAAAAACATATACGATATGGTGTACAATTGAAATATTGTACTAGTACATCATGACGCCATAAAGTTTAAACACACAGTTTTTCCACATAACTTTTTCTGCGAGAATGGTAAAAACTGTTAGAAAAATAACAAAACCAAATTATAATATTTTAATGCAAAATGAATTAATTTTAAAATTGTTTTAAAACAACTGCAAGGCAGGTCTTTTGCGACGGACCTCTAGATCTTAATCAATTTTCGGCAAAAGCAAATTTTTTCTAGCTTCCCAATCTCATACCCTTTACCCAATGAAAGGTTTTTTGCAGAAGTTCCCTTTGACGACCACATGCTTGCCCAAGAGTTTTGGGCACTTATAATTTCCCAGACAAAAATTAGAGTAAATATGTCCAAAGGTGAGTTGTAGAGGAGGGATGGGCTAACAATAATGTGGTGGGCGATAAATCCCTACCTACTCCCGCTTTCTCCTTGCGAGCCCTCGAAGTTGGTTAACTAGAGTTATTTATGTAAGGGATAGAAAGCACAAACTTTAACAAGCGAAATGAAGGACAAGAAATTGCTCTATGGGGTAAATTTCTTGTATCATATCTATAATTTGTTTGAAGATTACGAAAATAAAATAATAGGCCTTTTTTTAATCACTGGAATTATTTTTGCATTTAGTTTATTTTGTTAAAAAATCCAAATTTTGTTTTTTTAATTTTGAAAACTTAATATTTTTATCCAAATCTAACACTTATTCGCGAAAGAGAAGAGTGAAAGAGAAAATTAAAATTTTGCGAAAATTCTATTTGTGGAATTAAATTTAGCTAAATTCAATTCTTGTGTTCACATTTTTTTCAAAATTTAATTATTTTCTTTCACATTATATTAGCAACTAAACATTAGATTTTGTTTAAAATATCATATATTGAAAATTAAAAAGCCAAACGTGGATTTTTTAACAAAATAAAATAAATCCAAAAATAAATCCTGTGATTATAAAAACGCCTAATTTAAAAAATCGCTTCGTCCAAAACTTCAGGATTTTCAAATGGCGGAAAATCGCAAAAATTTCCAAATCGCTTCGGCAGAAAATTTATGGTCATCAAAGTGTTAAGTAGTATTTTACTTTTGTTACTTTAAGTGAAAATAACAATAATTTTTAGAAGAAACGTAAGTTTTAACTACACTGATAGAAACAAATCTGTAAAAATAGCAGAAAAAGTTACTAAAAATTAGTTAAAAATGATGCTACAGAAAAGATTGTTAAAATTAGCAGTTATTTTTACTAAATACTAGTAAAATGAGAACAGCAATATTATAACTGTTAAAATTACAAAATTTTAGTTATATTTAGGCTAAAGCCATATTCACAATGATGGAGCACTCCACTCTACAGAGTGAAATGTACTAAAATAGAGATGGCATAATACAAAAAATATGTAATTGCGAAAAAGAAGGGACCAAAATCCACTCTGCAGAGTGGAGTACTCCAGTATTGTGAATCCGACTTAACTCTTAGTTAATTGAAAATACCAAATTGTACTGTAAAATCTGCAGAGAATTTTGTTAAATATTTGTAGACTAAAAATAGTAAAAATAAACTGTTATATCTACAAAATTTTTGCTGTTTTTAAGCTAAGTTTAGTTGAATGCAAAAAGCTGTCTATTCTGCTAAAATCAGCAGAAATATTTGGTAAAAAATTGTAAACTGCTGTTTTCAAAAGGCTAGATTTTTATTTGCATTTAAAAAAAACTGGAAAAAAACCTTTTTCCCCTTAAAACTTCACTATACATCATACTTATATAGAATTATGATATGAAGGAAGTGTTTGTCTTCTTATTCTACATAAAAATGCCTATATAGTATATTTTCAAAAAACGTCAAATTTAGAAGTTATGGCACAAAAAAGCTTTGAAGTGTTTTTAGGTAATTTTTAGGGTCAAAAGTTCAAACTGACTGACCAGTATGACCCTGAGAGATCCAATTTTTGTACAGATATTATTTTTTATGCCAAATCTATCGAAAACTGCCGGTGGAGCGAACAAAAATAGCAGTTTTGAAAATGTCATACATTTCATGGGTGGTCTAGTGCCTATGTTGTTTGAAAAAATTTCAAATAACATGGTTGTTCCAAATTTATTTTCATGTGCTAAAATTCCAAAACTTATCCGGCAAATTGTGAAAAACAATCTGTTGGAGGCATGTCCCTATCCGGATTTCATTCCTGCCTACAGAAGTCATCAGGGGACGACGTATTAGAATTTCCAGAAATATTTATTAGGTTAAATTACAAATTCAATGAGAAGTTCTTGTTCTCATCTAGGAGCGTCATTTAATATATAAGATATCAAAGAAAAAACAAAAAGAACAAAAATTTTCACCCCAATTTGCTTTGTCATCTCTTTGTTCATTTTATTTTATATAATGTCCAACTTTTTCTTTTGTTCACTGTATATAATGCCAATCGACTTATCCATCTTGCTAAAGTCATTTGACATCCGCATCTAAATTGAAATTAAATCGAAAGTTAAGGGCAATCATTGGCGGACTTAGGCAAAGCCCACCCTAGGCTGGTTTTTGCCCACCCCAGAATTCAAAAAATTCTACCTTAAATTCTAATATGTATATGAGATTTTGATGGCAAAAATTATCACAATATTATTTTTTTATTATGAATGAATCCTGTGTTTTTGGTTGGAAAAATGTCTACTGGTTTCCTAGAAAGATAATTTGTTGAAATCTAACGGCCAGTTTGTTGTTTGAAAAATTCTTATTTACGAAATATGAAACTGGCCCTAAGAGGTTTTCTTTAAGAAAAATTACTAGAATCACAGTGTTGTTGAATAAGCATCTGAAGGCATTTGATGTGAAAGTGGAAAAGGATTCTTAATAGAAAAATATTGCAGAATCTTGTTTGGTAAGATAAATGTCTTAGATTTAATTGTTTTCTAAACGAATAATTAGTTATTACCTAACAAAGAAGTTATTTTAACCTAAACACTACTATTTTGATGAAATTTCAATATATTGTAGAAACAAAAATTCAAACGTCGGGGTCATTTTAAAATTTTTTTTCGTATGAAAAAAATTTTAAGCATAATTTTGAAAGTGTTTTTTAAGATTAAGGAGTCTGAGAATGGACAAGTAAACAGTCGAACCTTTATGGGTCCCTTGCCCACCCCAGAAAAATGGTCTAGGTACGCCAATGAGGGCAATCAACTTATGACCATATATCAGATGACGATAAATATTTCAGTATTTAAAAATATTTTTTGTTATCAACTATAATAATGTTGGATACTGAATTTTTTTACTGTTTGCTTTTGTCAGCTGTGTCACTATTTTGGTTTTTTTTATATATTGTCAGTTAATTTGCATTGTTTGCCTTTATGCTTTATTTTGCTTGTTGGTTTTTTCCAATGTCTTAACACAATTTATTCAAGTAAGTATATTTTGTTAAGTGCGTGCATATTTTTAACAGACTTGGGGGATTTCAATTATATGTAATTTTTAATTGAAAATTTTCAAATAATTTTAAGTGAATTTTTAAACAAACTCAATTACATGTACTTGCAATTGAAAATTTTCAATTGCAAATTACATACAATTGCAATTAAAAGTAATTTAAAATAAAAAATTTCACTTATACTTTCAACTACATTTAGAATTAGAAAATTTTTCTTTGTTAAACTAAACTAAAAAAAATAAAATTGGTTAGAATAGTAGGGATAGGCTTTGTCAAGCATAACAAAACTACACTCAGGGAATTATGTAGGTAGAATCAACTGCAAATGACAGTTAAAATAACTGCATTTGCACTTAAAAAGGTGTAGACTACATTTGCAGTTAAATTAACTGCAATATAAAGTAATTTTTAACTGTTAAAAATCAACTGACAAATGTAGTAAAAACAACTACAAATGCAATTGAAACAACATACATGCAAATTATTGTAAAACTGTACAAACAACTGCAAATGTAGTTAAAAAAACATAGATAAAATTTTTTTTTTAATTATTAATTTAATAAAAAAAAACAAATTTATGTAAACACTATTAACTTAATTTTATTCTATAATAAATTTAAAATTGAGAAATCAAAATTTACACTTAATGTCACTTTTATTTTTCACTATTAAGATATTGTTGTACATGTCCGTCTGTGAGGGATGAAATATGCTGTTGTTTGGCTTCCTTTTTTCCCCAGGTAGAAAGGGATGAGAATATAAAAGAACTGAAAGAAAATAAATACAATATTTTTTTAACATTCCCCGTAAATAAATTTATATTATAAAACTTACCTTATTATTTTAATAATTTAATAAAAAATATATAACCTTTTCCGTATTACGCGTCCTCACTCGTTGGCATTGTTTTATGACTAAGACAAGAGAAAACATGTTCTTCTCATATTTTTTCACTAGAAATTTCTAAACAAGTGCTTCATACACATACTCCTGTTTGCTTCGTGTGTGTGCACACACACTTGAAAATTTAAGTATTTGTAAATAAAATTCAAAATAACTGCATAAAATAAATGTTACTACAATGTAGTAGTTTTTGTAGTTTGTTTAAAAAAATAACTGTCAAAAACATTGAAAAATTTTGTTCTAAGTAAATTAACTACAATTGTAGTTAAAATAACCACAACCGCATTACTACACAAATAACTGTCATGTAGTAACTGCAGAACTTTTCTGAGTGTACGCCTTTTTGGGTTGAATTTAAAATATAGTTATGTGCAAATAGTTGTAATGCAGTTTTTTCAATTATAATTACATGTGTTTGTGTAATTGCAGGTGCTATTAATTACAAAATGTAATTGAAGTCGCCCAGACCTGATTTTTATAAGTGCACACTATGACCACAAAACAAGAGGAATATATATCGAATATTTAAATTTCTTTGCAGACTGTTGCTATTAATGACTTAAATAGCTAAATCAAATTTTAAAACTAATTTTGTTTTTGCAATAATAAAAGATTTATTTGCTTCTTTTGAATATTTGTAAACATTTCAGTACCGAAAGCTTCTGGTAGCATCAGACTTCTAAAAATATAATTTCATAACTCAATTTGTAAATTTGATTTAATTTTCATGGAAGCAATTCGCAAATTTATTTTGGTTGACTGAATAACATACACCCAGAAAAAAATTTGTTGTCCCAACCGAATTAGGTTCCAACCGAATTTACGAGGTTGCAGCAACCTCATTAACGGGGTTGTCACAACCGAATTTTGGGGTTACTACAACCGAATTCGGTTGCTGCAACCGAGTTTCGAGGTTGTGATAACCGAATTCGGTTGAGGCAACCGAATTCTGGGGTTGTGACAACCGAATTCGGTTGCAGCAACCCTATTTAGAGGTTGTAACAATAGAATTAGTTAAAGAACGAGGTTGTCTCAACCGATATTTTCTATTACTTTTGGTGAAATCCTAAAATATTTTGTTGGTAAAAAAAAGGCATTTTCTGGTTTTTTATGGTTATATTATTATGCAATTACTTGCAATAAAATTTACATCAATAATAAAAGTTAATTAAGAAATTTAAATAAATATAAATAAAATTACAAAATATTACAGTAATAATCTTAAAATACATCTTATTTATTTAAAAGAAAAATTACTTCCTTTCGTACTTTTAAAAAACTATTCGTCAGTTAATCGCCTCTAATAAACAAGATACTTCTTTTAATACTCTTCATTAAAAAATGGGATTTACAATAAATAAGTAATCTTCATCAATATAAAAGTACACTTTCTTTTACAGCATATCATTAAAAGGATTGCGCCTTCTTTAAAAAAGTGTACGCATACTTTCAGAGAAAATCTTCTCATAAAAATCTTAAAAAGTTTAATGTCATTAAAAGAGTACTAAAATAGATCTGTCTTTTTAATTTAAAAAAGAGCAATTTATTTGAAGTACTTTTAGTTCCTTATATAGAGCCTTCAAAGTGTCAAGACCTTTTTAGTTAATAAGTTGGTAAATATTATGTTCCCATAAAATTATCATACTAATATTTCAGAACGAAATTCGAAGTAATTTTAAAATGGTATCCTTTAGAAATTTTCTCGTAAAACTTCAGTTAAATTTCAAATGTTTTTTTAAGTTTTAATATCATTTTTTCTCTTAAAAAGAACCTTAACGAAAGTAAAAATATGTATTACATAATTGCGCAGTCTTTTGATAGGATAGAAGGATCTTACTCAGGCTGTCCCCATAACAAGTACCTCATTGAAATTGAGAAATTTTTATGAGCCCTATTTACTTATGGTCTAATTCATAAACTTTTACAACAGTCTAATTGCAGGATTTTAAGCTAATTTGTGAAAAACAGTATTCATATTTGCTTAATAACGAAGAAAATAATAAAGGTTTATAGTTGGTACTCATTAACTTGAAACCTTTTATAAAGTTTGGAGTGAGGAAGCCACCATTTAATTGTTAATTATTTCATTTTTAGGCATGAAATGATTTATTAAAGCCATCCCATCCCTAGAATGTGTGGCTTCCAACAACTTGCATCCATCAAACTGAAAAAACCTACAACAATTTCGTAGCCAATGACCTTTTTCGAAAAAATTTCCAAAAAAATGTAAAAATAAAATTAAAAATAAAAACAAAACAATAGTGATGTACAGACTGTCAAAACATTATTCGAAATTCGATTACTTTTCTATGCTTCGAATAATATGTTTTAGAAAATTACTTTTTTACACACATTTCCATTGATTTGCGTTATAAATAAAAAAAAATATTTTTAAAGGCTTTTAAATTTATCTTAGCACATCATTAGTTCTCTAATTTAAGAAAATACATTTTAACTTCCGATTACCGAGTCAATCGTTTACTAAATTTGTATATCACTTACGACTTATTTGGGAGAAGAGAGAAAATAAACAATAGTGTTGCCAGTATCAAATCGAAAAATTAATTTATAGTTAAAATACGATTATGAATCAAGATTTCTAATAACTCTTTATTAAGCGAAATATGTACTTTAACTATAGCAAGCTTCAAATACCAAATAAATTTTTTTATGAATTAGCACAATGAAAAGGTACATTATAATACCCTTGTGTATTCTTTCAAAACAGAGTACCTACTGTTTGCTTGCACTTGTATTATGAGGTTGAATTAAAAGACCCATGTGAAAATTGAAATATATATGAACATACATGATCATACATTGACTTGTATATGATCATATATATATGATATATGGAAATATATGAGATCATGTATGGTCATACATTGAACTATGCATAAGCATATATGATCACGTACGTCCATGCATGATCATATACTAGTCAATGTATGATCATGTATGTTCATATATATTTCGATTTTCACATGGGGAATACGAAAATTTGTAAACTTTCTTCAAAGTAGTTCGAAAAATGCACATTTACTACATAAAGTAGTATTTCTCTATAAGAGGTGTAGAAGAAGATCCTCTCACTTGAACAGTACTAAAACATATAACTTTTATAAAAAATATTTAACGAACCACTAGTTTTTAATAAATGACAGAAAAGATACTCTGTCTGCGGGTATTTATTTCTCAGCCTTGGCCGTCGGTATGCATACCACGTTATAAAAGCGGAACGATTCTCCAGTTTTCGACTCATTCATCGTACACGCCATGTTGAATTAAAGACCTTAGCAATGTTTTCCAAACAAATATTATTATAGAGAGACAGCAAGCATTTCTGTACATCTGCGTCTGCAATTTTTAATAGATAACGCAAGGATTATTTTTAGAAGCTGCCATCCAAATAGAATTAATAAATTACCTTAAGATCACTAAACCGTATCACAGCCCACAAAAAAAATTTTTTAAGGAGTTATACAATAGCAAGTCAGTTTTCCAACCTATAACTGGAACATTATAATTTATAGAATATCTGTATGATGTGGCAAATACTCCCAGAAATATTTGATAATTTTTTAGATGATGCTCCATTTTCTGCAAAAATCAGTAATCAATACAATTTATATACACGAAAATTACGTTAATACGAACATTTTGTGATAATTTTGCATAATTTCTTTCCTTGCCGGCTTTTTCAATAAATATGTATTTAATATTTTTTTGTTTTTGAAGTTTGAAAATTATATATTTTTGTACATAAATCTCATAATTCGGTTGTGACAACCCCATGAACCAACCATTCTGTTGCTCCAACCCTATTGTCAATAAATTCGGTTGCAGCAACCTTGTTTACAACCCCTTCAGGTGTGATAACCGAATTCGGTTGCTACAACCTCAATAATTCGGTTGTTGCAACCTAATTCGGTTATTGGAACCAAATTCGGTTGCCACAACCTCATTTCGGTTACAACAACCTCTTTTCTGTTGAGACAACCTCTTTTCGGTTGCAGCAACCTAATTCCAACCGAATTTTTCGGTGGGTGTAGCCCGACAAAATTTTAAAAAAGTCGAAACCCTGCAAACCTCATAATTTCTCCATCACATCAAGCTTTTAAGACATCTTAGCCTAAAATTTGTGAAACCCTGTTTTTCATATTCGAGATGTTATAACAACTCGAATTCAGCTTTATTTAAAAAATTTGTTATATCATCCGAAACTGCTACTAATTTCCTGCAAAAGAAAGGTTTAGCCTCTGTTATATCTTGTTCCGTCTTCGAAATACTGACTTATTCCTGACAAATTTCTACTTTGCCGTAGTTTTTGCGTTATTTGTATTATAATTAATTATTTACGAATTTTTTTCTAAAGCTCATTTACATAAAGAAGAGGAAAAAACATTTTTATTGAAAAATTAAGAGAAACAAGTAAACCCAATGAATAAAAAAAATAAATAAATCGTAAAATGCTCACAAAAATTTCGTAATAATTTCGTTGTTTCGCACCACGAAAATCTTTCGTATAATACTTCGTAAAGTGCACACATAATTTCGTAGATTTCCTATATTTTGGTGTGCACAAAAAAATTTCGTATATTTTACGAAAGATTTTCGTGGTTCAAAACAACCAAATTCTTTCGTAAAATGTAAAAAATATTTCGTAAAATGCACACAAAAATTTCGTAACTTTCGCATATCTTACGAAATATTTTTTTGGTGCGAACCTGCGATATATTTCATACTATGTAAGAAAAGTTTCGTATAACGAAAGTATTTTTGTCGGTGTACTTAACCTGACCAACCATGAGGCTTTTTATGGGATTATAACGCATTTAAAATTTTTCCGCCTTGAATTTTCATTCCGTTTTCTAATACTCATTTCAATTTTTTATAAAATTTTCATAAATTTTTCTTTATAAAGTTTAGTTATCTAGTCTAGTGGTTGAGAGAGTGTAAATCAGATTTTTCTTTTAATATTTGTTGTAAGTTTTCAATTCGAAAATGCTGTAGACCTGTGAGTTTGTTTGAAACATAAATCAAGATTAACAACAAAAAAATTACAAACAGAAAAAAAAGAAAACTACTATAAGATAAAATTAAAGAATTTTAAATTCCGTTTCCACTGAAAAAAAAGAACAATGACTCTGACTGTATTAAGTGTTAAAAGACCTTTTAGTTTAAGAGGTCTTCTATCATCTTTAAGATTATTTAAACTGTGAAAAAGGAAGTTTTGAAAAACAAAAAGATATTGTTTACACTGATAGAAATAAATCTGTAAAAATAGCAGAAAAACTTACTAAAAAATAGTTAGAATTGATGCTGCAGAAAAAACTGCTAAAATTAGCAGTTTTTTTACTAAATACTAGTAAAGTGAGAACATTCAAATTAAAACTGTTAAATTTACAGAATTTTAGTTATATTTAGGCTAACTTTTAGTTAATTGAAAATAGCAAATTGAACTGTAAAATATGCTAAATATTTGTAGGCTGAAAGTAGCAAAAATAAACTGTTAAGTCTACAAAATTTTTAGGCTAGTAATTATTTAGCAAAATTTTTTTTGGCTGATTTCAGCAGGTTAATTTGCTATTATCAATTTACAAAAATGTAGCTTAAATATATCTAAAATTCTGTATATTTAACAGTTTTATTTTTACTGTTCCCACATTCACAAAATAAACACAGTCACTTTTTGTTAGTTGATTCTGAAGTTTTTCCGTTGAGTTGTTTTTAAAAATAATAACAGTTGTTCGTAGAAGAAAAATAATTTTTAAATTTTTTTTATTTTTTTAAAATTTAACTAAATAAAAATACGGATGTTTTGTAACAGTCAATTTTTCTAGTCAATTTTTATTGTTTTAAAATTAAACTTGTTTTTAAATGAACCAAAAAAAGGTATTTTGTAGTTAAAGTTGTTTGAAATAAAAAAACAACAATACAGTTATCCAATTTGTTTTTCTTTTTTTAGTTTTTAGTAAAAATAAATGAACTTTAAGTGATTTTACAGTTTCTGATAGTCAATTATTGATGGACAAAAACAAATAAAAAAATTGTTAAATTAAATGAAAATGTGAGTAGACCGGTTTTTAACTGAATTTTATTAATTTAAATTGTATTTTTAGTTAGTTTTACCTTCAAAATAATTTGTTTGCATATTACTAATATATAGCAAAAATAATCTGCTAATTTAGCAGTTTTTTTCTGCAGCATCATTTTTAACTAATTTTTAGTAGTTTTAACTAAATTTTTTACCGAATTTTTTCTATTAATGTAGAAAAGCTGTGCAATATTTTGGATTTGCAAATACACTCAGAAAATAAACACAGTCACTTTTTTTTAGTTGTTTCTGAAGTTTTTCCGTTGAGTTATTTTTAAAGTAATAACAGTTGTTCGTAGAAGAAAAATAATTTTTAACTTTTTTCACAATTTATTTAAAAATTTAACTAAATGAAACTACGGATATTTCGTAACAGTCAAATTTTCTAATCAATTTTTATTGTTTTAAAGTAAAACTAAAAAAATGAACCAAAAAAAGGTATTTTGTAGTAAAAGTTGTTTGAAATAAAAAAAACACGAATATAATTATTTGAATTGTTTTTATTTTAAATTTTTTAGTAAATACAAATATAAATTTAGTTCTTCGCACCGTTTTGTTTGTTATTTTGATAGTAAAAATAAATAAACTTTAAGTTGATTTTACGGTTTCTTATAGTCAAAAACAAATAAAGAAATTGTTACATTAAATGAAAATGTGAGTAGACCGGTTTTTAACTAAAATTTTATTCGTTTTAAATTGTATTTTAGTTAATTTTACCGTCATAATTTTTTGTGTGTATGAGTTTAGTATTGTGGTAATTAAGAAATTTTCCATAAAATAAAGATGATTACAAATTTAACGGTTATTGTTATTGGAGTCAAATTTCATTGACAGTCTAGTCTGATAACATTTTTAAAATTTTTTAAATAACTGATTCCTTAAATTTCATTTTCATTGCCGCTTAACCTCATACTTAAAACTAGCTACCAGACCGACAAGTTTAGTAAATCCTGTAGCTCGGGATATTTTTCTTCTAAAATTCTACAATTTTCTATATTACAATCAACCAAAAAAGTCTGTAACGGCTACTGAAAATTTTGCTGTTATTACGGGAAATTTAACTGTTTTGAGGCCAGCGGTATTTTTTGCTAATTTTAGCAACACATGCCTGCTGATCTGTAGTACAATAAAATTAGTAGCCGCTACTAAATTTTAGTAAAATTCAATTCAATTTGCTAAAATCAGTTAAAAAACTTACTAAATATCATAATTTTAGTACAATGAAATTAGTATAAATAATTAGTTGCAGCTACTAAATTTCAGTAAATTGCTGTAAACTGTAATTTAAAATCAATCTGCTGAAATTAGCAAAAAATGTTACTAAAAAAAAAACTGTAAAATCTAAAAAAAAAAAAAAATTCTTTCGATTGTAACAAGCGTATAATTACTTCATCGTACTTGAAATTTGGAGTCAAAATTGCAAACGGTTCTCCACTTATTGCCATTTTATGCATTAGAGATGCAATAAAATTTTCTGGGTGTTATTTCTAAACTAAGAATATATCAATAGTAACAAATATAAACTAAACAAGAATTGTAAAAAATCAAAAAAAAAATATTTTTAAATTAGTATATTTTTCTGCTAAATTTAGCACTCGGTTTTGAAAAATTAGTAAAATATTTTTCTGAAATCAGCAGCGAAAATTAATAAAAAAAATCCGTAATTTGTAATAAGAGAATAGCAAAAATGATTACTAAAAATAAAAATTGTACTAATAATCAGTATAAAAATAGTATATTGCGATTGGAAACTGTTTACAAATTTTTTTACAAACTTTTTTATCTGAGTGTAGACTAATTCCGTTTCGTAACAATATTATAATAAGAGATGCACATAAAACCGAATTGTTTTATTAACATTCTATGTTAACTAAAACATTCTTTCAAAACTGACACTTTAAAAATGGAATTTTTACAATCGAGAAAAATTCATTAAAAACATCCATAATTTAAATGAAAAATATCAAAAAACAAAAAAAAAATTGAAAAGAAAAAATGAGAATTTTATTTCTATAGAAATAGATTAAAAGAAGAATTATCTTTTTCAAGCCCGTTAACCTGATATATATATATATATATTTTGAATTTAAGATACTTTTTGATCAAAGTGCTTATATTTTTTCAAAAGAATACTGTGCGGAAAAATGCTTTTTATAGAAGTGCCTCTTCATAAGGATTAACAATATTCTTGTTATGTTGTCGCCTTTAAGTCGTTTCTGTTCCCGTTTGCTCTGCGTTTTTCTTTTAACAGCGAACATCAGTAACGACACTATTCTTTAAATGGGGCTTAATTTAAAATTTTCTAAAAAAGGAAAAGTTCTTCCTTATGGATGTTTATTTTTTAGTATGACATGAAACAAGTTGTGCATTTATTTTATTATCGCTACTATTTTACGATATTTTCATTATTTGCCATTTTTTTTTGTTGGGATTTCAAAAACTTTTCTCGTCTAAGCTTAAAAGTAAAAAGTATTTGTTTATTTCTTTTTTTATTCAGTTGTTAATGTATGTAAGTAGAATTATTTAAAACTTAAAAACTGTTGTGCTTCATTTCCTAACAACATTTTAGTTTGTTTTTCTTTTTTTTTTTTGTGTCTTCTTAATAGGGTATAATTTTTTATTTCGTATTAAAGCCATTGTTCAAGAAAAAAGTTTTTCGTTTTTGAACAATTTTATTTATAAGAAGAAATTTAAATAAATCCCTTTAAAACAATGGTTCGAAAGTGGGTGGTGTGCTCCCAAATGGTCCCTGGCTGCATCAAAGGGAATTCGCAATGAAAAAGTACTAAAAAACATAAAAATCGACATATATCAATCCAAACTAGTTTAGTGTATGTTCGATTTTCCATACATGGATGCATAAATCTCCATACATGCATCCATATATGTCCATACTTGTGCATTAACGAAATTTGCGGTAATATCTGCATGTATGGTCATTAGACTTTATCACAAAAAAATAAGTTCACCGTACACTTCCGAATCAAAATTATTTTGAAACACAGTTTCGAAACTTTTATTTTCCTTTTTAAATTTTTCTATATCTATTTACAGCCCAAACTTAAAATCTAATATATCAATGTGTCAGTCTCGCGGAAACCAATGTTTTGCTCTAAGATCCATTGACCGCAAGTATTCCGTTTCCACCCGAATGTACGACCCTAATACCAGAAAATAATTAAATTATTTTTTAAACTTTTGTTAAGAGAGTATTTCAATAATTCCAGCAGAACTATTTTAAATATTTTTTATAGTTTTTTTCTTGCCGAACGTAGATGTTGCATTTTTAACCCTTTCACTACCGACTTTTTGTTTACGGATGTATCGCTATTTTGACTTCAGATTCTTGTTAAGAGTCCTCAAATTAGAAAAAAAGTGTAACATATTTTGCCCCCTTCCACTTCTGAGACCCGTTTTACCCCTTAAACATTCGAGTTGCCAAAAATCATTCAGTTGGTTTTCTTCTCGTCATAAAACGAAGCTATATGCCAAATTTCAATTATCTATCTTCACTAGTTTAGGAGAAACACCAAAACCCCCTTTTTACGGAGATTACGATATATTGAAAAAATTAGACTTCATTAACAAATGTCACGGCCATATTGCCATGTTGAGCTCCTTATACATATAATGATTTTTATTTGAAATCGAAGATCCTAATAAACTTATGTGCAAAAAGTATAAAGTTATTTTGCACTATTAAATTTTATATATTCTTTTAAAGATGTGTGCACTGTAGTGTACAAGGGTAGCGAAAAAGTTAAATTTAAATTGCCATGCAAAAATAATTTATATTCGAAGGTGTACGGCGAACTTTTTTTTTGCCTGTAAGATTGTAAGGTACAGCGGACATATATCGACCCGTGTATGGACATTAGAGTTGTTCAAAAAAAATCATGAAAGTTGGAATTCGCGATCTCCACAATGTTGCCCCTATTCCTTAATGTCTAAAAACTATCTGCTTTTATTTAGAGGTAGCAAAAAAGTTTTCTTTTAAGAATTAGTAAATTGTCTCTAGAGTAATATATACAAAAAGTAGGGTTGATTTTAAATTGAATTATTTCTTAACTTGTACGCTATAACAATAAATTTGTTTTTATCTAGTCTTAATTCATGTACAGAAAAGGAATATGAAATAAAAATTAAAAAAAATTAAGTAACTTTCAAATAGTTCGCGGTTAAAAATTTTAGTAAAAGATTAACCAAAAAAATATATATGGTTGTTAAAACTTCCAAATTTTCCGAAAATACGTAAATAAAAATCCAAGTTGTTTATGCCTTCTAAATTAAAAAAAAATTGTTGTTTATAAATTAAAAATTCAGAAAAACTCAAGTTTTTTAGGTATTTTCTTAACTATCTGTAAACGGTGCCATCGAAAAATCGAATTTGTTATACTTTTATTTGTTGAATTTGTCACTTAACAAGCAATTTCATTATATGTGACCTTCTCCGAGAAATGGAACCTAGTGTGTCAAAAAACGGGTTTCGATAAAAATGAGAAAAATATTAAAATTTTATTTTTAATTTAACTTTAAATGCGTTCTTCTCAAAACTTGATTTTCACACACTAGGTCCCTTTCCTCGGAGAAGGTCATATATATGAAACTGATTTTAATTTTAAAAAGGATATCAGATATCCCTGCAAATTAACTTAGAATTTGGTTTTTTTAATATTGGGCTATTATTTAGCTTCCTATAATTTTATTGCTATCAAAAATCCTATCTGACATAGTAGAATATTCCGTAGATATACAGTTGTGGACACGAATTTAAGTCAATTCAAGTTTTTTCTAATTTTACTGTTGTTGCCTTTATTTTTAAAGATCAAAATAGTGGCTAAATTCGCCACGAAAGGCAGGGAGATGGTTCAGAAAAATATACAGAATTTTAACATTTTGTCACTTGTTTTAAGTGGGCGTGGCTTTTAACGAAAAATTAGCGATATAAACCTTTTATCAAATTTCAGTGTTGTTAACTTTCTTTTAAAATCGCTAAAAGAAAAATTTGGTCATGTTTAAACATTAACTTGCCTTGCCTTTCATGGCGAATTTAGACACTATTTTGATCTTTAAAAATAAAGGCAACAACAATAAAATTATAAAAAACTTGAATTGTCTTAAATTCGTGGACACAACTGTACGATAGTAGGAGAGCGACAAAAGCTAATACAGAAAATGTGAAAGTCTCAAATGCCCTCCTTATCGCGAGGCAAATTTATACTATCATCAGTTTCACATAGTCAAATGGATGGCACACGTTACAACATTAAATTTATGGACTTTTTGAAAAAATTACAAAATTTAAGTTTTTTGTTTTTGCATTACAATGGTAATTTAAGGTATTTTTATTTAAGCTAAGTGCATTAAATGAATGGTCGAGTCACACCCAAAGCCCCAATAAGACAATATCTACACCAGATAAAAGAATTAATGATGCTTTGTTAAAATATAGGTGGCACATAACAAAATTTTGAGGGCTAATGGTATTGTAGTCCTTAAAGAATATTACTCGTAGTTATCAAAAATAACATCACTTTCAAAATAATAGTAGCTGATATAAAAATAATTATTATGGCTAAAACAGTTACGGTATTAATTTCGAGGAAATCGCAAAATAATTAAAATTTGGAATTTCATTTAATGAATTTTTTTAAAAAACATTTTAAAAATTTGGTTTACTTTGTTTTTTTTTGTAATTTTAAGTTCCTACAGGCACGTAGCTAGGAATTTATTTCGGGGGGGTTTTTCAAAAAATTTTTGTTGACTTTTTCCGGGGGTTTTTTTTCTGGGGAAGCTTATAAAACTTTATAAAACTCGTTGTGTTAAATTAAGTGCGCTCCTTTACTTTTTGTGTAAAGTTCAGTAAAATAAGAGTAGGCAGAAAATCCTCTATCTAAATGGCAAAATTGCCCAAAAGTACGGGAACGCACAAAATCACTTTTCTAACCCAAAACTTTATTTAATAGAAAAAAAATTAAAATGTGTATAGTTTGGTCCCAAAAATTGCACAGAAACACAAATTTTTTACATTTGAAAGCTTTTTTGACTTTGTTCAGTTAATTTTTATATCGTCACCTAAAATGCAAAAGGGCGTAACAACAATAAAATTTTAGCCGATTTTTTTATTGATTATGATGCACTAGACTAAATTACATTTCCCTACAAAATTTTAAACTTAAACAAGAGAAAAAAATATAGAATATCTTTATTTCTACTACGTTTTTTTTTTTGGTTCTCGTGTAAAAAATAAAAAGTTTTGTTACGCCCTTTTGCATTTTAGGTGACTATATGTATATAGAAGTTTTATTTTGTGTATTTCTTTGCTTAATTAATATTTGGAATTTTCACAATGGTGTTATTTGTTTATCATTGCACCAGCTGTCCCTTTTACAATTTTTCGAAGTTAATAGTAAAAAGAGAAAGAGAAGTTAATAGTAGACAGAGGCAGAAAATTTTATAAAAATATATGTAAGGGCCTAAAGTAGGGCATACATGTTCAATATTATTGATCAATTTTTCAAAAATCAACCAATCAGAACAAAGTATTTAAAAACAAAATATTCCGATTGGTAGATTTTTGAAAAATTAATAAATAATATTGAACGTGTATGCCCTACTTAAAGGTTTTTAAAACATTTTTAATATTACAACTAAGAAATGCCATAAAAGAAAATTTAATTTTTAACGCAATTTTCTAAGTTCTAAACTAAGTTATATATTTCAAGTGCAATTTGATTTCTAGGTGATTTCAATTTCCAAAAATTTTAGTTTTTTGCCAATGTAATATCGAGTACATTGTTTTACTCATTTCTTGCCAAGTATGGATTCCGTGCGAATTTTCTGACAAAACTTCGTAAAAGGATAGAGATATGGTAAAAAACAATTTAAATACTGTATCTCATAGTAGTGCTGGTGAAAATATGAGTAATGGGTATCGAGTATTTGTCTTTTTTTAGGGTACTCGATACTCAAAACTACTGCTCGATATTTTCAGAGTTGCATTTTGGACAGACAAAGTATATAAAAATGTGACCCCGCTACAATATTTACCACAAAAATATGACTCTGCTAAAATATTTGTCACAAAATTACAACTCTGCTAGAAGAAAAAGTCAGAAGTAAAATATTTAATATATGTTAAAAAACTATTAAAAACGCAATGAATAGTTGGTGACAAAGTTTAAAAATATGTTTATAAATTTAAATATTGAATTACCATACACGTTTTCAAAGAATTTTACCAAAAAGTTTTATAAAATTTCAAATTTAAAAACCGTTAAAAGTATCGAGTAGTATCGAGTATCCAAATTAAAAATATCGAGTAGTATCGTGTATTGAAAAGTAACCGAATTTACCAGCACTATCTCATAGTTTTGTTACTTGATTTTAACAATGTAATTATATTTTATGAATTTGTAGAAAAATTTTTAATTTATTTGTCCGGTTTCTTTTTTCGATATTAGTTTTAAAAGGTTTTAAAAGGGGAACAAATACAAAATAAATTAAAAAATGTACAAAATTATAGAATTTCAACAAAATAATATGAGTAGCATTATGTATAATAATATATCTACCCTCGATTTTAAAATTATTAGGTTTAATATATCAAGTACCCATTAACCGATTCAACCCAAATTTGGTGGACATGTAGCAAGCTAAGGGATATAGCTTTTCCTCATCCACAATTTTTCGAAATTTTGCTGTTTTCTTAGCTTAAAATTAACTTTAGGCTTCAAACGCGTTTATCTCACAACCATGAGTTCAAAATCGGCTGCCATTGTACAGCCAAGATGGGTTAACCGATTTCGATCCGGTTTTCCTCTTTCGTAGCCAACAAAAACTGTAGTCCTTACCGTGGGCCCTTTTTTGAATTTCAATCAAATAAATTTTATATTCCCAAGTAAAATTGTTTTTTCTTGCCTTTTTTGGAATTTTCAAGTTTGTGTGGCAACTTTGTTTGAAAACAAATTTCAAAATAAAAATCGGGACACGATAAGGACTAGAGAATTTATCTGGGATTAAGAATCACTTTACCTTTTTATTTTCCAATAATTAATGAAGGCTGTACAGTGGCAGCCGATTTTGCCTTTTTTAAAAAAGGCTAATAATGAAGTGGCAACCCTGGAGATTTTGGTTGGAGAAATTTAAAACTAATATTTTTTGAAAATACTAAAATAACATATATTTTAAACAAAAAAATAATATAGTAAAAATATTGTTATTTGAATTTTTGACAACCATTTAAATATGGCTCTTAAAATTCTGTTGTTACAGTATTTACCCCCCTTAAGGGATATTTTATTATTTTTAAATTATAATAAATATGAGGAAAACTACAATATTAGTAGTAACAATAAAAAATAGTCACTTATCAAATAAAAGGTGCGAAAAAAAATTTCAGTTTCCTATTCGCAGCCTCATTTTATAAATTTTTTCTCAGTAAAAGAGATGACTGCATTCTCTTTATTTTCTAACCTTTTTGATTATGCCTAGCACACATAACCATTCAAAATTTTTACAAAAAACCCATAAACAAAAACAGTTTCTATGGGCACCAAATAGCTTAAAAATTTTTTTACCAAACAGTTTTCGCAATTGGATTTTGGGTCTATTTTATTTATTACTTAAAATATCAGAAACTTGGCCATTTGCTATTTGATTTCAACAAAAAATAACTATTTTTTGTTATATTTTTTAAAAATCATTGGCCACTATAAAAGAGTATTTTAAATTAAAATCAACCTTATTTTTAATCATACGGTTTTGTTCATTTTGTATATGAAAACCCTACAAAAATATTTGTATTTTCAAACATTTTGATTGGTTGAAAATAAATTAACCAATCAGAATACTCCAAAAATAAAGCAAGTCAAGGCATACTGCCACCTAATATTTTAACTAAAGTCGACTTTAACTAAAATATACATTTGGAAAATGTTGATAGTAGGGCTGATTGTTACTTTCGATGTATTTTGTTACGTTTTAAAATTTGTCAAATCATTTTGAAATTTTAAACTAAATTTCTTTATTTAAGAAATATTTAAGAAAAATTTAACTTAGAACTGAATATTCCTATTATATAAATTAAATCGTTGACTGGTACAAACAAAGAGGTAAGGAAATAAAGAGACCGAAATCCTCTCATTTACTGAGAACCAATTTATAAAATGTGGCCTCAATTATGAAATTAAAATTTTTTCCATTCTTTTTAATTGATAAGTTGATATTTTTGATGTTACAAATGCTCAATTTAAACATAAAATTTATCACCCTATTAAAAAAGGTTTTAATAAAATATTGTATAATTTGATATAATTATATATAATCGGGTGTGGTTAATGTCACATCATATGAAATTGTATATAATTACATCAACATAAATAAATTTATACAACTTAGATCTAATAACATTTGGTCATTTTCCCTATTAAATTGTATATAAACTGATATACCATATATAACCACATACAATTTTATATAATTTGATTGGGAAAATTATCCAATATTATTAGATCTAAGTTGTATAATTTTATTTATATTGATGAAATTATATATATTTTTATATGATATAACATTAACCACACCTGATTAGATATAATTATATTAAATTATATACTATTATATTAAAACCATTTTTAACAGAGCATTTCGACTTTGGCTTTCCTTAAAAAATGCTGGTTTCCTACTTGCAGGCACAAGCTGGTAACATAGCGTGAGAGAATTACATAGTCATTCTACAAGCAATGAGCATAGAATCAGAAGAGTATGCGTGCGTCTCATTCTCTGTTATCTGGCTCTGAGGGAAGATTCTATAATTTTTTAACAACAAAATTCGGTAGTTAAGTTGTCATTTTACAATGAAAATTTTACAGCTTAACTACCGAATTTTGTCGTTAAAAAGTTAGGGGAATGCACCACTGACCTACATTTCAAGAATTTTTAATAGAAGGTGATAGGTTAGGTTTTATTTGAAAATTCTAATGAATATTAAAAGTTGTTCCAATAAAACCATTAACTTCAATTTAATATATTGAAATGTCTGACAGAGCAAGTGAGATAGATTTTAAGAGTAGTGGAGCGATTTGCATAGAGCTTGGTAGAAGCATTGAATAAATAATTTAGAAAATTACTCTAGTTTCTTATAGAACATTTAAATCTGTGTTAGTTTTTCTCTCTCTTATCATTGCCCAACAGCATAACTAAAATATAATCTTTATGTAACCACAACACAGCTTACAGGAAATTAAGTTTTCCATTAAAATGACAACATGAAATAACAATATAAACAACAACACTAAACTAGATAATCTTGTTGACAAAGACCAATTATATTAAGGCACATTTAAAAGACAAAATATTAATATACTTACACTAGCAGCAGCAGCAATTCCAGTACCAACACTACTATAATTTTAATTGTATATGAGGTTTGATGCTTTAACGCCTTTTACATTCATTCGAATGTAAATACAAAAATTGCTTTAATAATGAAATAATTTGTGACTTCCGATAATAATAAGACAGAGAAAGAATAACAAGAAAGATTATTAGCGACAGCTATAACTTGCTTATCTAAAATAGTATATGATAGACTAAAGAAAAATATTAACTCTTGAGTCAAAAAATATTTTCTTTTTGGCTTTGTCAAATGAAAAATTCTAGCAACCGCTATATATGTGTTAGGCTGTCCCTTAAAGTACTATTTATGATTTGTCGATTTTTATTCATTACACCCCTTCCCCAAGTTTTGATCTAAGTAGTTGGTTCCAAATTGAAGAATTCGATTTTTTTACAAAACGTTAACCCGTGCAGAATCGAAGCCGAATATGGCCCATTTATTGAAAAATAGCATCTCTATTAAAAATTCCCAAAATTTGGCAACAATTACTATTTTATTTAATTTTATTTAATATTTAATATACTTAAAATTATTCAGATACGGAATTTTGATTTCTTCAAAAACCCACTTTAAGCTGAAACCGAAAATGACCCATAATTCTAATAGAAATTCAAAAACGTCTTTTTTTAAATTATTTACCTACCCCATAATTCATAAACGCTTTCTAAACTTATAGGAGGTTTACAAAATGATAATTGGGGTTTTCTGTGGAGAAGGACTATTTTCCATGATATTTTATGAAAAAATTTTGTTTTCACCAAATTTTGCATAATTTTTCAAAAAATATCAATGAAATATTATTCGCAGGGTTGGTAGGCAATACCGCTAAAATACCGTTATCAATGCAAAACTCTTACCGCTAAAGTACCGTTACTGAAATACCGTTATCCTTAAAATACCGTTACAGAAATAACAGAAATACGGTTACCCTTAAAATACCGATACCGAAATAAATTAAATACCAATATCCCTAAAATACCGTTACCGTTATTATTAAATTTCTGCTTTTGGTAATTGCACGTGGTTTTTGAGTAATTTTCGTACATTAATTTGATAAACTGGTTTTGTTTTTATTCTCGTTTGTTTTTTGCAAAAAAAAATTGCAGCATACATCAGAAAAACTGTCTACCGTTAACTTTAAAATACCGTTACCGAAATAACTGAAATACGGCTAACCTTAAAATACAGTTACCGAAATAATCAAAATGCCGTTGCCGAAAAAATACCGTTAATCCTAAAATACCGATACCGAAATAAATGAAATAGCGTTACCCTTAAAATACCGTTAACGAAATAATCTAAAATGCCGATAACCACATCGTTTCAGTTACCATTCATGGTTATTTATTTAAATAACAAATCTTTAACCCTTCGTGTCTTGGGAGCAAAAATGAACAATGATGCTTCCTCAATTTATGACGTCATGTTTCTCAAATTCTGAAATAGTTCGAAATATGTATTTCGCTTTATAAAAGTTACTGTTTTATGTAACCCCATAGGGTTAATATTTTAACTTCTGTTCTAACTAAGAAAGTCCCAAACAGTTAACAGCTTGTTGGTCTTTTAGGCGAACTTTCAGGCTCTATTTAAATTTAGGTATATGATAGTGGGATTTAAACTATCAAATATGCTCTATTCTTTATCGGCAAAATCTTACTTTTTAGGGTTAAAAAGGCGGGGTCAAAATTACCCTAGTTGTCTTTTATATGCATATTTTTCGCGCCTGTGTCAAAAATGAGTGTCAATTAGAAGGTAGTTCAAAGATCCAGCAAAAGCATATTAAAAACATTTAAAGGTGTATATTAACCCTTAAATGCATGGTGTAGCCATTTGGAAACATACTGGTTTTTTAATAAAAAAAACCCACTTGATGCACAAAGCTGCATTTTTGGCCATTAGAGGCCCCTTCCTATAGTTTAGAGCAGAATTTTTAAACAGTTAGAGTAAAAATCTTGGTTTTGCTCTATGTTTTGGTGAAAAATCTAAAACACGCATTGTTTTTTACAAAAAGTTTAATATTGAAAAATATTTGTTTAAATATTTAAAGTGTTATTCTCGCAATAAAATTCATTTTGGCGAAAATAAATGAATAAATTATAGTTTATAATTTTTTTTTCGTACACGTTAAAATAATCACAGTTTAGCTATTTGGGAAAAAAGCATATTTTTCAATAAAAATCAACTTTTTTTTTAAATAAATTTTTTTTGGTATTTTTCTTGAAATGTACACGCCTTTAGAAATCATGCATTAAAGGGTTAGCGTGGACGGACATGTTTTCGATCTACCGTTTACTGCGGAGACATTTTCTGACTGTCTTATATAAATTTTAATAAAAAGTAAATACGAAAAATCCGAGTCCTTTCAGGAAATAATATTTACAATAGAGATAAGCACCATAATTTTAGAAATATTTACTAATTTATGCTGCATTCTGATCATAACTGTAGCTAAAATTTAATTTTTAAAGTTAAGGATATACGGGAGGTAGGTATGTCCCTCCACCGATTAAAATATAATTAATCACAGATCTGAAAAGTACATTATTGTATAAATAGCTATCAAATTTTGGTGCATTCATAACTGTAGCCAATATTTAATTTTTAAAATATGCGGGAAGTAGGGATGTGCTTGCACCGATTAAAATATAAAATTTATCGTAGAGTTAAAAAACATCATATTTTAAATAGCTAAAAATTTTTGCTGCTTTATAATCATAACTGTAGCTAAAATGTGATTTTTAAAATGAAGGATATACGGGAGGTAGGCATATCCTTGCACCGATTGAAAGGAAATTAACCACAGAGCTAAAGTACATAATTTTAAAAACAGTAACCAATTTCTGCTGCATTTGCCTTGTGACTTGTCACAAGGAAAATCCTAGGACAGGTCCCTGAACTTTGTTTTTATGAGAGTTCAGTAACCTGTCCTAGGATTTGTCTTGTGACATGTCACAAGGGGTCAATTTCCTCCTATGACAACGTCATGTAAAAGTGAAAGTTTGTTAAAATTTCCCGTAGGGTTGTTATGAGGTTATTTCTCTGTCGTAGACATAGCTAATACTTTTTTTTTGTAAATTCCTACAGAGAGGGGTAAAATGGGAAGAAGTCTCTTCCTTGATGGCCTACCTGATCTACTGGAATGTAAGTGTGTTGGTTCCTCCTCTAGGGTAAATATCCGCAAAGATGGCGTTTTTGGAAATTCTTACAGCGACGGACAAAAGGGGGAAAAGACCCTTGATGGCCTGCCCAAACTACGAAACCTAAAATTTAAAATTTTTATTCCTTGGAGCATGAGCTAACTTTGCAACGAGGTTTTTTTTTGAATTTCGGAAAAGAACGTGATAAAAAGAGGCGTTCAAGAGGGAGGGTCAAAAAGGGAAACGTCTCCGCCTTGAGAGCCCGCCCAAAATTCTGGAACTAGGAAGCTGAAATTCGGTATAGGTTTCTCCTCGTTCTAGAACGTCTGCTAAGGCGGGATTACCGAAAATTCCTTCCGGGAGGGGCAGAAACAGTAAAAGTCTCTCCCTGATTGCCCGCCCGGACTCCGTTGGCCAGAAACCTGAAATTTAAATAGTCACAGTATTTCTAACACTAAAATTTAGGAACGCAATGGAACGCAAAACGAGTGGAATTGAAGCACTTTACAAGTGGAATGAAATGAAATTGAACAAGGAAGGAGTGGAATTGAAACATGAGCCAATGGAAATTGAATGGAACAGTCAACGAAATGCAATGGGATGTGAAACGGAATGGAACGGGAAGCAAAATGGCATGGAATGGGGACGAGGGAACGGTTACACTAAAGTTACAAAATGGAATGGAACGGCGCAAGTGCAAAGAATTGCAATGGAATGATAATGAAGTACACGACAGTGGGAACGGAATGGAATGAAACTGGGAACAAGTGAAATTGGAAAACTAGACAATGGGAGCGAAATGCAATGGAATGCTGAACGAAATGGACGGGATCTGGGAATGGGTGGAATTGGAACACTAAAATTGGGAATCGAAATGGAATGGTGAACGAGTGGAGTTGAAACATTGGATAACTGGAACGAAATGGAATAGAATTTAAATGACTCAAACCTTTGGAGATCGATATTTGAAATTTTGGTTGTGACTCTACCTTAGATATTGGGGTAATTTTAAACTTGTCTAACCTTAACAAAAATGTTAAACAAGTTCATTAAAAGAGAAAATGCCTTAGAAAAAGAATACAATATACTAATTCCGATATTTAAAGTAGTTGGTAATAAAATATCGGGTTTGCAAGTTATCTATTGAATAAGAGGTGGAAGAAACCGATGCAGTAAACTTCCCAACTGAATTTGTGAATTCACTTGTATTTCCTGGTCTACCTCTACATAAATTAGAATCAAATAAACTTTAAGGCACGCTAACAACGTAGTGGGCTTTGCCCGCTAGTTTAATATTTTATCTGTTCATAACTAAATTTAACTTTTCTGATGGTGAATTTTAATAGCAATTAAAATTATTGAATAACGAAAAAATTTAGCTGAAATTCCGTTTTTAGCAAAAATTTTGGTTATATTTTTTTCAACACTAAACTAATTTTGAACTAATGTTTTACTAATTTATTTTGCTACAAAAATTGTGCTGATAACCGCATGCATAGCGTGGACGACAATCAGATAGACAAGATGTAGATGTCGCAGCTTGTGTGGAAACGGAAATGACAAGAAAAGAAAAACAACTCTACACATATTGTATATTTCAATTTTCAGCAAATAAATTAACTAAAGTAAAATTTCGCTACAAGTTTTTTGAGTTTTTTTCAGTCTACTAATATTCAGCAAAAAGTTTAGTGATTTTAGCAAGGATTTTTTTCATTTGCAGTCGACTAAATGTCAGCAAAACTTTTGCTGAAGATTACTATTTTTTTGGTAAAAATCAGTTCGCTGATTTTCAGCAAACCTTTTGCTGAAATTACCAACTTTTTTGCAAGCACGCTCCTGACTAAAAATTTGCTGACACAGCAACATTTTTTGCTGACTTTACTGACTTTTTTTTTGAGTGTACTTTAAAACCCTATGCACAAGATGGCTTACTTTGCCCAGGTTATGCCCGTATTGTAATAGCCCACAAGCCAATACACCTCGAAGTACACACAAGAATAATCGCATGTAAGCTGGACAAAATTTTTTAAAAATTTTAAATTTTCTTAATTGAATTGTTATAGAGAAGTATGCCATACACTAAGGGCGAGTAACTTTTATCCAACATAACCAAGGTTAGATATTAACCACAAATATTTCCATATAAATTTGACAATCATAACTATGGTTAAACGCTAAACTCAATTTATTATATTTAAGGACTTACACGTTTTCTTAAAGGGTTGCCATATAAATCACCCGTAGTGACTTCAAAAATTAAATCGCCAAATAGGTTAAAAGAAAACTACAAGTTTGGCGAGAATTTGCCATATCTGACAACCATTCCACTGAAAAATATTTATACAAATATTAATAAAGTCATTATCATATTTCTATTTTTTAGGTACAATACTCAACACAATTGAAAACAAAACTATAAGAGGAATAAAGAAAAATCTTCAATTGGAAATTAATGAAATAAACTCTATGGATACAATAAGTAAAATATCATTATTATCTCCATCAACAACACCCATAACAGACACAAAAACTACGATAAGAAAAACAATATTTTTGTCATCATTAAAAGCAACAACAGCGGCAACAACAACATTGTTAGACTTAAAACAAGCAGCATTAAATGACACAACAATAGAGAATGATAATGATAAGCAACCGAAAAAGAGAAGGAATACGAAGTTACATACAAGCAAGGATAATATATCTAAAAACATAACAACTGCTTTATCATTGTATGCAACACGACCAAAAATTACGCAATCTAAATCTTTCGAACAAGTAGCTAATATCAATATGACTACTCAATTATATGATATATATGCTAATGACAATTTATTTGCAAGAAATGTAGCTACATCAAGCAAGCACAAATATGCAACATTATTAGCAAATGTTACCAAAGTACAAAATTTTAAAGAAATACCCTCATATGCATTGTTGCCAAAAGAAACTACACAAAATTCTCTGCAATCAGTTTTAACTACAAGGCCTTTGCTAAATTTCATGAAACATCACAGCTCTTTGGATACCAGAACATTAATGAAACAAACTACAAATATACCGACAACACAAGTGTCAACAACTACTGCAAATAGTAGCAAAGACAAAGAAATGTATATTGGTGACCATAAAAACAACTACCATAGCAAAATTATGCTGAACAGAAATAATTATGAAAGTAGTGATGGTCAACAAACAGAAATAATATCAACAACAACACCTACTACGTTTGTTGCAACTACTACTTATACTATGACAACAACTAATAGTTTAAACAACAGTAATCAAGCAATAGCAGCAAAACACAACCACAAGTTTAACAACAATAGTGCATTATCTTACTTAGCGTATAAAAGTTCTGCTTTAATTGCTCCTGCTCCTTCCATTCAACATTCAATTTCTGATATGAAAACATTGAATAGCAATTTATTCTATAGTAGTTTAAAACGAGATATAGCAACATTAATGTTGTCTTCGACAGATATAACAGCAACAGCTGCTGTTGACAATGGTTTTATGAAAAATTCTAGTAATCTCCATGATACGGATGAAAATCTATTGAAAATACCCTATACTTTTAAAAACAATAATTCTTTAGCACATGATATTCCAGAAATGAAACAAGTATCAAAAACACAAGTATTATCATCACCATCAATGGCAGCAGTAACAACAACTATAAATGAAACAACATCATCATTATTATCATCAAATGCATCTTCCTCTCCAACATTAGCCTCCTTTAACATAACAACATCAACCAAAGAGCCCTTGTCGAGAATATCTACATCAACAACAACACCGGCACCGCATATGAATACAACGAAACGTCGTAAAATAGCCACTACCACACTAAAACCTCCTCCCACCATTGATGACTATCAAACAATAACTAGCCAGGCCGGAACTCATGCTTATTTACCTTGTAATGTAAGTAGAATTTTTATGCAGAAAAACATTTTTAACGAGTAAAAAGGTTAAAGTGGGGCATGCCGACTATACAATACCCTACATCAGTCTGGGTAAAAGCCAACTAATGTTTGGATCCGAAATTCGAATGGGTTAAAAGGGGCTTGTGTCATAATTTTCTATAATGTGAGTCAGCGTACCAAATTTCATTAAAATATCTTAATATTTGCGATCTGCAGTTTGTAACCAAGCCAATTTTGGGGGGACCCTTAGATGGGCACTAGGTCTAAACATGGACCGATGTTCACCAAAATCAACAGGCTTCGTCCTTGGGCCAACTTAGCTCTGTGTACCAAATTTCATCAAAATATCTTAATATTTGCGACCTGCAGCGTATAAACAATATAATTTGGTAGGACCCTTATATGGGCACTAGGTCTAAACATGGACCGCTGTTAACCAAAATCAATAGGCTTTGTCCTTGGGCTGCTATAGGTCTGTGTACCAAATTTCATCAAAATATCTTAATATTTGCGACCTGCAGCGTATAAACAATATAATTTTGGTAGGACCCTTATATGGGCACTAGGTCTAAACATGAACCGATTTTAACCAAAATCAATAGGCGTCGTCCTTGGTACCAAGTTTCATCAAAATATCTTAATATTTGCGACCTGTAGAGTGCTCACAAGAATGCATGGACAGACGGACGGACATCGTTAAATCGAAATAAAAAAATTCTGAGCCGATCGGTATACTATAAGGTGGGTCTAGGACCAATATTTTTTGGTGTTACAAACATCAGCACAAACTTATAATACCCTGACCACATAGTGGTGTGGGGTATAAAAACATTTACGAACAATGCAATAGAGTCGTGTTTGCTTTGATTTTACTCCTTTTCAAATTTTAACATTCATCAAGTTGTGTGCAAAATTGGTATTGAGCTTTTCTTTAAATTAAATAAATTTTTTAAAGTTCAACCTTTTTCAGGTGAAACTTTTGTTTTTCACTTTAAAATATGTAAACCATTCTGCATGGCATACACTGAATTCTTCAAAATGAAAAACGGACAAAAAGGGGTTGATTTAAACCACTACATATCGTTTTATACAGGTTTTTACAGTTTTTTGCTATTTCAGCGACTTTAGTCGCGGAATGTACAATCGACCTCAATAAATGCAATGCCTTAGTAAGGAAGCATTTAAAAGGAAAATAATTCAATAAAAAAAATGTATTCATCTATAGCGGCCTATACGTTAAAATCGCGACATATTCTTTAATTCGCTCAATTTTTTTCCCAGTGCAGTTCTCTCTCTTGCTCACTAATACAATTGCAAATCAATTTTGCGCATCTCTCTAAACACATAATAGGTATGTTTCTTTACTTTTTGGGTAAAGTTCGGTGAAACGAGAGTTAACAAGAAATACTCTCACGAAGTGACCAAAATGCCCAAAGGTAAACGAAAGCGAAAAACCATATTTGAAGCCCGAAAAACAAACGTCAATAGATTTGTGCATTATAGTTCGTTTTGGTGAGTGCTCTTTCTAGGTCTTGTTCAATTTGTTGTAAAAATATAGATAACCTTCCTTTTTAGACATTTCTATTTACAGAAAGGCATACGTTGTTTATTAAATTTGGTAAAGATTTTAATATTAAACAAAAGCTTCGATTTATTTACATATTTATCTCTTTAACACGTTTAAACAAGCGTCTTCAAAAAATTATCGGTAATTTTGCAACTTTTATAACCGATAAACTTTTGCAACTTTTATACTAATTTTTGTAAATGATAAACATATTTTCTGAATGAATGAAATGAACGATTGAACTAAAAAGAGCTATTAGTTGTGAACTAGGTCTTTGGTTCAAATTAGTGAATAGTTCAATTTAACTAGTTGATGATATAACAGCTGATAAAAACAATTTACCCAAATTTACACGAAAAAAAATCTGGGCTTTTTCGTGCAAGAACAAGAATATTACTCTCTCATGACAGCTCTCATTTACCCAATTGTGCAGTAAGAAAACACTTTTTGGTAAAATTGGTACCCGAACAGACCTAATATCTAGAAATTCACTGTGTGTATGGAAGTGTGTACAAAATAATTTACGCATTTTTGATTTAAATTTACCGAATTTTCGTAAAAACAAAATAAGCTTTCCGCACTTTATGCTAGTAAATTTAGAAACATTTTTTAGAGTGAAAGTTTGTGAATATACTATGTCATTCACATATTAGAGAAAAAAAAATTTCAAAAAAAAATAAAAATAATATTACATTTAAAAAAATAACGAACACATTATTGGATTTCGTATTGAGCTCAATTAAAATTTACTTAATTGTCAAGTTCCGGTAATCTTAACATCGCAAACATCAAGTGAGACTGGAAATTATTTGACTGCTAGAAAAGTAACGTTGAATTTTGCAATTTTTTATAACATGCTTTCATTATGCCCGGGCTAATAAAACCAGTAGTAGCGATGGCCACTGAATTTTGGACTCGCCAGGATGTGAGGTCTTTGTTATTGAAAAAAGCTTAAAAAATTTTAAGTATTTCTATATTAAATGGTGCTTAGAAACTGAATCTTTTTTTTACAGAAAAAAGTGTTTAGAATCTTAATCTTTCTCTACAGAAAAGAGTATTCAGAATTTGAAGGTTTTTATATAGAAAGAAGATATTAGACTCTTTTTTAAATCTATTATTTTATTACTATGTATAAAATTTGGTGTTAACAGAGTTATTTGGAAAATTTTCACCAAATTCCGCAAAAAACAACATATTGTTTTGGTATACTTCGAGGAAAAATCGAAAAATTTCAAAAATATCACCTTTGACCTTGGTAAAGAAAGTTAACCCTTTGTCGGAGTTTTACAAAATTTTCGGAAAACAATCCCTCGTATCAGAAAAGAAAAGAAATCGGAAGTGATTTTGTTATAGCTAGCTAAAAACACAAATATTAATACTATTATCTAAATTATTGGCCGAAATCACACTTTTCTCTAAAATTTTGAAATTTAAAACCCCGTCACTGTTAAGTTAAAAGAGGGATCCATGTAATTTCCAGTAAAATTATTCTCTTATGTGTATTTAATAAACCCATATGCGTTGACCCCTTTTTTTATATATTGTTGAACTGAACAAAATTGTAAAAAATTCAAAACTAGAGTTTTGCAAATTTATAAAAAAAAAACAAATCCCATCTTTGGCCATACCTGAGACTAGGTTATCATAAGCCAGAGCTTTAAAGAATTAATTCCTTTTTGGAATGAATTCTCAAAAATTTAATTCAATTCTTTAATTCAAGGAATGAATTCATCAATAAGACATAAGCAGGAATTAATTCCTGTGAATGAATTCAAAGAATTCAAATTTATAGAATGAATTCCCTGACCAAAGCGTAAAGAATTAAAATTAAATAATTCATTCACTAAAGAATTCATTCAACACTATTTAATTCAATTTGAAGTCAAGGAATTCAGTCAATTCTAGTTAATTCAACTTTTGGCTAAGGAATTCATTCAACTGTGCACTTAATTCAACTTTTGATCAAGGAATTCATTCAATTTTAGTTAATTCAACTTTTGGTCAAGAAATTCATTCAATTCTAGTTAAATCAACTTTTGGTCAAGGAATTCATTCAAGTTCAACTTTTGGTCAAGGAATTAATTCAATTCTAGTTAATTCAACTTTTAGTCAAGGAATTAAATTTATTTCGTTTAATTCCCTAAGGGATTAAATTTTTTCGTTTAATTCCCTGAATTAAGTTTCAATTCCTAGGGAATTAAACGAAAGAAATTTAATTCCTTGACTAAAAGTTAACTAGAATTGAATGAAGTCCTTGACTAAAAGTTGAATTAACTAGAATTGAATGAATTCCTTGACCAAAAGTTGAACTTAAATGAATTCCTTGACCAAAAGTTGATTTAACTAGAATTGAATGAATTCCTTGATCAAAAGTTGAATTAAAAAGGAATTCATTCAATTCCTTAAGTTTGGTCAGGGAATTCATTCCCAAAATATAAATTCAGTTCAAAAAAAGGGAATTAGGAAATTAATTCTTCGAAGCTTTGTCATAAGCCAAGAGAGACAAGAATTTATAAATGAATATTTGTGGATCTTAGAAATGAAACTAGAATATAATATTGTAAATTTTTGTAGGAAATATTTTATTTTTTACGATTTTCATAATTTATCTCATTTTAACCCTACAATGGTCTGAGGAAATTGCAATTACTAAAACAATTTCCAACCAATTTTGTATTTTTATAAATTAGCAGAAAGGTAATTCAGTCTAGATTATGATTCTATTTACATTTTCCAAAAATACGGTAATTAAAAGCCAGTATCCAAAATCCCTTAAATCCAAAATCCAAACTATTTTAAATTCCTGATGAATAGGTTTTATCGACTGTTTGCTAAAGAAAATGAGTCTAAACTGCCTGCTTTCCCAAAACGGTTCAACATAAAAAAAACGGTACATGAACTTTATCATGTTTTCATTATGAACAATATTGTGAAAATAAGCAATTGGAAACAAGATTCTTCAGTGACCAGGTAATGTAGTCTCTTCATCACGATTTTAAAATTATTACGAACAAAAAATTCCAGAATTCACCCACTAACTTTCCGTTTTGAACGCCTGTTTTTGGAAATAATTTGGGCAAGCAGTTGCCTCCTCAACAATATGTCTGACACTATAATATATAGAAACTTGGGAAAAAAGTTGTTTAAGGAGCAAAATAACCAACTTGAGCGTGCTGCCCAAAACAATTTGACTAATTTTTGTATTTATTAATTTGATAATTGATTTATAAAGCTTTTCATTGTGTATAATTTATACAAATCAAAGACGTAAATTTCATTTGTCCATACTTTTAAATTATCAAAATTCTAATTAAATTATTTTTAGGCAAATTCAGCTTTTCTGTTATTCCATATGGTTTGGGATTGTACATAGTTGGCCAATATCCAATAGATATTTTATTTTGGCTTCTATTTCAACGAATGGTAAATAGTTTAACCTAAAACATACTAGCATGGTTTATTGTACAAAGTTCAAATATAAGTTAAATTTAAAGTTGATAATTTGGTTTGAGACAAGGAAATAAAATAAGCTAAAATTGGACTACTTGACATTGAAAATTTTAAACAGGTCCTAAACAACCATGCATTCAAAATTCACACTTTGTGTCAATAGAAAGTGTAAAACACGCAGAGAAAAAATATGGTTGAAAATGATTGGAGAAAGCAAATCATCGTATGTAGTGCTTTTCTAGTGATGATATACTATACGATCCTTACTAATCATATTATGGACTATGATCACGATCTTATCACCATTTATTATCATATAATGATCATTACGTCCATTTCACAATATGCTAAGTTTTGGAAGAAAATTTGTTTTTTTTTTCAACATTTTATATATTTACGAATATTGCTTGCACTGTGCTAATTCACTGCCAGCAATAATTGGTAGAGATTTCAAAGTTTTCACCACATTTTTGGAGTTGGGTTCGTTTCAGGCTAATGACATGTCATTGGCATATGGATTACCAAGTAACAATAGGTCATTTCCTTTTGCATTACTTTAAAATGCAAAATAATGACTTACTGACAATAAGTTATAGAAGTACTTATATGTTCTTGCAAAGTAATCACTTACTGGTAATTGATTAAATAAGCACCGATTTAGTCTTTTTCATATTAATATTTTATTTATTAATTTGTTTTGAACTACCCAGTGTACAAAATCATTACCAGATATGTGGTTATGTAACTACATACTTTGTAATGGTAACTAGTTACTTCTTACATTTCTTATTACCTTTATATGGCGATGTCGCGAAACAAATGATTTATGGTTACACACTAGTATATGAAAAATCAAAAAATATATCGTTACCTATGTGCTTAGATTTTCAAAAAAAAAAAATTTAAAAAAAAATGTTTTTTATTGTATTTTTTTTTTTAATAAAATTTGCTGGTTTGGGAATCGCACCTGGGTCTAGAGATTGCCAGTCAATAGCTTTACCATCTGAGCTATATCGACATGTAATATTTAATAGATAAAAAGATAATTGACCTGCTGCACACAAGTAAGCTTACTCGCCAACATACTAAAAATCAAAAAAATATGTGGTTACATATATCCTTACCAGTGTTTAAAAAATATTGAGTCTAAAAATAGATTTCAAAAAATTTTCAAAAAAATCTAGAAAATTATTTTCTATTTGAAATAATGATAATAATAAGTCATTATCAGTAAGTCATTATTATATGTTTTAAAATACTGCAGAAGGTAAGTGGGTGTCAAAAAAATAATGATATGTCATTACCGTTTCTACACTGGATAATTAGGGAATTATCGGAGGTACGAGTAAAAAGTTATTTTGCCAATATTCTTAACTATTTCACAATGTGGGGTAACCACTTATATCCTAACTTCTGAGTAACCACTTATTCTATCATTGTGAGCATTGAAATAATGAGTAGTTACTCATTATTTCAATGCTGGTAACTCATTACTCTCACTTTTTTTGTAAGCGAGATGGTAATGACTACCCATGAATTTTTGGACATCGCGAACAAAAGTAATGTAGCGAGTAAATAGCCTGGTACCCACCCAGCAAAATATTTCATTACCAAATAAGAGGTTATATAATAGAAATTCATAGCTCCGCACAACTTATTTTTTTGGCGTCTAAACTCATTATTTTTGTTTGTCGTGGTCGTTTTTATAAGTAGCCACGCTTACCCGCTCGCTTACGAAAAAATGAGAAATAAGTAGTTATGAGATTTTGAATAATACAAAAAGTTGAATTATAAGTGGTTATCCGATTGCTTACTTGATTCTTAAAAATAAGGAGTTAAGCAAATACTATTAGCTTAAAGAAATACATTCAGAAAAATTTAAGTTTTCTCTATAGGGTAATTTTAGGACTCGTCATAAAAATGTAAACATAAAACATATTTACATATAATAAATAAAAATGTATAAAATTTAACTGTGTAAAAAGTACTTATTTAAACTATTACGAGCAAGTCATTATTTTATATTTAGAAACAATGAATACAATAGGCCGTTATTAGGAAGTCATTATTTTATATTATAAAATAATGCAAAAGATAATGATATATCATTTTTGGTAATGCAGATAGTAATGAGGTGTCATTACCAATATTTTGCTGGGCAGTGAAACCCTTTGCGTGCTACTTACTCGTTTAATTACAGACAGACGGACGGACGGACAGACGGACATCGTTAAATCGAAATAAAAAAAAAATTCTAAGCCGATCGGTATACTATAAGGTGGGTCTAGGACCAATATTTTTTGGTGTTACAAACATCAGCACAAACTTATAATACCCTGACCACATAGTGGTGTAGGGTTTAAATACCATATTCGTTTATTTTTTGCGGTAAGTTGTACACTCAGACTCAATAAATTTGTGCTTGCAACAAATTATAAAAAAGAACAAATAAATTTAAATAACAGCAAAGAAAATTTGAACCAAAATTTTTCATTTTAAATATTTCAGAATAAAAATTGTCTGATTCATCAGCTTCAGACATTTTTTTGTGCATGGTTCTGCATTAAAAAGTTTTAGCATTTCAGCAGATGGATTAAACTTTTGATAATTGAGTAACTTGTAAAATATATATTTAATTTAAGAAGAGCTCTTATTAAATTTAAATAACTTTAAAAATTTTATTCGAATTCTCACCAAGAGGAATGAAAGTTTCTACGAATATTACTTTGCCAGACTCAAATTTTTGTAGCTAAAAATCATTCACTATTATCATTCTTAAAAAAAAAAAAATATTTAGAATTATCAGGATTAAATTCTTAAAAATATGAAAAAGCAATAATATATTTTATCCCCAAATGATCCCCTAAATTTTCGTATCATCCCCAATAAATCCCCAGTTCTACAAACGGAAGTTTTCATCCCCAATGATGAAAAAATTCCCAATTTGGGGATAAATCCGCCAAACTGGCAACACTGTTATACATAAGTTTTCAGTAACACTAAAACCATGGTGTTGATATGGTGTTGATTGCTTAAGTTCACAATGATATGATATGGTAATGTACTGTTGTCATCCTCGCTAAACGATTCAAGATGTGATTCGTCTCACTATTCATATGCTTTTTTGCCATGGTGTTTTTTTTTTGTTGTTTGTACTGATTCAATCGTTATGAAAAGTAAAACCACACAACCCGTTATGGCTTGTAGGCTATCATATGTCTTGAAATCTCATTTAAGATGAATCGTTCAGCCCTTTAGTGTACACCCCGATTTGGATGAAACTTATATATATTATAGAAGAGAAAAATTAAAGGTTGACCTGTTTTTTCAGTGTCATCTTGAAAGTTTAATGGTTCAGTAGTGTGGTCAAATTTTACTCCGTTTTTCGTTTTTGTTAATTATATGACATTTCTTCCAAATAAACTACAGGCAAATGTGATTCCATGCAAAACTGTTTCACAGGTGCATTTCCTGTTACATTTTTTTTATTTTTTTTTTAAATTCTAATTGCTGATTTTGCAGAAAATTTATTAGTTTTTGAGGTACTTAACATGGTGATGTATACACCATGTGGGAAAAGGAACCGGTTACAGGATACGTCACGCGACCGGTTCTTTTATATGAAAAGGACCGGTAACTTTAACATGGGCTTGTCCTAGGAGGGGGTCAATTTCCCCTTGTGACGTGTCACAGGACCGACGCAAAGGAACCAGTCACAGGACTGAAGCAAAAGGACATGTCACAGGACTGATACAAAAGAACATATCAAAGGACTGACACAAAAGAACCTGTCACAGGACTGAACTATATATTAATTTGTATGAAATTATATAGAAAGTTATATGAAATTACAAGAATGTATTTTAAGCATGACGATACATACAGTGTTATATAACTTAGAATCTAACCATATATAATCATATCGGTCACTACATATATTTTGATCACCCTAGTAAAAATGATTTTTATATATTCATATATGATTTTTATACAATCATTTATGATTTTATACAATTATAACTTGTCGAGTATTGTGAAACATATATTTTTAAATGATTATATCAAAAGATATTTAATTATATAAAATTATATTAACCAGATCCACCATTTTTCGGATCAAATAATATATTTTTTATATAATTATATTAACCCATACATGATTTGATCCGGAAAATGTTGGATCTGGTTAATATAATTTTACATAATTAAATATCTTTTGATATAATCATAAAAAAATATATGTTTCACAATACTCGACAAGTTGTAATTGTATAAAATCATAAATTCCCGGGTAAAAAAGTGTATATAAAATTATATGTGAATGGATATATTTGCAATATGAAACTGGATATAATTTCATCCGAAAAATGGTCATATTAAATTGTATCATATTGGATATAATTGTATTTACAAGAATACAAAGTTATATCAAATGATAAACTTATATCCGAATTTTGTCCCGATCAAATTTGATATAAGTTTATACAATACGATATATATAAAAAATATATTATTTGATCCGAAAAATGGTGGATCTGGTTAATATAATTTTATATAATTAAATATCTTTTGATATAATCATTTAAAAATATATGTTTCACAATACTCGACAAGTTATAGTTGTATAAAATCATAAATGATTGTATAAAAATCATATATGAATATATAAAAATCATTTTTACTAGGGTGATCAAAATATATGTAGTGACCGATATGATTATATATGGTTAGATTCTAAGTTATATAACACTGTATGTATCGTCATGCTTAAAATACATTCTTGTAATTTCATATAACTTTCTATATAATTTCATACAAATTAATATATAGTTCAGTCCTGTGACAGGTTCTTTTGTGTCAGTCCTTTGATATGTTCTTTTGTATCAGTCCTGTGACATGTCCTTTTGCTTCAGTCCTGTGACTGGTTCCTTAAATTTAAATTTAAATGATAAAAAAAACTTTGAATTGGAGGGCAGCAGGATTTCGGGTCCTACACACTCAGGGGTGTGATGAAAATCGAAAACGAACAGTTTTTAAATCTAGAATAATTTGTTTCGCGAAAATCAAATTGGCTTCAAATCCATCATCACATGACTGACTGTCAGACGAGGGCTATTGTTAATAATGAGTAACTATTGAAGACGTTAATGTATAAATCTGTTATTCTTTAAAAACTAGATAATTTTTTTTATCAAATATGGGAATTTTCTTTGAACTTAGAAATTTTTTTTAAATATGTTAAGCATTTTTTTATTTTAAATAAAATTTTAATGGTTATCCTGGCAATGCACTTCTTTTTTGTTGGAGGCTCATAGTTCCCGATTTATGGAGCTGAAGATGACCTACAACAATATTCAATGGCTTATTTCTCCACTCAAAACTTATCGGACCAGAACAAAATATATATATCGTTGGAAACGTACTTGAAATACCTTTCCAATGATATGCAACATGCCTAGACTTATTAACCCATTACGAGCCGGGCAATGATTTTAAATGTTAATTTTTTTAAATTGGATTTTTTAAATTAAAAAAAAACTTTTAGAAGTAAAAATTGTTTTTGATCAAATATTACATTAATCTCGAATATATTAGTTAATCTCGAACTTGGGTCTGATATTAACTAATATTTGTTACAATCATTATTAAAGCATATGATGTCAATGAAATATATTAAAAAAATATTAAAACCTTTTAAAGAACACATAACACTACTTGCAGGCAAGCCGACGATATTGTTATATTAAAAATAAAATTAAAAATATTTTTCGTATCTATTTATATATAAAATTTTTAACGGTTTTACCAATAATACATTCCTATATATACAATTTGCAATAAAGCAAATACTGATATATGATTTAATATGATTACATATGAGAAAATTTCTAAAAAAATTTATAATATATCATCATATAAAAACATATAAGGTCGCACACAATATTTTATATTATCATATATTTTAATATTAAAAAATATATGTCATATATACTCTTTTTTACTCGGGTTATTATATAAAAATCATATCTGATTATATAAAAATCATTTTTACTAGGGTAGTTGTAAACGGCTTATATAGTTATATATGGAGTCAGATTTGGGGATATGTAGAAACATTAATTACCATAAAAAAAATTCGTTGAAAAAATAATATCAGATGTAGTTTTCTGCACTTTTAAGCTGGGAATCATTTATCCGAAAATTCGGATAAATGCGCAATAACGCATTTAGGAAAATATATGTACAAATCCGTAAAAGCGCAGTAATCGAAATTAGTTTTCGTTTGATGAAAGTTTTTTTACACGATCTACATACTTACAAAAAACTGATTTATTTTCTTTAAAAGAATCTGTTCCTTAAAATTTTAAGTTTTGTATATTTAGAACATATTTCTCTACCTCAAGTTTGAGTTTTACAATCTTCATTTTCCTATTGCAGACAACTGCAATCTTTTTGGAACAACAAATAAAATTTAATATGATCATATTAGAATTTGTAACTAAATATATGAGTAAAATTATTAAAAAAAACTATCTATTAAAAAATATAGAAAGTCCGAAAAAACAATTTTTGAAAAAATTTAAATATTTTTTTAAGTTTTAGTTAAAAATAATTTTAGTTTTTAGGATAATATTGTATTTAACAAAAAAATTTTAAGTATTTTTATACCCCACACCACTACGTGGAGAGGGTATAATAAGTTTGTGCTGATGTTTGTAACACCAAAAAATATTAGACCTAGACCCACCTTATAGTATACGGATCGGCTCAGGATCACTTTTTACCGATGTCTGTCCGTCCGTCTGTCTTTCCATGCATTTTTATGCACACTCTACAGGTCGCAAATATTAAGACATTTTTATGAAATTTGGTACACCGACTTACGTCGGCCCAAGGATGACGCCTATTAATTTTGGTTAAAATCGGTCCATGTTTAGACCTAGTGTCGATATAATGGTCCCCCCAAAATTAGCTTATTAATACGCTGCAGATCGCAAGTACGAATTTCGGTTAAAATCGGTCCACATTTGGACCTATCGCCCATGTGGGCTATATTTCCGATTTTCTCTTCTTTTATCGTTTTATATAAAATTTTGACACAATTCCATTTTAACATTAGTTGGCTTTTAACCAGATTGGGGTAGCGTATTATATAGTCGGCATGCCCGACTTTAACTTCAAAGCTATAGAAATAATAAAAATATTTCTTTGGCATATATCTATATTTCCACGAAATTTGGTCAGAAAATTCCCTGCCATTACAATTCAGGGTTAATCGATCAAAAATAAAATCCGAATAATTGAAAACTCTAATATTTGTTTTCACCGGTCACGAGACGGGTCACAGGGCAGGTTCCTTCAGACCGGTCCTGTTTGCACCGGCAACGGGTCAGGTACTCTCACCACAACTGACAACTGTTTTCCCACAGGGCAGGTATAACGTAAACTAATGCCTTTACAATACAAAAAAAAAGGAGTAGAAAAAGTAGTATCATTACTGATTAAGATGTACTTCTTTTTTAACAGATACACTTATCATTTTAGTATTGTGGAGTACTCCCACTTTAACATTTTTTAAGTAATTTTTTAACCCTTGTAAAGGAAAATTTTCATCAGTTGAAAGTTTCAAAAATAAACTTCACATAAAAGATATATTTTTTAATTTGAAAAATTTGTTTAATGCGTAGTATAGAACTTTCGACCTCAAGATTACTAGTCTAGCTCTATACCGCTGTGATATTCTTTGATATGAAAATTGACTGGCACAAGAACACCACTTCATCGTTGCGAGATATTGTATCTTATTCTCTTCAAAAAAAGTACTTTTTGACATGTAAAAAGAGTGCACTGCAATTCAGTATTTTTTCAGTATAAAATAGGGGAAAAATAGGGGTTTTAAAAATATCTTTTTCACGTCGTAGTTGTTGCAGTTTCGAAATTTTCTAAGAAGAGTATATATTCAACAAAACAAGCAATTATTACCAACCATCAATTTTAAAATTACTAGATTTGTTACTGATCTGCGAAATATGACATGAAATATGATATGATAAATATGAAACGGACTGCAAAATTTGCTCACGCCGGCAATGGAACCTAAGACAACAGATTGAAAGTCGATAGCTCAACCATCTGAGCTATCTTTGCACCCCGCTACAGAAAATCATTACCAGATATGTGGTTATGTAATTACGTACCTGGAAATGGTTACTAGTTACTTTAATTATTACGTTTCTTATTACTTATATATGGCGATGTCGCGCAAACTAATGAGTTATGGTTACACATCAGTATACCAAAAATCTAGAAATATCCTACGGGAAATTTTAACAAACTGTCACCGAACTGGCCCCTTTATATGAAATAGACTGGTTAATTTTACATGGCGTTGTCATAGGAGGGGGAAATTGACCCCTTGTGACATGTCACAAGACAAATCCCAGGACATGCCCCTGAACTTTGTTTTTTATGAGAGTTCAGTAACCTGTCCTAGGGGTCAATTTCCCCCTCCTATGACAACGCCATGTAAAAGTGACCAGTTTATTTCATATAAAGGGGCCAGTTCGGTGACAGTTTGTTAAATTTCCCGTAGGGTATATCATTGTCTATGTGCTTACCAGTATAAAAATAAAATTTTGAGTCTAAAAATAAATTTTCAAAAAAATAAATTTTGTAAAAAAGTTTTTGTTTCTTGTCAAAAATTTTTTTTAAATAAAATTTTCTCATGCAGGAATCGAACCTGACACTCCGGGTTGCCAGTCAATAGCTCTGTCATCTGATCTACGTCGACATTTAATATTTGATAGATAAAAATATAATGGACCTGCTGCGCACAAGTCAGCTTACTCGGCAACATACATAAAAGCAAAAAATATATATCCTTATATATATCCCTACCAGTGTTGAAAAAATATTGAGTCTAAAAATAGATTTCTAAAAAATGTACAAAAATTCTAGAACAATACCCTATATTTGAAATAATGATAAAAAAGTTAGTATTAGTAATGCTTTATTTTTATTTTGAAATAACAGAACAGTTGCTAGTTACTTATTGTTATATATTTTAAAATAATGTAGAAACTAAGTCGGTATCATTACTGCTAGTCCACTGTAGCTGACTTGCTGCGCACAAGCATGCTTACACGGGAACGCACAAAAATAAAAATTTATATCCTTACCAGTGTTGAAAACAAAACTGAGTACTAAATTAGATTTAAAAAAAATACAAAATATAACAAACATTACTTAATATTTTTAATAATGATAAAAATAAGTCATTATTGTTAATGCATTATTTTTGGTTTTAAATAATGGAAAAAGTAAATAGTATATATAACTCATTACAATATGTTTTAAAATAATGCAGGAAATAAGTCGGTGTCATTACTGTTAGTCAAAAAAAAAAGATATTGCATTACAGTTTTTTCTCTGGTTTGTATATATTTTTTTGTAATAAAAGTAAATACTTAAAGTTCTTAAATTTAATTTTACATAAATTTTAGCAGGTAACTGAATATCTGCTCAGTGGCACGCGTGTGATACCAAGCAAAAATAGGGTTTAACTATTTACCAGCCTGTTTTTCCGCTCAATTATTTTTCTTCGAGATAATGCAAAAGTAAAGGGCTGTCATTACTTTGAATTTTTTTTTTGTAAGTGAGAGTATGATTGCTAGCTATTACTGTTCATTTTTTTGTAAGTAGGAAGGCAATGACTACCAATATCTTTTTGGATATCAGGTAAAAACAACACATTACTATGTGGGTATTACCATGCATTAGTGCCCACTATTATTTTATGTGAACATCGAGGGATTGATTACACTGTGAGACAAATGGTAGGGGTCAGTGATCGGGAAGGGTTCAAACTACCGGGGAAAGTTATATCGGTAAAAAAGAAGTTATACGTGTCCAGGCGTTTCGCTGGGTCACCCCTAGGAATCGAGATATATCGATTTGACCTTTGGTGGTCTTTTTTTTGACATAACTCGAGAACCACTAGTCTGATTTTGCTCAAGCAATTTTAAAAAAATTAAAAATTACAATTCCTTTAATCTCTATATATAAAAGAATAACGTGACTGACTGACTGACTGACTCACTCAACATCGCCCAGCCCAAACCGCTGAAGCTAGGAAGTTGAAATTTGTTATGTAGGTTCCTCTTTCGGGGTAGACGTCCACTAAGACGGGATTTTTGGAAATTCCTACCGGAACGGGCAAAAAGGGGGAAAGCGTCCCCCTTGACGGCCTGCCAAAACCCCTTTGGCTAGAAAGCTGAAATTTAAGATATGTGTTCCTTGGAGTAGGGGCTAACTTTTCTGGAAAGTACTTTCTAGAATTTTGGACAGGGACGTTGTAAAAATGGGGGGAAAAAGGCCCCCCTTGACGGCCTGCCCAAACCGCTGGAGGTAGGAAGTTGAAATTTGGTATAAAGGTTCCTCCACTATCGTAGACATCCACCAAGACGGGATTTTTGGAAATTTTTACAGGGACGGGCAAAAAGGGGAAAAAGTCTCCCCCTTGACGGCCTGCTCAAACTGCTGGAGCTATAAAGTTGAAATTTGGTATGTAGGTTCCTCCACTATCGTAGACATCCACCAAGACGGGAGTTTTGGAAATTTTTACAGGGACGGGCAAAAAGGGGAAAAAGTCTCCCCCTTGACGGCCTGCCCAAACCGCTGGAGGTAGGAAGTTGAAATTTGGTATAAAGGTTCCTCCACTATCGTAGACATCCACCAAGACGGGAGTTTTGGAAATTTTTACAGGGACGGGCAAAAAGGGGAAAAAGGCCCCCCTTGACGGCCTGCCCAAACCGCTGGAGGTAGGAAGTTGAAATTTCGTATAAAGGTTCCTCCACTATCGTAGACATCCACCAAGACGGGAGTTTTAGAAATTTTTACAGGGACGGGCAAAAAGGGGAAAAAGTCTCCCCCTTGACGGCCTGCCCAAACCGCTGGAGGTAGGAAGTTGAAATTTGGTATAAAGGTTCCTCCACTATCGTAGACATCCACCAAGACGGGAGTTTTGTAAATTTTTACAGGGACGTGCAAAAAGGGGAAAAAGTCTCCCCCTTGACGGCCTGCTCAAACTGCTGGAGCTATGAAGTTGAAATTTGGTATGTAGGTTCCTCGACCGGTGTAGACGTCAGTTGAGACGGCATTTTTGGAAATTCTTATCGGGAGGGGCAAAAAGGGGACAAAAAAAGTACCTTTTTCCAAAAAAGTACCTTTTCCCAAAAAAAGTACCTTTTCCCAAAAAAAGTACCTTTTCCCAAAAAAAGTACCTTTTTCCAAAAAAAGTACCTTTTTCCAAAAAAAGTACCTTTTTCCAAAAAAGTACCGTTTTCCAAAAAAGTATCTTTTTCCGAAAAAAGTACCTTTTTCCAAAAAAAAGTACCTTTTTCCAAAAAAAGTACCTTTTTCCAAAAAAAGTACCTTTTTCCAAAAAAAGTACCTTTTTCAAAAAAAAGTACCTTTTTCAAAAAAAAGTACCTTTTTCCAAAAAAAATTCCTTTTTCCAAAAAAAGTACCTTTTTCCAAAAAAAGTACCTTTTTCCAAAAAAAGTACCTTTTTCCAAAAAAAAGTACCTTTTTCCAAAAAAAGTACCTTTTTCCAAAAAAAGTACCTATTTCGAAAAAAAGTAACCTTTTCCAAAAAAAAAAGTACCTTTTTCCAAAAAAAGTACCTTTTTCCAAAAAAAGTACCTTTTTCCAAAAAAAGTACCTTTTTCCAAAAAAAGTACCTTTTTCCAAAAAAAGTACCTTTTTCCAAAAAAAAGTACCTTTTATCCAAAAAAAGTACCTTTTTCCAAAAAAGTACCTATTTCCAAAAAAAAGTACCCTTTTCCAAAAAAAGTACCTTTTTCCAAAAAACGTACCTTTTTCCAAAAAAAGTACCTTTTTCCAAAAAAAGTACCTTTTTCCAAAAAAAGTACCTATTTCGAAAAAAAGTACCCTTTTCCAAAAAAAGTACCTTTTTCCAAAAAAAGTACATTTTTCCAAAAAAAGTACCTTTTTTCAAAAAAAGTACCTTTTTCCAAAAAAATTACCTTTTTCCAAAAAAAGTACCTTTTCCCGAAAAAAGTACCTTTTTCCAAAAAAAGTACCTTTTTCCAAAAAAAATTCCTTTTTCCAAAAAAGTACCTTTTTCCAAAAAAAGCACCTTTCTCCAAAAAAAAGTACCTTTTTTAAAAAAAGTACCTTTTTCCAAAAAATGTACCTTTTTATAAAAAAATGTACCTTTTCCAAAAAAAAAGTACCTTTTCCAAAAAAAGTACCTTTTTCCAAAAAAGGACCTTTTTCAAAAAAAAGTACCTTTTTCCAAAAAAAAGTACCTTTTTCCAAAAAAAGTACCTTTTTCCAAAAAAAGTACCTTTTTCAAAAAAAAGTACCTTTTTCCAAAAAAAGTACCTTTTCCCGTAAAAAGTACCTTTTTCCAAAAAAAATTCCTTTTTCCAAAAAAAAATCCTTTTTCCAAAAAAGTACCTTTTTCCAAAAAAAGTACATTTTTCCAAAAAAAAGTACCTTTTTTAAAAAAGTACCTTTTTCCAAAAAATTTACCTTTTTCTAAAAAAATGAACCTTTTCCAAAAAAAAGGACCTTTTCCAAAAAAAGTACCTTTTCCCAAAAAACATACATTTTTCCAAAAAAAATACATTTTTCAAAAAAAGTACCTCTTCCAAGAAAAAGTACCTTTTCCCAAAAAAGTACCTTTTTCTAAAAAAATTTTCCTTTTCCCAAAAAACATACATTTTTTCAAAAAAATACCTTTTTCAAAAAAAGTACCTTTTCCAAAAAAAAGTACCTTTTCCCAAAAAAAAGTACCTTTTTCTAAAAAAATTTTCCTTTTCCAAAAGAAGTACCTTTTCCAAAAAAAGTACTTTTTCCAAAAAACATACATTTTTCCAAAAAAAACACCTTATTAAAAAAATACCTTTTCCAAAAAAAGTACAAATAAAGTACTTTGTAAAAACAAAGTATCTTTTTCCAAAAAATTTCGTTTCTCCAAAAAGTACCATTTAAAATAATATATAATTTAAAAAAAAACTACTTTTTTCCCTCCCCCACGGATATCTCTACTAAAACAAGGTTTCTTGATATTCGGCATAGAAGTGCCTACCGGAACGGGCAAAAAGGTGAAAAGTCTCCACATAAACAGTCTCACAAATTGGAAAAGTGCCTGCCCAAACCACTGGAGGTAAGAAGTTGAAATTTGGTATAAAGGATCCTCCACTGTAGTAGACATCGACTAAGTTTGTATTTTTGGAATTCCCTACAGGATATCCCAAAAGAAACTCGGTATGTGAGTTCCTCCTTCTGTGTAGGCGTCCGCTTAGACGGAATTTTTGAAATTCCTATCGGGAGGGGAAATAAGGTAAAAGTCTCCTCCTGACGGCTTGCCCAATCCCTTTTGGTCAACCTAAAATTTTAAATATGTATTCCTTGGAGTAGGACTAACTCACCGGCAACGTAATTTTTCTATTTTGGAACAGCAACATAGTAAAAATGGTGGTTGAAAGGGAAAAATGTCCCCAATAACGGCCTGCCCAAACCGCTTAGGCAATGCAGTTGAAATTTGGTATGAATGTTCCTCATCCATCGCAGATAGCCGCGAAGATGGAATTTTTGTAAATTCCTAAAGGGAGGGGCAAAAAGAAGAAAAGCCTCACCTTGGGGGCCGGTAAAAACCCCTTCGGCTAGAAATCTGAAGATTAAAATGGGGGTCCCTGGAGTAAGGGCTAACTTATTAGAAAGATACTTTTTTGAATTTTGGACAGGGTCGTTATAAAATGGGGGCTCAAAAAGGGAAAGTTGCCCCTTAACGACCTGTCCAAACTGCTGCAACTAGGAAGCTGCAATTCGGTACTTAGGTTCCTCTTCCAGCCTAATTCCAACCGGGAGGGACAAAAAAAGAAAAAGTGTCCCCCTTGACAGCCTGCTCAAACTGCTGGAACAAGGAAGCTGAAATTCCCTGTCGATGGATTTTCGGAAATTCCTACCGAGAGGGGCACAAATAGTAAAAGTTGGCTAGAAACCTGAAATGTAAAACATATGTTTCTTGGAGTATGGGCTTTTTGGACCGGGAAGGTGGTTTTTGGACAGGGACATTGCAAAAATGGGGATTAATGAAGCGAAAAGTGCGGCTTAAAGGCCTGCCCAAAGCGCTGGAGGTAGGAAGTTGAAATTTGGTATTAAAGTTCCTCCTCTATTGTAGACATCCGCTAAGATGAGATTTTTGGAAATTCATACCGGGAGGGGTAAAAAGGGAAAAAACTTCCCCCTTGACGCCTGGCCAAACTGCTGGATATAGAGACCTAAAATTATGTATGTAGTAGGTTCCTCCTCCAACGCAGACGTCCTCTAAGACGGAATTTTTGGAAATTCCTACCGGGAGGGGTAAAAACGGAATAATTCTCCCCCTTGATGGCCTAACCGAACCCTTCGGCTAGAAACCTGTAATATATAATATGTTTTCCTTGGATTCCTTATCGACCAGGAATTTCTAGGACTTTGGACAGGAACGTGGTAAAAATGGTGGTTCAAAAGGGGAAAATTGCCCCCCCCCCCCCTTAACGTCTGCGTCTTTAGCTAGAAACCTAAAACTTAAAGAACAAGTGTATATGAAACACTAAAATTAAGAAACTAAATAGGAAACGAGTGGAATGAAACACTACACAACTGGAATGAAATGGATATAAACGTTGAACGAGTAGAATTGAAATTATAGAGAATGCAAATGGATTGGAAGAGGGAATGACCTGTTCAAACACTATCCACGGAATATGAAACTTATGTAGCATTGAAACTTACTCTCGAAAAAGTTAAACAAATTTTCTAAAAGAGAAAAAACCTTAGAAAAGGAATGGAACTTATATATTCCGATATTTAAACTTCATGTAACGAAGCACCGGTGGAAGAAACCGACGCAGTAAATTTTCCAACTGAATTTGTGAATTTACTTGAATTGCCAGGTCTACCTTTACATAAACTGGAATTAAAAAAAAAACTTTAAGACACGCTAACAACGTAGCGGGCTTTGCCCGCTATTTTTAATATTATAAAATGCTTTCCAACCCTGCTTTAAGTTATTTATTTTCATTCAAAACACAAATGAACAAAACTACTTACGGGTCTATCTACCTAAGTTCGCACTTTACCAAATTATCTTAACATACACACGTATATTGCAATTTATTATGGATTCATTACTAACAATCCACTTTCATGAGAAAAACTGATCAAATATTTATTTATTTTAAACCCATTGTTGTGCAGAATTATTTATTTGTGGTGGCTGGAATAAAAAAACTTTAAATAAAAAAACGAATTTAATAAAAATTGTGGGGGGCGCAGCCCCCCCCCCCCCCCTTAACCTTTAAGGCACGCTAACAACGTAGCGGGCTGCGCCCGCTAGTCTGTTCATATAACGTTTTTCTATATACTCAACAGTTTTGCCGGTAAAAATAAATGTATGAAGAAAAAAATATTTTTTGCCTAAAATATTAAAAAAAAATAATAAACAAAAGGTTATTGATTGTTATGGTAGCGGTAACAAACATTTATTTAATTTTTTTTAAATTGTTTGAGCAAAATCGGACTAGTGGTTCTCGAGTTATGTCAAAAAAAAGATATATCTCGATTCCTAGGGGTGACCCAGCGAAACGCCGGGACACGTATAACTTGTTTTTGACCGATATAACATTTCCAGTTGGTTTCATCCCATCCCGATTTTGACTGTCGCATAGTGTTATTGATTAAAAAATTTATTATTGATTAAATAAACATATTTTCAAGCAAAAACAGGATTTCAACTACTTGGCAGGCTACTTACTCGCTTAATTACATTTGTTTCCGATGTCCCCAAAGTAATGGATTATTATTACCCTCTCAATTACAAAAACAAAAAAAAACACCATGTAATGAATACATATACTTTTGGGACATCGTGAACCAAAGTAATTAATTGATCAACTAGGCTGGTAAGTAGTTAAAATCCTATTTTTGCTAGGTACTGGTATCGCATTGTCGGTTTAATCGTCTGATATGTTCATAGTTTTTTTATTATAGTTTTTAGTTGCTATACTAAAATTCATACTTTATGGTCAACAGCAAAAAGTTATTTAACAAAAAGTTGGCAACTTGTTTCAAAAAATGTTTAAGTACTTATTTGCTTATAACTTATGTCATTTCAGAACTTATATATTATGACTGCAGAATTACAAAATAGAAGAGAATTCTAGACACTGTTTGTTGGTATTTAAGGTAATACCTTAAAAAAGAATAAACTTTGAGTTTAAGATTACTTTATATTAGAATTTTTGATTACTTTAATCCATTAAGAAACAGGCTCAGTAATACGGAAATTCGATAAGTTTTGCAAAATATTTCAAGATGTTTAGGAATTGTATGGTTGCTTAACCGATTCATCCACATATCTACATTAGTACCTGAAATTATACATTTATTGAATAGAAATATATATTATAACAGATGCAACCAATTTTATACAATTACGCAAAAACGCGTCATTACTAAAATTTATTTTGGAATCATGTAGTGGAATTCCACTGGATGAGTCCATTTTTACGTACATATATTTTTTAGTTACACCGTAGTATTTAAGTATTAGTTTAAAATATGTGTCAAGGGCGCTTGACTTCTTTCAAAAACTTACAGTGGGCGAACAGAATAAGCTGGACAATTCCCAGCAAAATTACATTCGGGGAAATTCTGCAGTCAGAATCTGTCAGTTGTTTAAGTAGTATTTCAGTTTTGTTATTTTAAGTTAAAATAACATTCATTTGTAGAAGAAATGTAAACTTTAACTACATTCGCAAGTCATTCAAAAAACAAACAATATAAAATACTGAAAATTCGTAAAATTTAATATATTCATATATTTTATTTATAAAAAAAAATAAACCAAATTTTTATGTTATGTATAGTTGTTAGTTGTTTTGACTAATTTACGGCTAATTTTATTAACAAGCAAAAACAAAAAAATTGTAAGTTGAATTTAATAATATGTTAGTTGTTCTGTTTTCAAGTCAAACTTAATGTATTTTTAAATACTTTTGAAGCCGTCTTCACATACAAAATATTTTGAGTGTATGTGATGCTTTCCAGGCCATCTGCCCCGATACAGGAGAAAGCATATCATATCAATATCAAACTTATGTGTTGTCCTATATCTATATGATAATATGGCCCTATAGTTTAAGAAAAATATTTGCAAAAACGCTTTTGTAGAAAAACTAAATTTTGTAATAAACTTTTACTAGTACTACATTAATATGATGAAATATTTTTAATATTTTATTTTTTTATTTAAAAATCATGTTATTTTAGTATTTTTAAGAAATATCAGTTTTATATTTCTCCAGCCAAAATCGCCAGAGTTGCCACTTCATTATTGGCCTTTTTTAAAAAAGGCAAAATCGGCTGCCACTGTGCATCCTTCCTTAATTATCGGAAAATAAAAATGTAAAGTGATTCTCAATCTCAGATAAATTCTGGCCGGATTTTTGTTTTAAAAATTTTTTTTAACAATGTTGCCACACAAACTTAAAAATTCCAAAAAAGGCAAGAATAAACATATTTGATCGGGGATATAAAATTATTTGACCAAAATTCAAAAAAGGGCCACGATAACGACTAGAGTTTTTTGTTGCCTACGAAGAAAAAAACCCGAATCGAAATCGGTTAACCCGCCTTGGCTGTACAGTGTCAGCCGATTTTGAACTCATGGTTGTGGGAAAACGCATTTAAAGATTGAAATTAATTTAACGCTAAGAAAATAGCAAAGTTTCGAAAAACAGTGTATGAACAGAATTTATATCTCGCAGTTTTCTACATGTGCACCAAATTTGGGAGGAATCGCGTAAAGAGTATTTTATATATTAACCCAAATATTCTTAAAAACGATAATAGAGAATTTATTAGACATTAAATTTCGGCCAAAATCTTTTATTTCGTACATTTTATAATTTGTTTTGTATTTGTTTTTTATTTTTTGTATACATACATTGATTACCTGCTTCATATAACGTGCTTTCGCCCACCATCGAGGAATCGTCATTGGCTTTTCTTTAAAGACTGCGTGCAATTCTTGCATCTTTGGATGTATTTTTTTTTCTTTTTATTCTGCTGTATTATGGGAAATAATATTCATAATAAAGACAATGATAAAAATGCTGCCAAAAAATTTTGTGTACAAATTTATTTCATTGAATTTTATTTTGTGCCGAAAATATATTTTATAAAAAATCATGTAGAAATTTTATTTTTTCGAATTTTTTATTGATATTTTCTGAGTTTCAAAAACAAACTTTTTCCTAGAGTCGATACTAGGGATGCCAATCGGGATTGATATTTGAAAATCCCGGGATTCGGGATTTTATATGAAATCCCGGGATCCCGATTTCGGGATCCCGGGATTTTCGGGACTTCGGGATCCCGGGATTTCGGGATTTTTTAATTATATAATAGTTGTTAATTAATAATGTGGTACATTTTATGAATATTGAAACATCTCAGTCAGAAATTGACAGTGGTACGAAAAATCAAGTACTTGCATACCACTGGGTAACCGCGATGTTAAAAATAAATGACTGGCAGAACACTCATTTGGGACGCTTTGCCAGCATTTGCGAACATCGTTTTGCCAGTATTTGTTTTACAAAACATCACGGCAGGGCAAAAAAAAGATACATATGAACTTTTTTTAAATTTTGTTTTGGAAAATATAATTCCAAACCACCTATTTATTGGTTTTGGCAGCGTTTTGCCAAAGTTAAAAATTTTGTTTTTCTAGTACTTTTCCGGCGCTTTTTGAACTGCCGGTCCTTTTGTCTATTGACGTTATCATATTGGAAATGGGAAAGCAATTTTTGTCAGTACTTGTATAACATGTTAAAATACCTTGCCATCGCTTTCCCGTTTGTATTTTTCTGGCTGGGATAATACATAAAGGCCTGTAGTGTACTTAATACACTTGCGCCCAGTATTTTGTAAGCAGATTTTAAAACAGATTCGTTGCGATAACCTTGCCCACTTAATCGTGTAATTACAGCAACAAAGTTATTTGGTTATCGTTGTCAAATGTTTTCATGGAAGAATTCAAACTTCCAGGCCCAGCCAAAACTTACAGTCCCAGTATCAGAAATCGAATTTCGCTTGGAAGAATAAATCGGTAAAATAACAAACTTGATTTTTCGCATATATTACTCAAAAACTTAATATTGTTTACCAAAATTTCAAAATTTTTTTGCAAAGTCTTTGCATAGTTTACTCGAATAATCTACTTAATATATAATTTTACCAATATATTGGCATCAATTTCTTGTCAATATGAGAAAATTCAAGAAAAAACGTAGGTAATCTAAAATTGCTCACTTTGTTTATTTGCGTTTATATTAATATTAAAAAATAAGAAAATCCCGGGATTTTTGAGAAATAATCCCGGGATTCGGGATTTTGCCAATCCCGAAAATCCCGGGATTTCGGGATTCGGGATTTCCCGTTTGGCATCCCTAGTCGATACCCCACTTAAATTGGTATATTGCACATTTTGACAGCTACGTTAATATTCCCTGCACTCGTACTTAAATTGAAATTTCTCTTTTCTTACGATTTCGTTAAAAACTAGCCTACAATGAAAGGAATATCGAATATTTTGATTTATATTTTTGTAAATATCTCAGGTTACAATTATTTTAATTTTTGCATTAAAAAATACAAAAATTGTTTTGTTTTGGACTTTCTATATTTTTATATATTTAGTTAGACTATTGTTCTACCTTTAGTCGAAATTCTAATATGATATTGTCATATTAGATTTTATTTGCTGTTCCAAATAGTTGATCATTTTCATGATAGACAATACAATTGTTTCATGGGCATCACCCCAACTAATCAATTGTCCTCAATAAGAAAATTGTGATTTGAATATAAATTAATTTATCAAAATATTTTCTTTTTTTTTACTTTTAAGTAAAAATTTAATTAAGCTGGAAAAAGTCGATTTTTTTAATGCCTGCAATTAAAGAGTCTGTAACAGACCTAAAAAATAAAACTAAGATAAAATTTTGGAACTCAGAACAAAGTCTCAGATAACTGAACTGAAAATTTCTATAAAATTTCTCCAGAGTAAATTCATGCAAAATTAAGTGGAAATAAAGAAAACATAAAATTTGAATTTCACACTAAATTTCCCGAAAATATTAATGCAAATGATGTGATTCTTTGGCGAAATTAATTGAGTGAAATATGAACGTCACATGTTAAGATTTTGCAAATCCCATTAAGAGATTTTAGCAGATTTATTAATTAGAAAAATAAATTAATTGCAATAATTTCCTAGATCATTCGCCTAATTAACGCTTTCGACCCCAAAGTTGCCTACAAGCAACTTCGTTGTTATGTGCCTATAACTCCCATTATATTTATTTTTTTTTTTCTAACAAATTTTTTTACTCAGTAGCATTGCCGTATAATTTCATGTAGCAGTCTTTGATAGTGTTCATTTGCGAGCTATTTTTCATAGTGTCAACACACATTTTTTCTCACAGCAAAATTTAAGGAAAAATAAAATTTTTGTTTAAATTAGTCTCAAAAATTGTGTGATGAATAAAATTCAAAAAATCAAAAATTTGTATGTAGAGTTTATATATATATGTTCCATCGGTTCCTATAAGGAGCATAGGGACTTAACAAATTTTCGCCATTCTGATTTATCCGGTGTCAGGTTCTTGATTTCACCCCAACTTCTTCTAGACATTGTGACTTCCTTCTTGACCTGTCTACTCCATTTATGCGCTGGACGCCCTCTTCTACGGCTACCTTGGGGGTTCCATTCAATTGCAGTACGGGCTATATCATCAGGATCTTTTCTGAGGGTGTGACCAATCCAATTCCACTTTCGCCTTCGTACTTCAAGGTCAATTGGTGTTTGTTGTGCGAGTGACCATAACCTTGAGTTAGATATTGCAATTGGCCAGAAAATCCTCAGAATTCTACGCAGACATCTGTTGACAAAGACCTGCATTGCGTTTATGTCAGGAGGTGCTGCATTCCAGGTCTCACATCCATAAAGCATGATAGACTTAACGTTGGAATTAAATATTCTTATCTTAACATGTCGGAATAATGTTGTTGATCTCCACACGTTACTGAGACGTCCAAAAGCCTGTTTAGAGTTTAGTAATAGAAAAAATATAAAGTTAAAATTTTTAAAAAATCTTAGCCCGTTCGGGACCGGAGGCATGTTAATTTTTGTACTTTAATTCCAAATATCTCCGCTAGGGGTGCTACAAAGCCATAATGGTAATAAAAAAAATATTTCTTTGGCACAGTTCTACATTTACAAGAAGTTTTGTCGGAAAATTCCCAGCCATTTAAAGTTGGGGTCGAAAGGGTTAAATTAAGTTTATACGGTTCTAAAATCCCAAACCATATTAAAAATTATCCACAGTTTATTCAGGTATATGAATAACCAAGAAATTTTTAAGAAAAAACTGCCTTTTTGCAAAGGCTAAATTTGCGTATATTTCAAATGTTCATCTTAAATCTATCAGAATTGGCGTACCTTATGTCCAATGCGTTTTTAGTATGCTACTGTGTCATTTGTTATAATTTATTGGGATTTGAAAATTGATGGAAATTTGATTATTTTAGCTGTGTTTTTGACTTAACTGTATGCGTTAACTCAGAAAAGAACTTAAAGTACACAAAAACGCGTTTGAGACGAAAACTAACACATTACTTTTCGTATGCACGTTAACTTGCAACGTGGATAATTATCAACGTTGAAAACTCAACGTTTATACACTTTCAAATGCAACATAACTTTTTCGCGTTACTTCCTAAAAAGTTTTTCTGACATACATTCCACAATACTGCAACTATTATAAACATTAGCTGTTTATAATTTTTTTATACTTTAATCGGTTAAACGTTGATTTGCCTTAAATACTTAACGTTGATAGGTATGAGCGAAAATACAGCTTATGTCTATAGAGTTTTTATGGACAATTAAAAAAATAGAAACATATACAATATTTTTTTTTTTAATTCCGACTACTTTTGAATTTTTAGTGCAACAGAAAACTTAATTTATATTTAAAAGGGCCAAAATTATTTTTTAATTGTTTTATTTACCAAAAAACGTCGTTTGTTTTTCTACACAGAAAGTTTCACAGTGTTACTCTGCTAGGTTTTGGAGAAAATATTCCTTTACTATTGTATGTATATCGCAATAGGCTTTGTGAATAGAAATGTTTCTTAAATACACTATACGTATGAGCGATATATATAGCTACGCTATATCACTCATACGTATAGATGCCCTAATATATTTTATAAGAAACATTTCCATTCTCTCAGAATGCCTGCGATATTCAATATTCAAGCAATATTCAAAAACCGAGCCGAGTATCACCATGAAATTTCTGTGTGCAAAGAAAAACCTCTGAGCTTTTTTCTAAAAGAAAATAAATAAATAAAATAAAATTTTCAAGTCTTTAGATGAGCTGAATTTTCTATTACACTAAAAATACATAAACCCTAGTAACAAACCCTAATGCCAGAAAATTTCAGTAGCATTAAACGGTAATGCATTTTTTTTTTGCATTAGTCAACTAATGCTTATGAAATTTCAGTTTAATTTAACTTCTCTGATAATGAATTTTAAGTAATTGCAGTTAAAATTATTGAATAATGAAAAAATTTGTTTGGTTCCGATAGGATTCTTGCAAATTTATTTTCTCTGATTAAATGTAGTAGTTGTTAAAATCATTCAACTACGAGTACAGTTTGTCTCAAAATGGGTTATCTACCGATGATGCTTTTCATAACACAAACTACATATTTTTTTCTTAAAAGCAAAACCACTAACAAATAACCAAAAAGACTGAGAAAAGACACAAAGAGAAAGAGGAAAGTTTTCTTAAAGGAAACTAAACTTTAATAAATAAATCTACCATAAAAATACATTTTATCCAAGAACCAGAAAGAGCTAAATATTTCCCAGCATATCCTTTTAAAAATTGTGAGACGATGATGGCATTACCAATTGTTATTGTTGTTGGTTTTATAATACATAACCATAATTTTGCATATTACCGTCTGCTTTCTCTTGTTGTAATGGAAATTATTGTTCTTTTTTTTTTCTTCAAATATAAATTTAGGTCAGTGTGATGCAATGTTCCAATAACATATACAGTAAAACCCTGATTATTTGAAAAAAAAAAGCTTTTTATTTAAATTAAAATTACGAATCATAACCTGTGTAGAGGGTTGGTGGTTCGATTCATATATAGACAAATAAACAATTAAATATACTTTGATCAATTACCAAATAAACTAACTAATAGGAAACTTGGGCAGTCTAAAGATGTCCTTGCGTCCGTAAAAATTTTTTTCTTCAAAAAAAAAAAATAAATTTAACTTAGTTTGTAGAGATTATTTCGGAGTGTTGGAGAATATTTGAATATTTTTTATATATTTCTTGTTATTTTGAATTAAAATATGTGGTTTCATGAATTTATTAAATAATTTAAGCATTTACATTAATTTTCATTAATTTCAATAACTTTATTAACTTTGAGTGTTAACTTTCGTTATTCATTGTATTTGTTTAGTTTTGTCAGTCACAGTGCTTAAAGTTCTTGCATTATTATCGTTTGTTACATTTCTTTTAATTACTTTGAATAAGTTCTAAGTGAGAGTTAATTAAAGTCATACTCTCACTCAAAACCAGTTTTCCTGTATTTATTAGTTATTGCTTAATATTACCTAAAGAAATTATGTTATTATTTTGGGCAAACTGTCGTTTGCAAATTATATATAGTTAGTAGTCTATTGATCGTTGAATTGCATTGTCTCTGCCGTGCTGCATAAACTCTTTTAGCTTAAACATCTGCCGTGCAGCAGATAGTTAAAAGAATGTTATTAGTATTAAATAAAGAAATTATTTTATATTAATTAATTAAATAGAGCTGCGGTTTTATTTATTGGAAAAAGCATTTATTTTCGAATAAATCCACGACTCATACGAAACACGGAGTTAAATCCGAATTTTAGATTTAAGTTGTGCATTCCTATTTATTCTTTTATTTGAATAAGGGATTTTACTGTAAAGAGTTATCTACACTTAAAATAATACATCAGCAGAAAAATCTGTGAAACCGGTTTTAAATCGATTTGACTAATTATTAACAAACACTGATGATTTAAGCAAATATTTTAGTTATCTTCATTTAATATAATACTACAAATTCTCAGTACTTCAACTAATTTTGAGTGTTAATTTTCAAAATTATTTAAAACTAATTTTTAAGAACCCATTCGTTAAATTTTACAAAATTTATTGTTAAAATATAATATTTTCATGTTACTGTTATTACCGGTATAATATTTGTATGTTACTGTTATTACCCGGTAGATGGCGCCTTGGACCCTCTGAAATTTTTAATAAAAATTGTCCACTCCATAAAATGACCCATATCTCGAAAACTAATCGAGATAGAGCAGAACAGACAAAATGTCTGCTCTTTAGAGTACCCTTATATACAGTCACATGATATGGACTAGGCCCGGGGAGGGTCCCGAGACCATTAATTTCGATAAATTTTACGACTCAAAATAATTACAGATAAAAGTGTAGTTTTACAAATTTTTTACTTAAATTTAGATCTATTAAATTTAACGAAAGAATTTGTTTTAATCAACAAATTTTGGTTTAAGCAAAAAAACAGGAATAAAATTTGTTAAGTAACAAATTTTTCTGTCCAGCCAACAGACGTATTATTTTGAGTGTAGCGGGACCCGAAAATATATATTTTATTCAGCTGGAATTTTTTAAATTTTTATTCTCTGTAATTTGCTTGTAAAAATTTTAGCACCTTTCTTTAATTTTAAAATTATTTAAAAGAAAATATGGTAATTAATATTTCTCAAATAAAACGAAAAAAATATTCATTTATCAATTAAAAGATCAACTACACATAACTTCATTAAAAAAATATATAAATGTAATTAATATTGTCGTGACATATAAATTCCAATATACAATATTTTTCATGAAATCTGAAAATTTTTTACAAAAATTTATCAGTTTTGATCAGGAAATTTTCCTTATGTTTACCGCTATAGAAATTTCTTTTTTGAATTAACATATGTCTATGCAATGTTCTCTTATGTGAGATAGTATTTTTGTTAACAATAAAATTATAATAAGCAAAGTAATAGCGAAATACTAAAAAAGTAAAATTTTAAGTTAATTTGCAAGGATATGTGTTATCCTTTTTAATAATTATTGAAATTAATGTCATATATTATGAAAGTTCTTAGTAAGTAGCCCGGAAAAGTATAAAAAGTTGGATTGGTCGATAACATCGTTTAAAGATAGTTAGGAAAATACCTCAAAACCTAAGCTTTTTTGAATTTCCAAAAACCGCAAATAATTAAAACCCCACAAAATATTTTTCAATTTCGATGCAGATATGTATATAATATTAATAAAAATAAAGATCAATCAATTGGATTTTTACTTAAATATTTGATAGTTCTAAAGTCTAACAAAAATGACTCATTTACCAATTAAAAGATCAACTATACATACCTTCATACATCTCAACACACTAAATACAATAAAAATATTATTTAATATGCCTAATTGTTTACTATCAACATATATTTATGTTGTAGGTTAAAAATAATTGGAATATGCATTTAAAATTTAAAATTAACGGCTCCTTGTCGTTTAACAAATCTGTGATTCAGAGTTGAATAGAAATGAGATTTTCTGAATTTCAAATGATATTTTCTGAATTTCAATTGACATTTTCTGAATTTCAAATGATATTTTCTGAATTTCATATGATATTTTCTGAATTTCGAATGACGGTTTCTGAATTTCAATTGTTATTTTCTGAATTTCAAATGACGATTTCTGAATTTCAATTAATATTTTCTGAATTTCAATTGATATTTTCTGAATTTCAATTGATGTTTTCTGAATAATAATTGATATTTTCTGAATTTCAAATGATATTTTCTGAATTTCAAATAATATTTTCTGAATTTCAAATGATATTTTCTGAATTTCAAATGATATTTTCTGAATTTCAATTGATATTTTCTGAATTTCAAATGGAAAATCTGCATTTCAATTGATGTTTTCTGAATTTCAAATGGAAATTCTGAATTTCAATTGATGTTTTCTGAATTTAAAATGGAAATTCTGAATTTCAATTAATATTTTCTGAAATTCAATTGATATTTTCTGAATTACAATTGCAAAAGGTGTAGTAAACATTTTCTTTCACATTCCTAAAAAAATTTAAACAATATAAACCATGGAACTCTTTTGAGGATTGTATTATATAAATATCTTAGTCTTGTGAAGTAAAATTTAGGTAATAAATTTCCCACTAAAAATATTTGTATTAACCAAAAAAATATTAAAATTCTTATACTTTCTTAAAAAAATATATGAAACTCATTATATAAATTTTAGGTAGCTAAACTAAAACATTTGAAAATTTATACCTAATAAGAATTAAAATTAATATATAATTCATACAAATTTTTTGCTTGTTTTTTTTGAATATATACTCACAATATTTTATCGTTAAAAACAACCTAAAATACATATTAAATTAATTCAAAACACAATTAAAAAAAGACTACTGATTTTTCAATATATTCAAATCATTTTGCTATTTATTTTCAAACCTTGTTTAAACAATCCATAAAAGAAATAAAAATAATTTAAAAGTCTGTTAAAACAAGCATCAATTTTAAACTGACAAAACGTAAAAAAAGCGATTTTGTGGTTTGTTTTTTAATATTTGAAGGTTTTCTTTTGTTACAATTTTCAAAACACTATACATACAACACACACGTTAATATTTTTATTGGCTATGTTTGTGTATATGAGTAAAGAATTTCTTGTATTTTGAATGGAAATAATTTTGTATTGTATAATATTTTAACAAAAAAGGAAACCGAAAATATTTGAGTTTTTTGTTTGAAAACATAAAACAACGCAAATATTTAAATTAAATAAAAATAGAACATTTTACTGAAAATATCAACTTCTACAGACGATACATATTTTTTTGTGGTTTGTTTTTTATTGATAGTATAAAAAAGTTAAACAATATGTTTCGATGTATTTTAATTGATTCTTCAGTTGAAAACAAACTTTACCTATTACTTTTCAAATAAACCTCAATCGGTTATGGAAAATATATTGTGAGTGTACTTACTTAATACGATTATAATCTATGAACTAAAAATAAGTTTGTTCTGCATTAGCTCAAGTTCTAAGCGTCTTAAGATTTCAGAAAAATTTATATGTTTTTAAGATATTTTTACTAAATTTAAGAACAAGTTTATACAAAATTTAAGTAAAATACATACTAAATTTTAGTGTAGTTCCAAAAAATTTTAGACAAAACATACTGAATTTAAGTGAAAATATACTTGATTTATGGGCGCTGTGGTGCAATGGTTAGCGCGTTGGACTGTTAGACGTGAGGTTGCGGGTTTGAGCCTCAACCAAGGCAACATCAATTTATGAAAAATAGTAATATGTATGAGTTTTTTTTATCCCTCATACATATCGCGGCGTCCTCCTTCGGTGTTCCCATAGCACTTAACCCCACCGAAGTAAAATAATATAACAGGGCTATTAACTAAAAAAAAAAGCTTCAACAAAGTTCGCCAACTCACCGTCTGATGGCGCACAACAACTGTTCTAAAAAATTCAACATCTCGCGCAATTACAGTGTTGCCATATTTGAATCATCTTTCACCACCTTTCATTTCTTCTCTATCCCCTTCCAAAGGAAGCAACACGTTAATTAATAGGAAGAATTTCCTGAGTGTTGCTTCTCTTTAAAAAAAATTGTTTTAACTTGTTTTTTTTTTAAGTAAGAACTCAATTTAATTTAAAATTTCTCTGGAGCCAAATCATTCCCAAGTTTCTTTAAAATTAGTTCAAATGGCCTAATATTTGTTAAACAATTTTTTGAGTGGATCTTAGGAAGAAACTTGTAGTAAGTTCATAAGATTTTGACTCATGGCAAAAATTTTATTGAGTGTCAATTCTTACCTATTGGAAAATTATCAAAAAAAGCCCAAGAATGCAAAAACAAAGACTACAAAAAATGAAATACATGAATCTTCCCATAATGAGGACCTTCAATTGCCGCCTCTTCCGATCCACTTATTTCATCACGAAGACACATAAGATCGTGAAATAATTTGGAAGAACATAGTTATATTTCCGAAATGTTAAGTTTGTTAGATATCGCTCCCAATGTTGATGACTATTTTGAAGAGAATTAAGTAACAAAAAATAGTTATACCAATAAGACTTCTGATACTTCTTCTACTAGATTCAAAAACAAAACAAGCAAAAAATAATGAATAAATTACTTAGTGCCATTAACAATAAACAAATTAACTGATGTCAAATGTCATACAAATTTGAAATTTTTAACTTTCAGTTTGTCTGTGATACAAATAAAAATTTTATTGTAAATGAAACATGTATTATATCTACCCAAAATAATATTGAAATTTGACAGAAGAACTTGAAGCCACCTCTAGATCCAGCACATTGTGCGAATACATATTTTGAAGCTTAAGCAGATGTCTTTCAAATGCTTTTATATTCATTACTTCAGAAGTTATGATTTTTTCACACCCAAAAAATATTTGATGTAAATTAGTGACCGTAAATTGATCACGATCGTGAACATGGGTGATCAAACTCCACACATGCAGGCATCCCTATTAAAAATCAAAATGTATTCACAAAACAGCAACAATAACAATAATAGCAAACATTGAGAGAAAGACAAAAGTAAAAAAAAAAAAAAAAAAACACGGTGGTTTTTTTAAATAAATGAATTTCGAAAACAAGGCTTCTTACACAAAAATATGAATATCTTAAAAGTGCGCAACAAACCCGTAAACTTTCTTGTTTATAATTACAGGCAAAAATCCCATACTTTTCGAAAAATATAAGTCCAAATTTAACAATTAATATATCTGCTCCATCAATTATTGAAAATACACCAATTTTGGAGATTTTTTAAAAAAAGTAGTAAAAATTTATTAAAGGCGAATTCATTTGTTGTACACTTAGGTACCTGAAGTTGAAGGTTCCATAATAAAAATATTACTTTACAAAATTTTAAATTAAAAACATAAGCACTTGCTTTTTATAAAATTTAAACTTTTACCACTTTATATGAAAACATCAATAATTATCTAAATTTAAAAGCTCACTACGGAGTAAGTAAATAACTTAGATGCTTGAAATTTCACGAAGTGATGTAGAATATTATCTTGTCACACCCGATTACAATCACTATGACAAACTCTTAATTCCAAAATTTAAACTAAGTGCCACTTTGGACACATTTGAACCCAATGAGCGTGGGACGAATTTCAAGTTCCCTTAGCGACCTCAAATATTTCTTGATAACTTATCAAAAATATGCTAAATTTTTTATTAATCTCTATAAAATGAGGGTGGGTCCTATTATAAAATATATCATTTTGAAATAAGAATCACCCTAGTATTCACCCCTCTTAACCTTTTATTAAAATTTTTCTTTTTAGGTGAAACAATTGGTTAAAAAACCTATATCATGGTTGCGTGTTCGTGATGGTCATATATTAACGGTCGATCAAACAACATTTATAGCCGATCAGAGATTCCAGTCGATTTACACAACTAACCCAGAAAGATGGTCATTGCAAATAAAATATGTGCAGTTAAAAGATGCCGGTATATATGAATGTCAAGTATCCACAGAGCCAAAAGCCAGTGCCATAGTTTACTTACATGTTGTGGGTAAGTGAAAAGAAAAATATTTTAAATACAATTTCTGGTTATAAATTAACAAAAAGAAAACATTAAGATACTTAATTACATTATACACAGAATATAAATTTACAATTAACATCTGCCGTTAACCACATTATGGCTTTAATAAATATAATTTTAATTTTCTCTTTTATTTTGTGTGCAATTCCCATTATAATTATTATCGTCATGGTTTTTGTGCAAACAGAACCAAAAACGGAATTAATCGGTGCACCCACACGACATGTTAAGGCCGGAAGTCAAGTGAAGCTGTTGTGCATAATTAGTCAAGCATTGGAGCCACCGTTATTCATTAATTGGTTTTATAATCAGAAACAAATATATTTACATAATCGTAAAGGATGGCATACAGAAATTGAACGCATTGAATTGCCGCCGGATACTACAACCACAACTACTACAACGACAACCACAACTACTACTACTACTACAACACCAGCTAGCACTACCATTACAGCCACAAGTTCACCATCTTCCTCGACTACTAGTTCATCAATAGTAAACGGAAGTGAAATTTCTGAAATGCATGTATTTACATCAATAACACCGCAGCAGTCATTAAATGATGGTAATCTTTTAGAATTGGTATCAGAATCAACATACAATAACTATCCAAATTTAATACAACCAGAAGCCGCATCAATATTAACTACATTAAAAACTCAAACACAAAAAACAACAGCTACAACAACAACAACGAAAACGACATCATTAGAGTCAGAGTCAGATTCAGCAGCAGCAACAACTTTGCTTTCAGCCCCACCCTCCGCAGTAACAACACTATCCTTTGATGACGATGATGACTATCAACCAATTCCAACAATTACAGCATTTGAATCAGCTGAAACAGCTTTAGTAGCAGGAAGAGGCTACATGATGTTGTCATCATTGATGACAGTTACTGATGTTAAGCAGATTACGGTAATTGATTTTACTTTTTTCCACTTTTTTCTCATATTTTTTTTGAGCATTCAATTTTTTTGTTGCTTTTTTCATACGTATGTTTATGTATAATTCTTTTAATGACTTAAACGAACTATATAGAGTTGTAACTACTGAGTGAATCGTTTATTGTGACCTTTATATAGAAAACTTTTTAAAGTGAAACTGTTTTTAATAAAAATGGAAACTCAACCAGCAAACGAGCCCAAACATTAATAATTAACTTAAAATATATTACTTAAATTAATCTTAACTTCAACGAAATCTAACAATGCTATTGTTATCCTTTTGTTGTTGTTACTCTTTTTTTTTTGCTTGAACCTTATTTCTTAAAGTATTCAGCTGTTTTTATTCAACTCTGTGTATGAAAAAAACACAACTTTTTGAATTACAACGAGCCGTTAAATTTAAATTTATGTTATTTAAATTATATTTTTCACCGTATTTTATTTGATATTTTATTTGATAAATGAATGTTTTTTAGTTTGATTATAGATCATAAATTAATACAACCTTCTGTTTTAAATTATTTTTCAAATTAAAGAAAGATGATACTATCACTTAAAGTTAAAATTTTTGTATAAAAGTGCTTCGACCAAAAGAGCTTTGGTTTTTGATTCAAAAAGGAATAAAAGAAGATATTTAAAGAAATTCTGTAGGCCCAAAAACTAGTCTTTTTTATCCACTTTTGAATGGTTTACAAAATATTCATATTTACTTACAATACTGAGTAATTTTTGAACCCTTGAAAACGGACCGATTTCTTCAAAAACAAAATTAAAAAAGGTGTTTCAATAATTAAAAAAGGTGTTGCCAAACCGTAATAGCAGGAATATTGAAAAATTCAAAAATACGTGTCCGCTTAATTTTAAAAAGGAATAAATTACACAGTAAAACAAAATAATAAAAAGTTGATGCATCGGGTTTGCGACACATCATTACTAATAGACTTTGGGACGCAGATCACGAATATGGCACTAGAATTTTAAAGTTAGCTATAGTTTAAGAAATATTTGCAAAACCGTATTTGCAGAAAAATTCTATTTTGTAATAAACTTTTTGCAAATAAATACAAAATTAAAAGTATGAACGCTATTCTTTGCAAAATTTGAATAGGATGAAACATGCCCTTTAATTTGATATATCGCACGTTTTGCCAGCTGCGATAACATTCTCTATATATGCATTTGAAGTTGAAATTTCTCTTTTTTCACGATTTCGTTAATAATGAATCTGTGATGAAAGGAATATCCATTTTTTTAATTTATACCATTAGTAAACACCTCATGTTACTAAATTTATCAAAAAAATTTCGCTTTTTGTGTTTTAGTTTTAAGTAAAAATTGGCTAAAACTGCAAAAGATTGATTTTTTTAATACCTAAAAATTAAGGAGTCTGTGACGAATCTGAAATTAAGAAACTCAGATAAAACAATTGAAATATGTAATACACATATTTTCTAATTAATTTCAACAAAGTTTTAGATAATTGACTTGTAAATTTCTAAAAAATAACAATTTTAAAATATTCATGTTCAAAAAAGTTCTATAAAAGCGCATTTCAAATTTAGCTCGTTTTATTGTTAAATATACGGTTTTGTTCATTTTATGAATGAAAACCCTACAAAAATATTTATATTTTCAAACATTTTGATTGGTTGAAAATAAATTAACCAATCAGAATGCTCCAAAAATAAACCAAGTCAAAGCATACTGCCACCCAAAATTTTAAATGAAATCGACTTTAACAAAACTAAACATTTTTGTAAATTGGCGATAAAATTTGTGTTTCAGATTGAATTTTCGGAAAATGTTGATGCAAAAGTTGTGATTTTTTTGACAAAAAGAATTTAGTGGAATATGAATTTACGTCAATTTACGTGTTAAGACTTTGCTAATCCGATTAAGACATTTTACTAGATTTGCAAAAAAGGAAACTAAGTGAAGTTTTGATTTTAATTGCAAATATATCCTAGATCCTTTCCCTAACCATATACAAAATTATCCGTAGTTTAGTCATGTATATGAATAAATAATAAATTTTAACAAAAAAACTGACTTTTTGCTAAAAGTTAAATTTGCGAATATTTCAAAAACTAGAGCTAATTTTAAAATTTGGTGTTCACATTCTTGATGCTCAACCTAAAATATATCAGAATTGATATGTCGCATGCCCGATGCATTTTTAGTGTTGTATTGTGTTATGAGCAGTGTCCATATAAAATATTAAAATTTTTACAATAGTAAATTAAAAAAGAAAAAATAACAACAAAAATTCGGCAAAAATTCCATTCGAACAATATCATACCTAGATATGGTTCCTTTGGTTGAAATGCCTTAAAAGGAAAAAACGAAAGAAGGGCCCATTTGTAATCCCCTTTAGACCTATTATAACTCCAAGGTGGTCCAACAGCCGATAGTAGATTTTTTTTTCTATCACATATTGTTACACCATCAACTCGGCAACTTTTTGACATGTACTCTATGTGCAATAGAACACAGTCTGTGCCACAGTTTGTACAGCCTGTATTTCTTAACAAGTAAAATCCAACTTATTTATGCCATTAAATTTTGAGATCATGATTCACAAATGAATAACAAGTGTTTAAATTCTAGCACCAAATTTGTTAGTCGAACTAATTAATTTGGTACACCAGTTTAATGGTTTTTGCAATTGGATGGATTATAGAATTTCAAACTCTATTCAAGCATGAAATAAGAAACATATTTCTAAATGAATTTACCAATTACCTTTACCGTCTACTACACTTTTGTTGTCTCAACCCTTCTCTACAAATCACCTTCGTACATATTTACTCTATGTTTTGTCTGGACAATTATGAGTGCAAAAAACCATTTGGCAAGCATTCTTGCCTGTTGTCGTCAAAGGGTTAAGTAAAGATTTTAGTTATCTTCATTTTACACAATACTAAAAATCATTAGTACTTTAACTAATTTTGAGTGTTAATTTTCAAAATTATTTAAAACTAATTTTTAAGAGCCCATTTGTTAACTTTTACAAAATTTATTTTTAAAATATAGTATGTTGATTTTCTTTTATTACCCGGTAGATGGCGCCACTAATGTATCCGAAGTTTTAAAGATGGCGCTATTTCTTACCCTCCCGATTTTTTAATATGGCCCATATCTCGAAAAATAAGAGAGATAGAGCAAAATTGATAAAAAAAATTTCGAATACCCCAGCGAAAGGGGGTATCTCTTTCCAAAAATGGACCTTGGCGGGGCCTTGGAGCCTCGGAAATTTTTAATAAAATTTTCCACTTCATAAAATGGCCCATATCTCGAAAACTAAGCGAAATAGAACAAAACTAACAAAAACTTACTCCATTAGATGGTCCATAATATGGACCAGGCCCGGGCAGGGTCCTGAGACCCTAAATTTGGATAAATACTACGACTCAGTATAACTTCAGATAAAACTGTAGTTTTACAAATTTTTGACTTAAATTTAGATTTGTTAAATTAAACAAAATAATTTGTTAAAATCAACAAATTTTATTTTAAGCCAAAAAACAGTAATAAATTTTGTTAAAGAAGCAAATTTTTCTGTTCAGCCAACAAACTTATTATTTTGAGTATAGTTTTACTTAGCATCTTGTATATTTTGTTTAAGGTTAACGAAATATATGTACTGAATATTTTCCTTATCGGATACCTAAATGGTTAATTTTGAAGAAAAATTGCATACTTAATAATACAACAGTTATGGAATTTTAAAGAATTGTATAACCCTTTGAGACCCTGCATACACGATTGTGAGATGTGATGCTTTCTCTTAAAGTTGCAAATATTTTTAATACTAAGGCCCACTAACTTTTCTCGAGAAGTTAACTTTACCTTAACCATGGGTAACTAACCAATACTAAATATTTATCCTTATGAAAATTTAACCATAATAACTTATCAATATTTTAACTCTGGGTAGTTAACCTTAGTGTGAAATGTCAGAATAAAAACAAAAAGAAAAACAAAAATTAATAACAAAAAATTTTTTTTTCAATACGGGAAAAGTAAACGTCTTTCACGCGGTCGTAAAAAAAATAATACACTTGACCACGTGGTTTTTTTTTAAGATTCGCGCTCGCTAAATGCTATAAAATGATTGTGTCTTTTTGCATACTACGAGAGGTGATTTAATTAAATCCATTTGGTAAGTATATACAATAAAAGTGGATTATTGGAAATATTAATAAGTATTTCGTGCTAATCGAAACAACCGCGGAAAGATTCGCGCATAAAATTAAAAAAAATAGTGGAAATTTTGTGATATATTATTAAATTAAGACAATTTATGTGATCAGCACATCAAAGTGAGTAGAAAAATAATCGCTGTGCATGATATTCTATCTTTTTGTAATTGCGAGTCAAAACTGTGGGTTGGCCAGGGGTTTTCACATACTTTTAAAATATTTAAAACATGATTGGTTCACATTTCATAAATTCGAGAGTGATTTCTATGCGCTTTTTTATATTTAAGAATTAAATTCAGTAGTCTTGAACTTCATTTAGTAGTCTTGATCTTTGATACATGATTCATTTTGAATTTGATACGCTGATTCCAAATTCTTAAATGTAGGTTACCCAAAATTTATGGAACAATTGTTTTTCTGAGAGTGGTTTTCAAAAGAAGTTTTTCTTATAACGGTGCACAAATAAAGAAAATGTTGTCCTATGTATTTTAGAGAACAAAATTCATTCTTTACTACCATCGCAACAAAAAGTCATAAGCTATTAGAATGCGTTTTGTATAGTATTTTAAAATTCGTAGAAAGCTATTTTTCGCGTTTTTAATCACGATTTTCTCAAAATTGAGAGGTGATAGAGAATTCGGAATAGAGATTTGGAATCAGCAAGGGAAATACTAAAAGTATGTATCAAGCTTTTACCAACAGCGACTTTTCATTTTGTAGAGGTGTATAATTCGTGTCAAATTGTTCTAATATTGGTCACCATTTTTGGTTTTAATTATTCAAGACAGACTTTGGCTCCTTGAATCAATAAAAAAATAAATTTTTCCTATTTCCTTATATAAGGCCAATTTCTGTAAGCTATCACAGAAACCTAATTCCTAAATAGCAAAAATTTGTGAACGATTTTAAGTACTGATGCAATTTTTATAAGTTTTGGTAAAGTGGGGGAAATGCATATCAAACATACTTACATGTGTCATAAACAATTCTTAGTCAAAGTTTGGTTAAAGCTGCGCTTTAAATTTTTTTAATAATCATCATTACAAGTCTTATGTATTAAAATATCTTATCTAGGGTGAATTTTTCTGAAATAGCCTTGGTTAAGTTTCTTAACCACAGAAATTTCTAGGATTAAATTTTAGCATTGGTTAGAAGAAATGCTTGGTTAAAATTTAGATAAGTTATTCAAAAAATATGTTTACCAGTGGTTAAGGCTAGTAGAGGTCTTAACCAGGGTATAAATTGAGATAAGTTAACGGGCCTAATAGGTTTACTTAAGGAGTGAGATCATAAAAATGTTAACACAAGTTTTTGCCTATAACTTTGGTTTAAAGTTATTTATTATTTATTTTTTTTTTTTTTTTAACTTTATTTCTTTATTTATTGGATCTTTCTTACTTCAGAAAATAACAATAAGTATTAAAATCTTAAATCAACTAATAATTTCTGGGTCTATTGCCATTGCAATAGAAAATCCATTTTTCGTTGCGTAAAATGTTCATCTTTCATGTGGTTCCGCGAGGGCCAATGTGTCGACCCTCTTGAGGCGAATATGTCCATTATAACATAGTAGATCCTGTGCAAGAGGGTTTGGATGAGTTGCCAGTTTTCGTACATATTTAGAGCAGAAGGTTTTTATTTCGTCGCGAACAAATGGAATATTAAGGTCCTTATGAATAATCATGTTATTAATATACCACGGGTCACCAGTAATTAGCCGCAATATTTTATTTTGTCGTCTTTGTAATTTTTCTATATTAGAAGCAGAAGCTGTTCCCCATAGTTGGATTCCATAGGTCCATATTGGCTTAATAATAGCTTTGTAGAGTAGAACCTTGTAGTTTAGGTTGAGAGCAGAATGGGGATAAAGGAGCCACTGAAGCTGTAAAGTTTTAAGTTTAAGTTGTGTGGATTTGGATTCAATATGTTGAGACCAGGTAAGGCGACGATCAAGGTGTATACCAAGATATTTTATGTGATTTTGCTCAGGGATATCGATGTTATTTATCTTCAGTTTGGGACAGTTTCCCTTTCTCAAGGTGAAAGTAACATGTGCGCACTTTGTTGGATTTACTTTTATTTTCCACTTGTGAAGCCATTTTTCGAGTTCCTTAATATGAGCCTGCAGACAACTAGAAGCAATTACTGGATTTTTATGTACGCTTATAAACGCTGTATCGTCTGCAAAAGTTGACGTGTGTATCAGGTTATTAGTAGGCATATCTGAAGTAAAGAGTATATACATGAGAGGACCAAGTATACTGCCTTGGGGAACTCCTGCTGTGATTTTTCTTGAGTCTGAGATGTGGTCTTTATACTTTACTACAAATGAACGTTCCATTAAATAATTTCGCAGTAACTTGTGGGTATTTAGGGGTAACAAAGAGCTTATTTTATATAATAACCCATCATGCCAGACTTTGTCGAAGGCTTGGGAAATATCTATGAAGAGTGCTGAGCAATAGAGTTTGTCCTCGAAAGCCTTTCTGATAAGAGTAACTATTCGATGAACCTGTTCTATGGTGCCATGATCCTTTCGGAATCCAAACTGATGAACGGGAATGATGTGGTGGTCGTTTAGGTATGGGGTCAACTCATTTAAAAATACTTTCTCAAAGAGCTTTGATAAAGTTGAAAGTAAGCTTATCGGGCGATAAGATGATACTTGGCTAGCGTCCTTACCTGGCTTAGGTATCATAATTATTTCTGATATTTTCCATGATTTAGGGTAGAAACCAGTTCGCAAGATAGAATTGAAAATGAATAAAACTAGTTTCAGGGCAGATGTTGGTAGCTCACGAATCATTTTTCCTGAAATTTTGTCCATGCCAGGGGCTTTATTTGTTTTCAATTTTTTAACTGCTGAAGTTAAGGACGAGAACCGAATTTTCATTGGGGAAACAACAAGGTCTTCAATAGCTGGCAAAGTTATGTCTGAGTTAGAAATATTAGGCGTGAACACTCTTTCGAGGTTATCGGCAAAAACTTCTGCTTTCCCTTTATGGGACCTAGCTCAATTACCATCGCTATAACGAATAGCAGATTCGTATCTAGTTGGGTTTTTAAGTTTTTTGGTGACTTTCCAAAGACTATAATCCGTGGATTTAGTTGGATTTAGACCTTCTAAATATGCCTTTAGAGCTGACTGTTTATCCTCCAAAAGAGCACTGTGAAGGGTTCTTTGACAGTGGTTTAGTTGACTTTTCAAGGTAGGAGAGCGATGTAGTTGCCATTGTCTTCTAAGATTTCTCTTTTCCTTTATAAGATTTTGAATAGTTGTTGAATATTTATTATTTTTAGGGCCGTCGTAGCGTTTAAAAGGTGTAGCTACTTTAGCTGCAGTTGATAATGTTTCCGAGAACACGTTTATAGCATCTTGTATTTCATCATCGGATTTCAGTGAAATATTTTGAGATACGTGTGAGCTTACATACTTTCTATATTTGAGCCAGTTAGTATGTCTATTAGGGAAACAAAAAGGTTTTTCGATGGTTTGCCCATTAAGCATTGAAATAATAGTGGGAGAGTGGTCAGAAGACAGGTCGAACAAAGAGACTGCAGAAAGCTGATCGCGTCTGATATTTTTAATGACTGCAAAATCTATTAAATCAGGAGTCTTTTGTAGATCTGAAGGCCAATAAGTGGGCTGTCCTCCAGATATAACGTCAAGTTTAAGAGATGAGATAGCTTTTAATAGCTGTCTACCCTTAGGAGTAGTGAGTCGTGAGCCCCAGAACGTGTGCTTTGCATTGTAATCTCCTGCCGCTATAAATTTATTGCCTAGAGTTTTGTAAAAATTAATAAATTGATCATCTGTTATTTTGTGTCTTGGGGGACAGTATAAAGAAGATATGGTGATGTTTGTGGCCGAGAGGCATATTGATGAGGCTTGAATATGATCTGTTTTATATTCCAGCATTGGAAAATGGCTAATTTGATTACTAATTATTATAGCTGCACCACCACACGCTTTACCACTTGGATGTTTTGTGTCGTATATAGAGTAACCTTTAATTCGAAAACAGTTTTTTAATGTAAAATGCGTTTCAGAAACCAGCAATATGTCAATAGACGGTGACTTTAGAAAACTTTCTACTTCTATATTATGTTGGCTTAAGCCGTTTGCATTCCAGTAACATATTCTTATCTGGTTCATTGTTTATAGGCAAATGCTTGAAGTAGCATACCCTGATTTCTTAACAACTCCTGCATCATGACTTGCATATTTGATATAAAGTTGTTCATAGTTTGTATCAGAAGCTCTATTGAGCTTTCTAAGGGCGATTTCTGTACTGATTCATTAGGAGTTCGAGATTCTGGGATTTTGTGAGCGACCAATTTTTCAAAAGGCATACTACTGGATTGAGCGATTTGAGCATACGACGTGTTATTCGTAGGATTCGGAGGTGGGTTGGAAGTATAATTGGCGTGGGTGTTATTAGTTTGACCAGAAGGCCTATGTTGTGTGGATATATTATTTTTTGAAATATATGGGAAATCATTTGACTGAAAGCGCCGGTAAGATGGTTTATTAGGAGCGTTATTCTTTATCTGTATAAAGACTGGACATCCCCTATAATTTGCAGTGTGGTTACCACCACAGTTGCTACATTTTTTATTACTTGGGTCGTTTTTAGATTTCAAGCAATCGGAAGTTTTATGGACATCACCGCAGATTACACATACTGCTGGAAGCTTGCAATAACTTTTAGTGTGACCGAATTCCTGGCAGTTAAAGCATTGAGGTGGGTCTTTGCGTTTGCGTGGTTCTTCTACAGTGATTCTTCGGTGAAGCAGGTATCGAAGATTATAAATTGGATGTGGCTCGTTTCCTTTTAATTTGCTGGACTCAAAGGCAATTTCGACTTTAAAAAGTGGTTGAGGTATTTTGTCCTTATTTTTTATATATATTGTGCACTGATTTTACCTTGTAGCCTTCATTTTCTATAGCATTTGTTATTTCACTTGTTGGGACGTTGCTTTCAATGCCTTTTATGACGATTGATAAACCTTTTGAGCTTTTAAGTTGATGAGTGTAATAACTTTTATTTTCTGAATCGAGATAAGAAGCAATTTTACGGAAATGAGTTTCTGTAAATGTCTGAATTTTCGTTTCAAGAACGTTTCCTCTGCGCAGAGATTCTACAAAAAAATTATCTTTTCCGACTGTTGCTGTTATGGAATTTACTAAAAAGTTAGAGTTTTGTTCGCGTAAGAAAATTGCTGGGGCTTGTGCTGTTTAACTATTTCATTTGCATCTTCTTCAACATCGTTAGTAGCTAACAAAGAAAAACGATTTTGGCGCATCGTTTGAGTAGTGACTGCCTTTTTTGTTTGTTTCGGAGTGGGGTTATTTTTGGAGGAATTGGGGCTACGCTTTCGCTTTAATATTGTAAAGTATCGATCAATCCCTTTCAATGTTTTATTTATTTATTTATCATATTTTTTTTTTTCAGTAGTTTATATTTTAAAAATATGTCAGTTAATAAATTAATTTTTCATCATGAGTTTTAGTTTGCAATTTTTTACAGAATGGACGATGAAAGAAAAGTGCGTTCAAAAATAATTAAATATTTTCAACAAAACCAAACATGGACATACAAAAAAATTGCCAAAGAAACTAATGTATGCCGCCAAACAGTTTCAAAAGTGGTAAAAAAGTATCTGGAACACCTAACAATTGAAAGGAAGCCTGGAACAGGAACAACGACGGGTTATCTTAACATTGGTAAGGCATATAAAGTTAAAAGCATCCTTAAGAGAGCTCCTAACACATCTGGCAGAAAAACAGCTCGGTTAGCCCAATGATCGGGCTTTTTTATACGTAAAGTGAAACGTAAGGCAGGACTAAAGTCCTACAAAGTTCAAACAATTCCTGATAGAAACGCTTTTAAAAATTTGGAGGCCAAAAGCACAGCTCGAAAATTGAAATCAAATTTTATACAAAAATACAACTTTTGTGTAATGGACGACAAAACTTATGTCCTGGCTGATTTTTCGCAGCTCCCTGGTTAAGAATTTTATATTTCCGATGTTCGAGAAAAATTTAGGTCGAAAAAGCAAACGAAATTCCCTAAAAATTCCTAGTATGGCAAGCCATATGTAGCTGCGGCCAAAGAAGCCAGTCATTTGTGACATCTGGCTCTATAAACAGCGAAATTTATATCAAGGAGTGTTTGCAGCAGAGACTTCTTCCATTTTTGAGTCAGCACAATGTATCCACTTACTTTTGGCCCGATTTAGCATCTTGTCACTACAGCAAGAAAGCGCTGGAGTGGTATAATGATAATAATGTGGTTTTTGTACCAAGAGAGGCAAATCCACCAAACTGGTCTCCCAGGATATGCAAGATTTCAAACGTAGATGGACCACCTGCTCTATAAAGGTGACAGAAACTACCATAAAAGCCTTAATGGGAGGGTTTCCGGAAAAAGTGGATAACTTTGTTCGTAGTGGTTAGAATTCCATGCGGTTTTTTTTTTGTTTGATTTTGTATTAAATTTAATAAAAATTTGGTTTGAAGTCTTAAAATTCAGTGGTTTGTTTTTTATTTAACTTTATGTGTGTTAACATTTTTATGATCTCACTCCTTAGATACAAAAATTGCAATTATACTTTTACCTAAATTATATTTCAGAAAATATGAATTGAAATCAGGATATTTTAATAGTTTTAATAATATTTTACCCTAAAGATACAAAGTCAATAAATTTTTGCAGCTGGTTGGGTCTGAAAGGGATAATGCAATATTAGATTTGTTTTATCGAATTTTATATAAACCCAGTTAGAACGAGTAAAAAGGTTAAAGTCGGGCATGTCGACTATACAATACCCTACACCAGTCTGGGTAAAAGCCAACTAATGTTTGGATCCGAAATCCGAATGGGTTAAAATGGGGCTTGTGTCAAAATTTTCTATAATGTGAGTCAGCGCACCAAATTTCATTAAAATATCCTAATATTTGCGATCTGCAGTTTGTAACCAAGCCAATTTTGGGGGGACCCTTATATGGGCACTAGGTCTAAAAATGCACCGATGTTCACCAAAATCAATGGGCTTCGTCCTTGGGCTGATATAGGTCGGTATACCAAATTTCATCAAAATATCTTAATATTTGCGACCTGCAGCTTATAAACAATATAATTTTGGGGGGACCCTTATATGGGCACTAGGTCTAAACATAGACCGATGTTCAACAAAATCAATATGCTTCGTCCTTGGGCTGATATAGGTCGGTATACCAAATTTCATCAAAATATCTTAATATTTGCGACCTGCAGCGTATAAACCATATAATTTTAGTAGGACGCTTATATGGGCACTAGGTCTAAACATCGACCGATATCCACCAAAATCAATAGGCTTCGTCCTTGGGCCAATCTGGGTCTGTGTACCAAATTTCATCAAAATACCTTAATATTTGCGCCCTGCAGCGTATAAACCATATAATTTTAGTAGGACCCTTATATGGGCGCTAGGTCTAACCATGGACCGATGTTCACCAAAATCAATAGGCTTCGTCCTTGGGCCAATCTAGGTCTGTGTACCAAATTTCATCAAAATATCTGAATATTTGCGACCTGCAGCGTATAAACCATATAATTTTAGTAGGACCCTTATATGGGCACTAGGTCTAACCACGGACCGATGTTTATCAAAATCAATAGGCTTCGTCCTTGGGCCGACATAAGTCGTTGTACCGTATTTCATCAAAATATCTTAATATTTGCGACCTGCAGCGTATAAACAATATAATTTTGGTAGGGCCCTTATATGGGCACTAGGTCTAAACATGGACCGATGTTCACCAAAATCAATAGGCGTCGTCCTTGGGCCGACATGAGTCGGTGTACCATGTTTCATCAAAATATCTTAATATTTGCGACCTGTAGAGTGCGCACAAGAATGCATGGACAGACAGACAGACGGACGGACGGACAGACGGACGGACGGACAGACGGACATCGTTAAATCGAAATAAAAAAAAATTCTGAGCCGATCGGTATACTATAAGGTGGGTCTAGGACCAATATTTTTTGGTGTTACAAACATCAGCACAAACTTATAATACCCTGACCACATAGTGGTGTAGCGTATAAAAATACAAGCGGCACAATATCGGCCCTGTAATGGAGATGGTATTACATATACTGGCAATGCATCGGATTCTCAGCTTTGACTTTACTGGCATGTTATCGAAATGATAACACCAATAAACGCTTGGCCGTAGTGACATAGCCTTATGATTTTATTTTGTTACATTTAATAAATAGCACTGTGAGACAAATGGTAGGGGTCGGTGACCCCTAGCAATCGAAATGTTATATAAACTAAATATAACAGAAAAAGAAAAATCCTGTAAACAGTTTATTTAGAACTAGTAAAAATAAGTTAAAAATTATCTTGCAGAAAAAACTATTTTTTATCTACTAATATGCTGTAAATTTTTTTACAGATTTTATCAAGGTAATTCGTTATTTTTAATTAGTTAAAAGTTAACTTAAATGTAACCAAAATTTTGTAAATTTAACAGTTTTATTTTTCCCTCTTATCCTACTAGTATTTAGCAAAAAACAATCTGCTAATATCAGCAGTTTTTTTGCAAGGTCATTTTTAATTACATAATTTTTAGGAGCTGTTTCGACTATTTTTAAAGCTTTATTTCTTTCTATGAGTGTGTTATTTTTTATAAAAAAAAACTCTTTAAAAAAAACAACTTTATATATTTTTCAATATATATTTTTATTAATAAAAACAGAAAGAAATGAAGATAACAACAATTTACTGAACAAGACCGCTAAAAGTCAGCTATCAGTTATAACAAGCGATTGCATAGGGGGCAGAGCGTCTGCTTGAAATGCCAACGAGTGTGGGTTCACACCCCACACTATGCATGACGATTTTTTTTTAAATTAAATTAAAATAAAACGAAGTGAAAAATAACTTCCTTTTCATTGGTTCAAACATACATAATTTGTTTTAAAAAAGAACAACTTCCTTCCTATGACAATCCAATGCTACATTCATCTGTGAAAAACCCAAAAAGAACAACTCCCTATTTAACAGTTGCAGTGCTTTAACTACTTCTTTTTCCTCACTTTTTTTCCTGGGTAGTTTGCTAGTACTATACTGTACTTTTAGTGCACATGACAAATTTCTAATTCGTTCTTTCGGAATTTTATAAAAAAACAATGGATATGTCTCTCTTACTTAAATAATTGCATAATATATGAGCAATTCCATATGAAAACGATCAAAATTGGCAAATTTTTGGACGACCCCTCTCCGATTTTAAAATAAATAGTCTCAATCGATTGCCCAGCAAAAAATAATGTACCTACATATTTTTTTTTTTTTTTATAGTGACTGGTTTAGTGGTGGTGTACACCACTGTCATGTGACAAAATTGAAGAATTCTTCATAAGGGACCTCATTGAAAGTTGTTTTAAAAAACTACTAAAGCGATCGCAACGAGTGATAGCTCGTTGGAAAGGTATTGAATCAGGCTTTAATTAAAAAATAAAATTTTCCTAATTTTTCTCAGAAATTTACCTTTTTTCCCATGAAAATTAAATTTTCCCATGAAAATTAAATTTTCCGATTTTCCACAGAAGCTCCTAAATTTTCCGGCTAATTTTTTTTTTTTGGATTCCTCATAATTTTTGCTTTAAGAATCAGCAATAAAAAAATGGGCCCCGACTCCTTGTTTGGACAGGAGAGGAGCATTTAAGAGACCACCTTGTTCTCATTGTTTTTATGTTTTTTATAATTGAATTATTTGTAATTATTTAACATTATTTTATTTTATTATTAAAAATACATTTTAAAAATTATTTTACAGTTAAAAATACATTTATGAAGAAAAAATCAATTTTTTTTAAGAGCCCCAAGTTGAGTGTGTAGTGAATATGGTCTGCCTGCCTTCACAAGATCGGCCATAAATCCATGGATAATAGCAGCAGTGGCATGTAATGGCACACCAAACCCGACTGAGGCTACAGGTCATAAAATGTTTTGTAAATTTTTTAAATTACCAGGTAATAAATATTTCGCCTAAAATGACACGTGCAGAAACAAGTCATAAAACACGGATTTTCCATAAATATGGCGAAATATTTATTACCTGGTAATTTAAAAAATTTACAAAACATTTTATGACCTGTGGTCGGCTTATTGGCAGTAACCAATTAAGTCCCTCTTTAAAAAACATTTTATGACCAGTAGTTCACGCAAATTTTCCTATTAAAGAAAAGCAAATATCGCTTATTTTTTTTTACCTATTTTTTACCAAAAAATAAATATAAATACTTCACACACTCTGAGTCAAATTTTAGTTGAATACTAAACGTGAAAGTGTTAAAGTGTTTTTTTTGTAAAGTAAAGAGTGAAGCTGTAAAGACAATTTAAAGTAAAATGAATAAATTTTGCTGCAATCCGTTTAACAAGAGTGGACATCGTTCGAAAAAGATAAAAGTATTAAAATTAACTGGTGTTTCGAAGCGATACATGAATGAATTAAATATACAATACGGTGAAGAAGCAGAATTCATTTGCCCCAAGTGTAAAATCGATTTGTCTCAACAAGCAAATGCATTGAAACAAATGCAACCACAATCCGGGAGTGAAATGACAATTGAACAAAATGTTTCATCTGATAGTGAGGCAGACATTCCGATGGTCAATATGTCTTTGAGTCCTTTGAATGAGGCTATTACCACTTTAGGTGAATCGCCTATTACAAAAAGAAAGTTGCGAAGTGAAAAATACAGGAAAGAGAAAAAAGGCAAGGTTATGAGTGCAATCGCGACAATATTTGATGAAGGCTCTGATAACGAATGCAGTCAAGCAGATGACGTTGATGACGGCAAACAAATGATTGAGCAGTTGAAAAGAAAATTCAATTTAGCGACCACTTTTCCGGAGAAATATCTCATTTTATCTGTGCTGCCTCAATCATGGTCTATACGCAAGAATTCTGGACAGTTTCAAACATCGTTTTACATCGCGAGAAGAAGCAAAGAATTATTTCGACAGAAGGGCATATTGGCGACTCCCACCAAGAAATTTGGCTCAAGGACCCTCAGCGAAGCAACGGTGAAATTGATTGAAGATTTTTACTGCAATGATGACAACAGCCGCGCCTGCCCAGGTACACGTGACTATGTTATCACACGTTAAGATGGAGAAAAAGTACACAAGCAGCGCAGATTATTCTTATGTAATCTATCCGAAGCATACCATCAGTTCAAAGAGAAATACCCAGCAGAAAAAGTGGAATTTTCTAAGTTTGCCATCCTACGACCAAAAGAATGCGTGCTGGCATTAGACAGGCACGGAACGCATTCAGTCTGCGTTTGCATGTTTCATCAAAACATCAAATTAATGTTCTTTCCATGCAAGAAATTGAAAGTATTTCACGGTGAAAGTCGAAGTCGTTGTGCGCATACCCCACGGAGAATTGTCATCTGTCCAAATGCGACAATTGTCCGAAGATTGACGAGCTAGAGCAATATTTGGCGGAAAAGTTTGAACAGCTGTTAATTCAGGAGGTGCATTCCAAACAGTGGATAATTAGCAGCGGCAGATGTTCCCTTGAGACCGTAGTAAAGCAGATTCCGGAATTCATCGAGGAATTCGGATTCAAGTTGAATGAACTGAAGGCGCACCATTTCATATCCGAGATGCAATCGAAATTTCTAAAGGAAAGTAAGGAGAAATTAGCCCAAAATGAATTCATTGTGATAAGCGACTTTGCCGAGAATTACACTTTTCTCGTTCAGGATGAAATTCAGGCTTATCACTGGGCAAACGACCAGTGCACGGTGCATCCTTTTTGCATTTATTTCAAAAACGAAGATAACGAACTACAGACCGTAAGCCTTGTTGTTGTCGCGGAGAGTTTAGCTCATAATTATGTGTCCGTTTATTTATTCCAAATGAAACTGTTTGAATTCTTAAGACCAAAATTCGATGTAATCGACAAAGTAACGTTTTTCTCAGACGGCGCGGCTTCTCAGTACAAGAATAAAAAAAATTTTTACAATCTTTGCATAATTGAAGAAGAACAAAACTGCAAGGTCGAGTGGCACATTTTTGCGACGTCCCACGGTAAGGGCCCATGCGATGCGTTAGGGGGAACCCTAAAACGCATGGCGTCTAAGGCAAGTTTGCAAAGGCCATATACTGACCAGATCTTAAATGTACAACATTTGTTTTCGTGGATTCAAAGCAAGGAAATTGCCATTAACACAGTTTTATGCACTCAAAAAGAACACGATGCCATGAAGCGACGAATTCAAAACAGATATAATAATGTCAAAACTATAACTGGAACGCAAAAGTTTCATTGCTTCATACCAAATATTTCTGATATGTCAATTAATGTAAAGCGGTACTCTTCGTCTGCCGACGTGCTAAATTTAAAGTTACTTTAATTTTATAATGATGCCAAGACAATTGAAATTTTTAATAAATATTGTAATTAAGTATAAGCAGCAAAATAAGAAAGATTTTTTCTTCATAAATGTATTTTTAACTGTAAAATAATTTTTAAAATGTATTTTTAATAATAAAATAAAATAATGTTAAATAATTACAAATAATTCAATTATAAAAAATATAAAAACAATGAGAACAAGGTGGTCTCTTAAATGCTCCTCTCCTGTCCAAACAAGGAGTCGGGGCCCATTTTTTTATTGCTGATTCTTAAAGCAAAAATTATGAGGAATCCAAAAAAAAAAAAAAAATTAGCCGGAAAATTTAGGAGCTTCTGTGGAAAATCGGAAAATTTAATTTTCATGGGAAAATTTAATTTTCATGGGAAAAAAGGTAAATTTCTGAGAAAAATTAGGAAAATTTTATTTTTCAACTAAAGCCTGATTCAATACCTTTCCAACGAGCTATCACTCGTTGCGATCGCTTTAGTAGTTTTTTTTTTTAAGCAACTTTCAATGAGGTCCCTTATGAAGAATTCTTCAATTTTGTCACATGACAGTGGTGTACACCACCACTAAACCAGTCACTATAAAAAAAAAAAAAATATGTAGGTACATTATTTTTTGCTGGGCAATCGATTGAGACTATTTATTTTAGAATCGGAGAGGGGTCGTCCAAAAGGTGATCGCTTTCATATGGAATTGCTCATATATAAAATCGATAAAAGTGTTAATTTTTATAAATTAAAAAAAAAACGATCGTAAATTTATAGAAAACGAGTAAAAAGGTTAAAGTCGGGCATGCCGACTATACAATACCCTACACCAGTCTGGTTAAAAGCCAACTAATGTTTGGATCCGAAATTCGAATGGGTTAAAATGGGGCTTGTGTCAAAATTTTCTATAATGTGAGTCAGCGCACCAAATTTCATTAAAATATGTTAATATTTGCGACCTGCAGATTGTAACCAAGCCAATTTTGGGGGGACCCTTATATGGGCACTAGGTCTAAACATGGTCCGATGTTCACGAAAATCAATAGGCTTCGTCCTTGGGCCAACATAGGTCTGTGTACCAAATTTCATCAAAATATCTTAATATTTGCGACCTGCAGCGTATAAACAATATAATTTTGGGGGGACCCTTATATGGGCACTAGGTCTAAACATGGACGGGTGTTAACCAAAATCAATAGGCTTCATCCTTGGGCTGACATAGGACGGTGTACCAAATTTCATCAAAACATCTTAATATTTGCGACCTGCTGCGTATAAAGAGTATAATTTTGGTAGGACCCTTATATGGGAACTAGGTCTAAACATGGACCTATGTTCACCAAAATCAATAGGTTGCGTTATTGGACTAACATAGGTCTGTGTACCAAATTTCATAAAAATATCTTAATATTTGCGACCTGCAGCGTATAAACAGTATAATTTTGGTAGGACCCTTAAATGGGCACTAGGTCTAAACATGGACCGATGTTCACCAAAATCAATAGGCTGCGTTATTGGGCCAATATAGGTCTGTGTACCAAATTTCATCAAAATATCTTAATATTTGCGACCTGCAGCGTATAAAGAGTATAATTTTGGTAGGACCCTTATATGGGCACTAGGTCTAAACATGGACCGATGTTCACCAAAATCAAAAGGCTGCGTTATTGGGCCAATATAGGTCTGTGTACCAAATTTCATCAAAATATCTTAATATTTACGACCTGCAGCGTATAAAGAGTATAATTTTGGTATGACCCTTATATGGGCACTAGGTCTAAACATGGACCGATGTTCACCAAAATCAATGGGCGTCGTCCTTGGGCCGACGTAAGTCGGTGTAGCAAGTTTCATCAAAATATCTTAATATTTTCGACCTGTAGAGTGCGCCCAAGAATGCATGGACAGACAGACAGACGGACGGACAGACGGACATCGTTAAATCGAAATAAAAAAAAATTCTGAGCCGATCCGTGTACTATAAGGTGGGTCTAGGACCAATATTTTTTGGTGTTACAAACATCAGCACAAACTTATAATACCCTGACCACATTGTGGTGTAGGGTATAACTATGGATGTGCGACTAATCGATTAATCATACACTATTATTAATCAGAACTTTGATTAATCAGTTAATCGGTTAATTGAAAATTTTATTCTTCAGAATTATGACTAATTGATTAATTTGAATTTGGATTAATCAAAACTTGCGTTATTTTATTTAATATTGAAAAAAATGTTTGAAAATTACGGCAGTTTTATCTTTGTTTTGTGGCGATGCTTTAAAAAGCTCTAAATAAATTTCATGTTTCTATAATAAACTGGCATTAAAAAGCGTCTTCAACGAAGAAAAACAAGATATTATCCAAGTATTCATAAAATTGTTTAATCAAAACAATGAGTAATCAATTAATCATTATTTTAAATAATCTAAATAACTAATTAATCGATTCATAATGTTTTTGACTAATCAAAATTGTTGAATAATCGATTAAGCAGGGTTTTGATTAATTAGGAAGTTGGATTAATCGATTAATCGCATATCCCCATAGAAACAGTACTGGCAAAGCACTGTTCGCGTAGTACCGGCAATTTGACAAAAAACGTGCACTCCCATTACAATTTTTTTTTTTTGGAACGTATATAACGTAAAATTCCATACAAATTTAAGTATTTATAAAACTTTTATCTACATCCAAAATCCAAAATTTTTTTTACAGAAAATATGTAATAAAGGAAATAATTACTTATATAACTTTTTTAGATTGTGAAGTATTTTATTTCAAATCATTTAAAATAAAAAATTGCAGCAATTATAAATAGCATATTTTTTTTAATAATTGTTTTTGTAAAAAATATGTTTTGAAGTTAATTTGTTTTTGATTCATTTAAATAGGATCAATATTATTAAATCAATAAAACGACAAGAAAAATCAGTTGATATCCCACTTTTAAATTTTCTTTGTTATAATAACTGTATCTTGTCTCATGCCTATCAACGTTAAGTATTTAAAGCACATCTACGTTAAACCCATTGTAGTATAAAAAATTTTAAACAGGTTATGTTCATAATTGCTCCGTTATAATCGAACATACGTTAGCAAAATTTTTTAGGAAGTAACGCGAATAAGTTAAGTTAGATGTAAAAATGTATAAACGTTGAGTTTTCAACGTTGATAATTATCCGTGTTGAAAGTTAACGTGCATAAAAAAGTAATTTGTTAGTTTTCGTCTTAAACGCGTTTCTATGCACTTTGAGTTATTTTATGAGTTAATAACCCTCTAACCTGCCTAAGTTTTTTTGCAATTAAATTTATACCATGTGTTCCTCACGAAAAGTAAGCAATAAGTTCTTCTACAACAATATTTCGTCGTTTACTTTAGGCGATATGGGCCAAAATAGGTGGTGGCGCAATGGGCTAACAACCGGAAGGTTGCCGGTTCTATCCCAGTTCAAGACATAAATTTTGTGGAACACACATTAAAGTAATCAATTAATATCTGCATTCTTTTTTAAATTGAGATTGCACAAATTTTGGAAAAATGCATTTAAAATTTTAATTGAATTAAAAATTTACTACTCTTTAAAATAAAAAAAAAAACTTAGTACACAATGTAAAAGTATAACTGAGTACTATTTCAGTCCAATAAAAAGGGTCATTATCAGATGAATATTAAAGAAAATACAACCACTGGAACCAATACACTTTTTGCACTTTCTTCATTTTTCAAAAAAGAAAATCGCATATAAAAATATCAGATTTTCGAATTTCGAAAAATTAAAATGACAATTTTTTAGTTAAAATATAATTGAAATCCATTACAGTTATTATAAATTCAAATATTTGTTTGTTTTCTGCTTAAAAAAAGCATTCCTTTATTTTTATTAAATCATTTTAATTTAAATTACAGGAACTTGAAAAGATGTGTTAGTATTGTGCGTCTCAGCATTTTGTAGATAAAAAAAACAAATATATAAAAAACTGAAACAATTTCAATTAAATAAATTGACACTTATATTTACTTGGTAAAATGCTAACATTTATTTTTAGATTCATGCTAATCATGATTTTTCAGTTGTTTAAATAGAATTTAAAAACAAATAACAAAAACCACCCAGCAAAAAAAAATTGCAAGTAGTGCTTTACAAACTACTTCTTTTAATGCTTCAAAATTATCCATTAGTGTATTTTTACTGCTTTTTTAGAATTTATTCTGAATAACTTCAAAAAATCACTTCTTTCATTGCTTCCCAAGTATCCGTTATTATATTTTTACAGCTTTTTTAGAATTACTTCTGAACAACTTAAAAAAATCACTTCTTTCATTGCTTCCCAAGTATCCGTTATTACATCTTTACAGCTTTTTTAGAATTACTTCTGAACCACATCCAAAAAATCACTTAAGTATTGCTTCTAAAGAGTAATTGCTCTAAAAGTGATCGTAAAAAGTGATTTTGGTATCATTTGGCATTTTCAAACAGAGGGTCCCGAGTTCCAATATTTTTTTATTTTTTTTTTAATTTTTTTTTTATTCTATTAATTTTTTATAATTAATTTGTTTAAATTCAATATTTTTTTAATTTTAAATTTTTTAAAAATATGTATATTTTTATGTTCTTGTAAAAATAGTACTGAAACCAATATTGAATGGGAGTGCACCTTTTACAGTTGTTAATAAGAACTTTTATTGAAGAGATTAAGGAACAATATCTCGCATTAACAAAGTCGTGTTTTTATGCCAGTCAACTTTCATATCAAAGATTAGATCAGCAATAGAGCTCAGCGACTGGCAATCGTGAGGTCGCAAGTTCGATACCCGGTGGCGGCAATAAAAAAGCTTTTGTAAAAGAATTTTTTTTGTAAAGAATTTTTTTTTTAACTTTTAATTGCTGAAAAAGAGCTTCCTTTGCACTCGTTCCAAAAGTACGGAAAAAATGTTCAAGTCGGGGTACTTCTCTCCTATGACAGCTCAATGTTAAAATCATTAGTGTTTATGTTAAAAAAGAAGTACATTTAGATCATCAATTGTAGTGCTTTTTCTACTGCTTCGGAATCTCTTTTTTCGCTGGGAATTTGATTCAAATGGAAAGTAACTTGACCGGTTTTCAAGTGAAGTTTTATTTATTTTAAATCACATTTTTTTTTTATTATAACTTACAAACTATTTATACCCTACACCACTATGTGGTCAGGGTATTATAAGTTTGTGCTGATGTTTGTAACACCAAAAAATATTAGTCGTAGACCCACCTTATAGTATACCGATCGGTTCAGAATTTTTTTTTATTTCGATTTAACGATGTCCGTCTGTCCGTCCGTCCGTCCGTCCGTCTGTCTGTCTGTCCATGCAATCTTGTGCGCACTCTACAGGTCGCAACTATTAAGATATTTTGATGAAATTTGGTACACAGACCTATGTTGGCCCAAGGACGAACAAGTTTGATTTTGGTGAACATCGGTGTATGTTTAGACCTAGTGCCCATATAAGGGTCCCACCAAAATTATATTGTTTATACGCTGCAGGTCGTAAATATTAAGATATTTTGACGAAATTTGGTACACAGACCTATGTTAGCCCAATAACGCAGCCTATTGATTTTGGTGAACATCGGTCCATGTTTAGACCTAGTGCCCATATAAGGGTCCTACCAAAATTATACTGTTTATACGCTGCAGGTCGTAAGTATTAAGATATTTTGATGAAATTTGGTACACAGACCTACATTGGCCCAATAACGCAGCCTATTGATTTTGGTGAACATCGGTCCATGTTTAGACCTAGTGCCCATATAAGGGTCCTACCAAAATTATACTGTTTATACGCTGCAGGTCGCAACTATTAAGATATTTTGACGAAATTTGGTACATAGACCTATGTTGGCCCAAGGACGAAGCCTATTGATTTTGGTGAACATCGGTCCATGTTTAGAACTAGTGCCCATATAAGGGTCCCCCCAAAATTGGCTTGGTTTACAAACTGCAGGTCGCAAATATTAAGATATTTTAATGAAATTTGGTGCGCTGACTCACATTATAGAAAATTTTGACACAAGTCCCATTTTAACCCATTCGAATTTCGGATCCAAACAATACACCAGACTGGTGTAGGGTATTGTATAGTCGGCATGCCCGACTTTAACCTTTTTACTCGTTTTATTTTATTTTTTTTTTTTTATGTGTTAGACCAACACTCAGGGGATGCCCCCTACTATCGCAGTGCATTGTGTTGGTATTAGGAAAATAGGTTATGGGAGGAGGAAAGAGGGAGTAGTGTTTGTGAATATTTGATTTAAATTTCTCAACATTGTAAGTAACAGGGAAGACCTCTGCGGGGAGTTTATTCCACATACGGCTGGTGCGACTGATAAACGAATTCTCTCTGTAATGCGTCGTGCGATCCGCTGGACAATCGACAACAAAGGGATGTACTTTACTTGATAAGCGAGTATTACGAATAAAAACCTGGGCTTTGGGGATAAGTTCACTTATCTCAGCAGAGCACTTCCCATGGTAATATCGATAGAACAGGGTTACACAACTCACATTCCGACGATGCTCCAATGAGTCAATAGAGCTGGATACTCTACTGTCATTGATAAGCGCCGACGCCCTCCTTTGCACACGTTCCAGAAGCTCCAAAATAGACTTCGAAGCTCCTGCCCATATATGGGAGTTGTATTCCATCTTCGGTCGGATATAGGTAGTATAAATAGTGAGTAAATCGGATGAAGTGAAGTACTTCTTGCACCGACGTAAAAAACCTAGACACTTGAATGCTTCTTTCGACACCTGAAAAACATGCTTATTCCATCGGACATCACACTGAATTTTCATGCCCAGAACATCATAAGTATCCGATTCCTCAATATCGATATCACCCATATGTACAAATGGCAGTGTTGACCCCGCAGCCCTATGGGTCAACATACAACATTGGGTCTTACGCGCATTAAAATCCACCTTGTTCGCATGACCCCACTCAGAGATTGCAGAGAGTTCACGATTTAGTGTGTCATTCATAATCTGCCTTTTGCCCCCAATCTCCTCAGGGCTTGGCCTACGATTGAAGGAAAATCAATGACAAATGTTGCTGTCATCTGCGAAAGAGTAGATAGGGTTGAAAGTTTGACCAAGAAGATCATTAACAAAGATAAGAAATAGGGAAGGAGAAAGAACAGAACCCTGCGGTACCCCTGAATTAAGCTGAAACTCGTCGGATGAGATCCCATCTATAACAACACGAATAGTGCGATCTCTGGGAAAGCTCGAAAAAAACGAGCGAAGTCATTACCCACACCAAAGGCAATAAGCTTCGATCCATCTATTCTGTTCCACAGAATCGGTTGTACCACAACCCCTTCTATTGTCAATTCTAACATCGATGATTTTTGTTAGAAATTGTCCCAAAAGCAACGACTTCTGCAGCTCCAAAGTGGAATCGTATGTATTAGAATCAGTTCTAGAATTGATTTTACATCAATCTTACCTTCCATATAAGATCTCCGGTTCCGGAACCAGTTCCATGAAATCGGTTGCAGTGGAACCAGTTGCAGAATTAATGTAGATGGCTACCGGTTGTAAAAAATTTTCCTGGGATCCTTAATAAAATTATGTTTTATAACTTCCTGGCTAAACCCGATGTTGATTTTAATATATACACTGAGAGAATTATGTGCATGATATAATGAATTTTTCCATTAAAAATTAATGATAATGAAAAATTCCCAAGTATGATTTATATCACACCTTAACCCTTTGAGGACCATACATTTTCTGCCGTAGCGATTTTAAAATTTTTGGGATTTTTTTTATCTCTGACATAATAAGAGTTATGCCAAGAAAAAGTGGCTCCGTAGAACCCCTCCTTACCCTCCTTATTTTATTGTTCCGAATGAAGCGATTTTTATTATTATTTTATTTTTGTGATCTGCAACTAAATTATAGATATTTTACAAAAAATTTGCATCATAGACCCCTTGCTTGCCCTTCATTTCGCTTGTCAAAATTTGTACTTTTTACCCCTTTAATAAAGAATTATAGTTAACCAACCTCGACGGCTCGAAAGGCGAAAGCGGGACCAGTTAGGGATTTACCTTCTTTTGCATTTTTGTTCCCCCAAGCCTCCTTTTAAAATAACCTTCTAACATATTTACGCATACTTGCCTATGGTCGTCAAATGATGTTTTTGAAATTTCAATGATATAATGCATTATTTGGGATATAATTTTTAATTAATAAAAGTAGGATAAACTTTTGCTCATAACTGTGTGTTATAGTAATATGTGTGTATATATAAGAGTATAATGTATTAGCATTTCCATTTCAATTGCAGACTGCTTCATTAATTATACCATCAGTACAAAAGCAAGATTCTGGGAATTACACATGCAGTCCATCAAATAGTGTACCGCGTACCGTTATTTTACATGTTTTAAATGGTAAGTACATTTTTTATTTTTTTTTCCTTTTATACATTTTGGTTGTTTTTTCATCGAAATAATAAAAAGTCAATTTAATTTAACAAAACATGAAGAAATTTAATTAAAATTTTAAATATAATATAAACGTTAATTGAACAAAATGAACAAAAACTATTTAATTGGTTGCATTTTCATTCCGTTAAGTTGTCGTTTTACCCGAAGAATTATTTAATATTTTAAATGAATTCTTTGTTTTGAATTTCCTTTCTAAACAAATATATTTGGAGAAATGTGTAATTTAGTTTAGAAACTATCTTAACAGTTATTCCATAGTAATATTTCTACAATTTTCTTATACTTCGAGCGAAACTATAAACTTTGAGAGTGATGTGGTAGAGAAGTATAATGTATGTTTTCAAAATAACATAACTAATCTGGATATTTATATTTTGCTGCAGTTTTGGATATTTTATTCCCACAAGAAATACCATTTAATATTGTGGGCTGGAGAAAAACACTACAATCAAGCATCTAAAAGCAATTTAAGGTTATTGAGAGTTATTTTAATATTTACAAAAATAGATTTTATAAATGAATGTCTCGCTCAAATAAAGGCATTTTGTGAATTCTAAATGATTCCAGAAAACGAGGAAAGCCGCAATTACCTGATTAAAAGAAAATTATATATAGAATATGCAGAGTATCTCATTTGTTATAGATCAGCATTGATGTTTCAGTTGCCATATCGATTAACTCCATAAAGAAAAATGAATGAGTCTCAATGAGAAAAATGAGAAAATAATGTATATTGTTTAAATTATAATTTTTTTATTTTATTTAGTAGTGTTAATATTTATTATCAGAGACATTTGTTTTGAATATTATGTAGTTCAGGGGTATGGCATCACCAAAAACAAAAGTTATAACGACATCTTTATCACTAGATGGCACTTTGTTCAAAATATTGACAATTTTCTGTTTTTATTTAAATTGAAATAATAACAAACGAAAAAGCAAAGAAAAAAAGTAGTTCTCAAATTTTATTATTTAAATATAGTTTGCGCTTGATTTTTTCTTATTTTGCGCAGTTTTCAGCAATTTTTGAGGTTTTAAATATAGGCTTAGCTAATACAAAAGTGATACTAAATAGTTGCTCAAGTGATACTATATTTCAGCGCCCCCTACCGGTGAGTAGTGTAAGTTTTGATTTCCTATCTCTATATGCAGTTAGGTGTCAATAAAGCGTTTTGAAATTAAAGTTTTATAAAATTCAAAAAGTGGAGTTAATCGATTTGGCAATTGAAGCATCCATTTAATCCTTGCAAGTTCATCTCAAACATGGGGTATCCAGTAATATCCAATTAGATCCCTTAAATATATTACTGGATTAATTAAATAAAATTTGGTCTCAAAATTTGGAGATCCAATAATAGGTTTGTTTTTTTTTCGAATTTTATATCTATACCTAACTACTTGTAAAAAACGACTATCCGTACTTACCTGACTTTTCTTTTATTTTTTGCAAACAAATAAAATTTAAACATTTGGGGTCCCCTTTGTACAAAAGCTGTTTTCGTACAAAGCCTTCACCGGGACGCGAAATGGAGCAATAATTTTGTGTGCCCTGCTCTACCTTAGTAACAAACGCATAATTCATTTGTTAGCTTTTGTTAGTTTTTAATATTTTATGAAATAAAAAATATTAAAATTTCTAATATTTTTATGACAAATATTTTTGTTTACATTTGAAAGAGAAAAGCCAAGAATTTTTAAGACTAACTACTTAATTTTTAAGAAGCTAAATTTATAGCTTAAATTTGTATGGAATATTTATACAAAATTCGAAAAAAAACAAACCTAATATTAAATTAAGATCCTGATAGATCAAAAAATATTCCACGCGATTAACCTAGATTCGATAGGATACAAAAGGATAAGATAATTTCGGCAGAACGAATTAGATATTTTGAGAAACAACTTTGTCCTAAGGTATAATTGGAATTATTTAAGTTGCAATCTAAAAAAAAAACTAAAAAAAAAATAAAAAAACATATTTATTTATAAAAAAAAACAAAAAACACCGTCGGCAGGATTCGAACCCAGATAGCTAGACTTGTAGTCGGCCACTTAGCTTACTCAGCCACGAACTGCTATAAAAAATGAGTACCTTTATGAGACAACATTTTTCGTGTTATTGTTTGAAATAAGCTTTATTAATTTGTCAAATTAAACTATAAGTGCTGAAGATTATGGCTTAAAATAAGCAATAAGATTAAATCTTTGTACTGAATTATAATGAAAATATATTTCATAAAAAAATTAAATATCTTTATCACCTACGGATTTTTTTGTTAAAAAACAAAAAAAATGATTGTCTGGTTCAAAATTCTAAATATTAACATCCCTAGTATCATACGCGGGGGGGGGGGATTTTTAAAAATCAATTTTTTTTTCTTTTTCCGCAAACTCTACAATTTTGAAACTGTCGAGTGTATATTAAAACTTCAAAATATGATAATAAATTTTAATATTTTTCTTTCGGTATGCAATAATAGAAGAGATAAATTTTTGAAATGAGAATTTGATTGAGATCTGAGGATTTTCTACACACAAGAAATTTAAATAAACTATATTTTCAAATTGGAAATTTATTTATTCTAGTTCGAGGCCGATTTCCTTATTATGAATTAATATAACTAATAAGCACTTTTACAGAGTTTTTGCTTAAAAAAAGGACATGTTAATTCATAATCAGGAAATTGGCCTCGAACTAGAATTAATAAATTTCCAATTTATCAATTAAAAAGGTCGAAAAAACAATTTTTATTTCTAAACAAAAATTGAAAACCAACATCCCATGTGAAAATCGAAATAAAAATGAACATACATGATCATACATTGACTAGTATATGATCATGCATAGGCATACATGATCATATACGTCAATGCATTGTTCAATGAATGACCATACATTATCTCATATATTTCCATATATCTTCGGATCCGAAATTTGAGGGTATATGGAGGTATATGGCCATATATGATCATATATGACCATACATGAATCATATGTGAGCATATATGGTCATATATGAACATGTACGGTCATATACCCTCAAATTTCGGATCCGAAGATATATGGAAATATATGAGACAATGTATGGTCATACATTGAACTATGCATCGACATATATGATCATGTATGACTATGCATGATCATATACTAGTCAATGTATGATCATGTATGTTCATATACATTTCGATTTTCACATGGGATTTTAACTATATTTTCGCTAAAAACGCAATGAAGTAAAATTTAAATATAAAATGTTAAAAATTATTTATGGTCTTGAAATCTACGGAGATTAAGTTTTCATTTGAGTATAATAATGTATTTGTATGTACAAAGATTTTCCAGGAATAAAAAAATTGTAATCTTTTAGTTCAGTTATCATTTTTACAATTTTAAATTTTACAAAACTGGATAATTTAATAAGCAATGCCTCAAAATATTAAAAAAAAAAAAATCGAAATTTCAACCAAACTTTACATGAAAGTTAAAGTTTTTCTTAAATGAAAAACAGTGTTTCTTTTAACAGTTAAAACAGTTTTATCATATAAATAAAAGAATCATTAAAATTTATGTTAAAATTTCGATTTGTTATTCAAATATTTTAGAGCATATCCAACGTTTAGGTACACAACTTTAATACAAAATAGTGTTTATGAAAGACAAAATATAAACCCATTTATTATTGTGAAAAATTATGTTCCTTTTATGGAGCGTAATAGTTGTTTCACATGAAACACGAACTACTTTCCAAAAAAAGAAAATTCTATATACAGTACTTCGACAATCTGAATGCCGTTAATCCGAACGTTCTCTAATTAATTTCATTATTCTCGAAGTTTTTCAAAAATTTCTTAAATTTTATTAAAAGGTTCATGATTGTTATGAAACTCCTTTTAATGAAACTTTTTCATTGGGTGTATGATATTTATAATAAATAATATGAAATTTCTGTTAAAACTTTATGAAAAACTGCATTAAGACCTGCTAACTTATCTTAAAATAAACTGACTTTAGTTCTTAACCAAAGTTATGAATTTCAAATTTATATGGAAATATCTGTAGTTAATGTTTAACCTTGGTTATGTTTGAAATAAGTTACTCGCCCTAAATCAATTAAAAGTTTCAATGGACGAATTCCAGCGAAACTCCGTTAATTAAATGCAGAAATTCATAGAGGAATATCTATTTTAGAAATTAGCAGGATTTCCTGTACGGAAAAGTTTCCAGAATTAAACGAGTTCTGTAAAATAAATATCCTGGAAATCTAAGTGGTTTTCTACGGAAGAGTCCTCACTATTTGAGTAATATTTTCATAAAAGAGTCTTTTAAATATTAGGGATGAATTTCTCAAAATCGTTAAGTTATCGTAATAAATTTCTGTTAGAATCTTACAATTTTTTAAAGAAATTGTAAAAGACTTCATTATGAAACAGTCCTCAGAATCCGAAATAATTTTCATAAAAGTAAATCCATATAATCTTTAAATTACACACGTTATAAGATACTATTCGGCAAATATTCTCTCAATATATATACTAAGAAAAATACACAGAGGGAATTCTTCTGGACGAGTTTGTTTTTAAATTTTAAATGAATCTTTTTGATTGAGTGCATGAAAAATGATATTTGTCAGAACATTTAATTCAATGAAAAGTTTCAAAGGTCGAGTTCCAGTGGAACTTCATTGGCTTAATGCAAAAATTCATTAATACCATGCAGGTAATTCTCTTAGTGTAGTGCTGAAGCTTCAGAATAAATTTTAGGTTTTTCTTCAGATATGCTTACTTTCAAATTTTTTTTTATTTTTTTAAAGAGAAGAAAAACTCAAGAAATTTGTTACATTAATTAATATGCTACCTTCTTTGGAAAGAAGATAGAGGACAGATAAAAGGTGGTGAGAGATGAAAACCTTCCATTAGTAATATTACTACCTATTTAAAAAATAAAACCATTGGCCCTTACTATAAAAGAGTATTTTAAATTTAAAGTCGACTTTATTTTTAATCATACGGTTTTGCTCATTTTGTGTATGAAAACCCTACAAAAATATTTGTATTTTCAAACATTTTGATTGGTTGAAAATAAATTAACCAATCAGAATGCTCCAAAAATAAACGAAGTCAAGGCATACTGCCACCCAATATTTTAGCTAAGGTCGACTTTAACTAAAATATGTGTTTGGAAAATATTGACAGTAAGGCTGATAATTATTTTACCCCATTCAGTAAAAGGAATATTTTGATAATCAAAACTTAAAACGATTTTTTGTCGTAAATGCAACTTACCATAGACGAATAGCATTGTATACCATATTTCGCGAACACTTTAATATTTTAGCAATTTCAGTTGGAGATTTAATCTCGTTTACAATGTTTTCTACGTCCCATATTGGTACAAAATAATTTACTTATTTCAAACGCAAAGTGATCGAGTAAAATTTTGACACTTATTGCAAGTGTCCTATTTTTATGTCCAAGTCAAATATGAACAAAGTAAAGTAAATTTGTTGTAAATATTTGATTACTGTTTACTATAATAGAAAAGAAATATAATTATTGCTTTATAATTGTTAAGAGAAATGCATGAAGATAATTTTGTATGAAGTGTCCTATTTCTATGTCCATAGCTGAATATAAGAAATTTTGTTTAAAATTTTATTACTTAAGTCAAATTTTAGAAAAAAATAATTATTAGTTTTCGCTCATAATAGTTTGTTCTAAAACAATTACAAAAGGATTCGTTACTTCCGAAAAATTACTCAGTTTTGGTCCAAACCCAATTTCGAATTTTGAAAAATGTAACATGTACTTTTTTCACACAAAGGCAGTCACAAAATTCTCGGTAGAACAACTAGTGGGCAAAAATGGGTTAACAGGTGGTTAATTATAAATATTTCGACTGATATAGCAACCCTATGGATTATACGTGACGTATGAGTAATAAACAAAATTTTGTATATAAATGTATATAATTATATATGAAATATATAATTATATGCATGCACAGCGCATGCTACGGGGCAGTTTTTCGATCTTCAGTTTAGTCTGGAGACTCAAGAAACTAAATTTTTGTCTAAAAAGTGTAAAAAGTTAATTTCGATTTCCTTAAAAATAAAAATTATGGATTCTACATAAATTTTTGAGCCAACCAGCGTTATTTAACAATAAAAAAATTGGGCCATTTCGACACTATGCTCACACACAGTATATTTTTGATTTTTTCTTTTTACATCGATTTTCATGTCAAATGGCACTTTTTTACATTTTAAAAATTTGATGTCACTTTGACTCCATATGTCTATAAGGGTTTTTTTCTAATTTTTATTTTCTAATTTTTCATCACTATATGTTAGCAGAGTTAGTTGAACAACTTTCACCAATTTTCCCGAGAAACAACGCAATAGTTTGACATACTTTCAGAAAAAATAGGAAATTTCCAAATATTTTAACTTTGACCTTGGTAAAGAAAGGGTTAATTTTGTCGGAGTTACAACATTTTCAGAAAACAATCACTTTTATCTGATTTAAAATAAATCGGAAGTGATTTTGTTACAACTGGGCAAAAAAACTAAAATTAATACTATTATCTAAATTATTGGCCAAAATCACACTTTTCTGTAAAATTTTAAAATTTAAAACGCCGTCGCTACTAACTTAAAAGAAGGATATGTGTAAATTTCAGTAGAATTATATATCTATAATGCAGTTAAAAAAAACTCTGTGTGTTGAGCACGTTTTTTTATATTTCGTTGAATAAAATTAAAAAAAAAAATCAAAATTATAGTATTGCAAATTTATAAAAAAGTCCTATATTTGGCCAAATCCAAAAGAGGTACAAATTTATATCTGAATATTTATAGATCGTGGAAATGAAAAAAATATAAAGTACAGTTATTTAAAAAAGTCAAAAAAGTGATTTTTAAATCGTATTTTAATTTTCAGGGCCGATGCGACTTATGTTCTCGTTTACGATTACCTTGACTTTTTGCATGATGTATTTTGATATCTATAGGGGGAGGCTTTAAATGGCAAGTTGAAAAATAAGATTTACCCTACTGCAGAGCGCATACTTGGGGACATTTTTACGATATACAGTTTAGCCTTGCGAATTCTTTGAATAAATTCGTTTCGACACAGCGCAAAGTTTGGACACTTTTTTGGCTGTATATACAGATGTTGGGAACTATAAGCTATGCATACATATATAGGTCAATATCTAATCACATATTGTACCACACTCGTATATACGAGTAGTGACATATGTTTAATACAAGATAAAGTTATACACAGTGTTGCAACGATCAAAAATTTTTTGTAATCAAAGCTTTTAAAAAAAGTTACCAAATGAAAAAAAAATAACCAAATTTAAAGTTTTTTGTTTTTATTTAAATATATTAAAATATTTATTATTTAAATTTAATTATTAACAAAATTTTTATTTTAGAGTTAGCAAAATACAAAAAAAAATTAAATACAATATGTAAGTTTTACTTTAATTAAATTATTAAACGAAAGAAAATGTCAAGAAATTCTATACAAAAGGACAAACAAATTTTGGGTTAAATATTAAGTAACTCTAAGACCTTCAGTATGCGACCCACCATTAATAACTAAAAAACTTAAAAAGTAACTTCATTCCATTCATCCATTGTTATTTGAGGTATAAAAAAATTATTCAACAAGTTTAAAACATCTCTTTGGCAGACCAAACGTAGTGGGAATAATTTTATTTTTGCATAATTCTTTCGATTGTATTATATTATTAATAGTTTTAAAATCAAATTTATTTCGAAACTTTATTTTTATTAAATTAAGTTGTGAAATTTTTCTTTCGGCATCAGCTGAACTATATGGCAATATCAGTAAATTTTGAACAAAATAAGTAATTTGGATCTTGTTAAGTTAGGGAAAGATGACAATAACGGCTCTAAAGGAATTTCTTAGTTATTTAAAACTTAATTTATTTTATAAGCTATTTATAAAAAGATCGTAGCGCGATCAGAAAAACATTATATCTAGCACATGTAGTCATATCTCATTTGATTCATATCGACATTTGATCTTATCCAAGTTCATCTCAAAATTGGGGAATCCAGTAATATCCAATCAGATATATTACAGGATTAAATTAGATCCAAATAGATCTCAAAATTGGGAGATCCAATAATATCCAAAAATATAAAATTGAGATCCTGATAGATCCCAAAATATTCTATGGGATTAATTTAGATCCAATTAGATGCAAACGGATAAGATAACTTTGGCAGATCGAATTGGATAATTTGAGATAAAAATTTATCCTATGATATGTTTGGAATTATTTAAATTTTAATAGAATTTAAAAAATAACACAAAAAATTAAAAACAAAAATATTTTTTTATTTAAAAAATATTTATTTCATTAAAACAAAAAAAAACGACGTCGATGGGATTCGAACCCAGATTGCTGGCGTTGTAGTCGGTCACTTAACTCACTTAGCCACATACTGCTATACAAAATGACTGACTATACACACAGAAAACAGATTCGTAGTTCCAACCGAATTTTTCGCCAACCGAATTTTTGTAGTTCCAGGTACAATCACTTTTATTTATTTTTAATACCATTGTAACTACCGAAATTTATTTACAATTTTTGAATTTTTGTTGTGTTAATAGATTACTTTTATGTTTGTGGATTATAAATTCTATAAATAGAAAAACACGTTCCACAAAATTTATTTAAAAACTAAAATTTTTTTATGTCGCTAACTGGGATCGAACCGGCGACCCTCCGCTTGTCAGCGCATTGCTTTCCCACTAAGCTAAGCTACATTTAAATTTTTTTAGTCAAATTTCAAATTTGAATTTCTTCAGGTTTGAATATTTTGTCTATAAATAAAATTATGTCAACAACAGAAAATTAGTTGTGTCTTTTAATTTGAATAAAAACAAAATTAAAAAAAAATTTATATTGCGAACCGGTATTGAACCGGCGACCTTCCGTTTGTCAGCCCATTGCTTTTCCTCTATGCTAAACTCGACACACATTTTTTTTGTCAAATTTCAAATTTGAATTTCTTCAGGTTGAAAATTTAAATATTTTGTTTTTGAATAAAATTATATTCACAACAGAAAATCAATTGTGTCTTTTAATTTAAATCAATAAAAAAATTATTAAAAAAAAGTAATGCCTTGGTTGAGGTTTGAACTCAAATCTCTAAAGCTATAAGGCTGTGTCTCTACCTCCTGCGCCACAGATACTTACGTTTAGTTGTTGTCTAACTTAGAATTTAAACACGCATATGTATGAAACGAAAAAATATGATAGATTCCAAAATTTTATTATGATAAATAAAACTTCTGTTCCTTGTCTCAATATATTATTACAATTACCAAAATAATGTAAATTAATGGTTACAGCTACTAAAGTTAAAATTAAAATTTTAAATTGATTGGAAAAACTTATACTTTGGATAGGATGATCGATTTTATTGAAACCCAACTGATACTTGAGTTTTGCTGCCGATATTTTATTGAAATGACTAAGTCTTCGATAAATTGGTGGTTGTTGGTATTGAAGGTAATGTGGATGTTAGTATTTTTTCAATATTGGTTCGAAAAGCCAATATTTTGGATAAGGTGATAGTGTTTTGGTTCATCATATATATTTTTTGTTCACAAATAAATATAACTTTCCTGATGATGAATTTTAAATAACTGCAATTAAAATTATTGAATGATGAAAATATTTCGTTGGTTCCGATGGAATTCCAACCAATTTATTTTCTGTGTGTATGAGACAACATTGTTTGTATTTAGAGTTTGCTAAAAACCGAAAAATTTGAAAACCGCGGTTTCGGTTTTTAAAAATTATAAAAACCGCGGTTTCGGTTATTTTTCGGTTTTCTTGTGACATTAATAGAATTGTTTTAAAATAATTAAATATGTATAAAAATTAAATACGTGTTCTAAGACGTTCAAGATATTTATTAAAATTTGATTGAATTTCTCACTCGAATAAAGGCAATAAGCCGTTTCGAGACCTTTGTGGGATAAGAAAAAAAAACGCGTAAGCTCGTTATAAATTAATTTTTTTTATTCTTTTGTAGGCAACTAAAGCTATATTTTTAAGAGTTTAAATTTAAATTTTAGCAATTTGGTTAAAACAACGTAAAGGTAAAATTTTAAGAATTTCGCGGACTACGAAATAGGACATTTTTAAAAATACGGAAAATCTGAACTGAATATATAAAACTCAGCATCTCTTAAGCCACTTGACGTTTTGGAGTATCTAAAATTATAAGCCTCAGTTTATGTTATCCGTAATAACAAAACATTCTTTAAAGTCATATTTAATGGAGAAAATGTTCATTACAATTAAATAAGAAATTTTGTAAAATAGGAGCTGAGCCATTTTCAAAATTTAATAATATCCCAGCTAACGCTTTCCTGAGATCTCAGAAATTATGACTCGTAAAAGACTCTACTAAAATATGATAAATTTCTGGGTGCTCAAATTTTGGGTGTATTCAAAATTTTTAAAAAATGTTTTCATTGCTCATAAATGTCACAAGAATTAATAATAAATGACTCACAATGGCTCAGAAAATTCTATATTCTCAATTTTCCAATAATGCTCATAATTCCGAGTCTTTTGTGAATCAAAAAAGTGCGCTCGGAAAGAGGCTTCATTGGTGAAGAAACACACCGTCAGCTATGATTTCATAAGTTTTTAGAGCTGTTATGAGTCTTTTCGGATTCTAATTGTACACTGGGATGCAATTTAAGTGGTTAAAATATTTATTAAAAACCGACTTATTTTTGTCGGTTTTCGGTTTCGGTTTTGAGGCTTGAAAAACCGCGGTTTCGGTTTCGAATAAAACCGAACAGCAAACTCTAGTTTGTATTATTGAGTTATATGTAATTATATAAATTTATATGTATAGATGACTTAGAAAAAATAAATTAATAAATAAACAAAAATTAAAAATCTTAAATCTTAAATGTTTTCCACTGAAGGAATTTTTTTTGGTGAATAAAATTAAAAATAAATATTTGTTGAAGGTTCTAGGCACCGATTTATATGGCTCAAAAGTCTAAATATCATCAGTCTGTATTTGTGAAATTAATAATGGAATAAGAACAATATATGTACATATTGTTGAAAAGGTAATATAAATGTCTTTTAAATAAGGTATGACATGTATAAGCTTAGCAATCCTTTGGAAAAAATCCTCTTATACAAACTTTTTTACAAGTTGTTTAGTTGGCATTAAAAGTAGGAGTAAAAAATAAGAATATTGCCAAAATTGAATAAAGCAATATCTCAAAACAAATCATTTTCGCTCTGGAAGAACTAAAATTCAGAACTTTAACGAAATTATTATAAATATATTATCTAATTATATACTTGAAATACTATTAATCAAAAATATAATTAGCAGATGCTGTTGACCCAAAATGGTTTACTCTTTTTAAGATCTGTAAAAAAATATTTATATGGGTGATATCAAAAAATGTGATAAAAACCGTGTAACCACCGAATTTCTAATGCATGGATTACATTTGAGTTACATATTTCGATATATATCAGCGCATTGTCACCTATTTTACAAAATGTATAACAATCTGACCAATTTTTGGTTAATACATAAAATTTGTGACTAATTTTATAGGCCAAATGTAAACTCCGTAACAAGTAACTCATAAGGTTTTTTAATTTTAATAGCTTATATTTTAATAACCAATGAAGCTAAACACTAACTGTAAGAATTTTTATGAAGAGGAAAAGTGCCGTTTTTAATAAAAATTAATACATTTTACAAACTTTTTTCGTATATCTTAGCTATCAGGACTTCAACTCTGTAACGATTTTTCGTCATAATTTTTGATAAAAATGCATATACCAGAATTTTGGAGTTATCTATTATTTATATTGCGAAAAGTATAATGTTATTTATACTCAAATGATCATTGGACTGTAAGTAATCATCCAGTATAACAGACTTGAAGCTTTTTTGCAGCATGTAACATTCTCGAGATTAAAAAAGATGTCTTTAATAAGATTTGAAAAAATGTTGTAAACTCCGTTCCTAATTTTTACACCAAACTATTAAACGACTAAGAAAAACAATATCATATTTGGATTCACCTTGTAGGCATCATGCAATTTTGTTTCGGAAAAAAAATTCTGACAAAGCGTTTCTGAAAGAAAACGAAAAAAGTAACCAAATGTAAACTCCGTAACTGTAAACTCCGTAACCATAATTGTTTGCATCAGGTTTCATTCAAATAAATGTAGATAAATGTTTAAAATATTTTAAAATAACCATAAACGGAGGTGATTCAACTAATATTTATGCGTCAAAAGACGATTCAACTAATAATTTTGCGTCAAATCAAAAAAAGTTATCAGTTTTTTACCCTAAGCTGCTGGAGCAAAAAACGATTGATTTTGCATTCCATTGGTTTTGAATCGATATTTCGAGTCATTACTGACATTAGTTTGACAAATTAAATTTGTTTCACACAATTTAAGAATTTTTTGATCGTGAAATGTTATGTTTTTAATATATTATTTTGTAACTGCGCAACCGCTGTTTGGATTTTAAAAAGCATTTAAAAGGACCAAAAATACAAAAAAATAAAATTTTTTTTCGCGGAATGAATTGTATTTTTATTCGCGAAACCGTCAATTTGATAAACACAAATTATATATCATTGGAAAGCAAGTTGAAAACCCAAATACGAAAAACTAATAAATTGAAGAAAATTCGTAACCAATTTTTTTTGTTATATCTTTAGCTTGCAGAAATGTAAACTCCGTTACAACAAAAAAAAAAATTAAAATTGTGCAAAAAAAGTTATTGCGGCAACTTCTAGAAGAGATTTTTTGCAATTAGTTTTATAATGACTAAACTTACTGATTCCATTAAGAAAAAACCGAAATATTAACACTTTTTGCTTCTCACAAATTTGGCCCAAAAATTTATCACATTTTTTGATTTCATCCATATGTAAATCAAGTTGAGTTAAAAAAAGTAAAAAAAAAACATTTTTTGTGCCCGAGCTGGGATTCGATAATAGTACCTCAGTCACATATATAATTATGTGTGGGATTATATATGACAACATATAATAACATATTAAAATATTATTAAGCCCAATTTGCAGTAAATATAACCTTCAGGTGCTGTTAGCAGAAAATGGGATAATTTTTTTAAGATTTGTAAAAAAAATATTTACAAGTAAATTAAATTGAGTTCAAAAAGTAAAAAAAAAATTTTTTTGTGCCCGAGCTGGGATTTGATAGTAGGGTCTCTCAGGTAATATATGACTATATATAATTATGTATTAAACATAGATGGGCACTTTGCAATACCAGTAAAATTTCAGTAAAAATAAATGTTTACTGTTATTGCAATTTAATTTTCATTACCAGTATATTTATACTGATTAATGAAAAAAATTTAAGTAATTTGCATTACCAGTAAATTTTTACTGCCCGAGTAAAAAAAATTATATATAATCATATGTGGCATATATTACAATATATAATTAGACATGTGTTTATGTATATCCATATATAATTATATGAGGTTTTTTCCGAAAAATTTTCCTTATATTATGCCATATATAATTTCATCTAATTAGATATCGGCCTTCATAATATTAGATATGGCATATATAATTATATATTACATAACATGGTTGATCTTATTGCATATATAGTTATATATAGAACTATATCTTAATATATATGGTGGCATTTTAGCAATATATAATTATATATGGAATCATTTAAACAATATATAATTATATATGGTGACAGTTAAACTAGATATTATCATATATGGTGCCATTTAAACAATATATGGTCATATATGGTACCTCATAAACCAAATCTTTAATTCAGTTCCAGATATGATAATATATGGTACTATATATAGTGCGATATATATTTATATATGGTGTTATTTAAGCTATATATTATCATATATGGTGCCATTCAAACCATATATTATCATATATGGTGCCAATCAAACCATATATTATCATATATGGTGCAATTTCAACAATATATGGCCATATATGGTACCTCATGAACAATATTTTTAATACAGTTCCACATATGATAATATATGCTACCATATATAGTGCCATATATATTTATATATGGTGTTATTTAGGCAATATATTACCATATATGGTGCCATTTAAACCATATATTGTCATATATGGTGCCATTTCAACAATATATGCTCATATATGGTACCTGATGAACGACATTTTTAATACAGATGCAGATATGATAATATATGCTACCATATATAGTCCCATATATATTGATATATGGTGTCATTTAAACAATATTAATATATAGACATATATGGTAATATATGGTCAAATTTGGTACCACATCAACATTTTGAATACAATTCCATATATGGTTTAATTTGAATAATGTAAAAAATATTATCAGATATGTTACTTCATTAACAATATTTATAATACAGTGTCATATATTGTAATATATGTATATCATTTAATATATATTGATGTATGGTAATGGTACAATAATTCCAATATCAGTTGGGATACAATTTGTGGGTCCATATCAACAATTTGTTCACGTACATTTAACATATATATATGTACATTTAAGTTATAATTTATAAACACTTTATAAAGTTAAATAGTTCCATAAACCTCGTCTAACTGTATAGAATGTTTATGAATATACGATTTAATATACATATAATAATTACAACTACAAATTGGTGCCATTATCTAAAATTTAATTTAATGTTAACTTATAATAAAATAAAAATGTATTTCCTAAAAATAAAAATATAGTGTTAATTAATGTTAATATACAATAGGTTTAAGTTTGACATCCCAGACAGAAAAATATAATTCGGCACAATGCTGGCAAACCGTTGGCGATGGTCGGTTATGCGTTGGCAGAACGTTGCATTAACTATCTTGGCAAAAAAATAGATTTCAAAAAACATTTTTGAAAAAATTGAGAAAACTTTTTTTAATATTTGCTTTTAAAAACATGAAATTTACCCAGTCCACCAGATTGTCAGCCAAGACCTCTACACTCTAATCTAACGAGACTTGTTATAGATGTGTGATAGCTACGAATTAAATAAATGATAAAAGCATGTCGAGCTAACTTATAAGCATCGAAAAAAGGTATTCCAGAAATTATTAAATGTATTTTAGAAAATTTTAATTGTATATAACAAAATATTATTTGCACTTCAGAAACTACAATATTACGCAAATTTAATTATTTATTTATTTAGTTGTGTCCAGAAATAATGAAATCTATTTCAGAATTTCATAGCTAATAGAGAAAAATTTCTCAAATACATTTCATAATTTGGGAAATACGATTGATAATTTCTGAAATACAATTTGATAATTTCTGAAATACAGTTTGATAATTTCTGAAATACAGTTGTGAATTTCGGAAATACAATTAATAATTTCTGAAACAATTGATAAAACTGAACTTCAATTGACTAGTTCTGAAATACAATTCATAAATGTGAAAAATAATTGATGAGTTCTGAAACACAATTGATAAAACTGAAATTCAATTGATTATTTCTGAAATACAATTGAAATACAATTCTAACTAAATATTTATATATACAATTGATAAATCTTAAAACAATTAATACAATTGGAAATGGTGTAGAGCGTCAAAAAGATGTAAATAAAATTATTTTATTCAAAGATTTCAATTTAATAAAAAAATAAATATATAATTTTATAAAAAAATTTATAGAAAAAAAATTTTAATTTTATAAAAAGAAATTAATTTTGTAAAAGAAATGCATATTGAACTCGTTACCTTCTGAGTTTAAACCTTATTTTAACAAAATATTGTAATTTTTATACAATCAGTGCTCTGCCAGTCTATTATTTTTTGAACAGTTGGCAATATATGTCTGGGATCTTATTTAATCCCAAATAAATGGAGATCTTACGTAGTACCCAAATATAACGCGGCATCTAATTTTATCTGTCATTTTTATGGATACTTTTAGATGTCAATCCCCAAATATATTGCTGTTTCTAATTCGATCTGCCATTTTAATACCGAAATAAATTGCTGGATCTAATTCGATCTGCCATTTTTCTGATAAATTTAGATCCAGGTTTATCCCCAAATATATTGCTGGATCTAATTTGATCTGCCATTTTTCGGTTAAATTTTGATCCAAGTTTATTCCCATATATATTGCCGGATCTAATTCGATTAGGAATTTTTCGGATAAATTTAGATCTAAGTTTATCCACATATATATTGCTGGATCTAATTCGATCTGGCATTTTTCAGATAAATTTACATCCAAGTTTATCCCTAAATATATTGCTGGATCTAATTCGATCTGCCATTTTTCTGATAAATTTAGATCCAAGTTTATCCCTAAATATATTGCTGGATCTAATTCGATCTGCCATTTTTTCGGATCAAATTAGATCTAAGTTTATCCACAAAAATATATAGCTGGATCTAATTCGATCTGCCATTTTTTGGATCAAATTAGGTCTTACTAAATCCCAAAATATATTGCTGGATCTAATTTGATCTGCCAATTTTCTATTCAATTTATATCCAAGTTTATCCACAAATATATTGCTGAATCTAATTCGATGTGCCATTTTTCGGATCAAATTAGATCTAAGTTAATCCACAAATATATTGCTGGATCTAATTTGATCTGCCATTTTTCAGATCAATTTATATCTAAGTTTATCCACAAATATATTGCTGGATCTAATTCGATGTGCCATTTTTCGGATCAAATTAGATCTAAGTTTATCCCCAAATATATAGCTAGATCTAATTCGATCTGCCACTTTTTCGGATCAAATTAGATATACGTTTATCCACAAATATATTGCCGGATCTAATTTGATCTGCCAAAATTGAGATCAAATTAGATCTAAGTTTATCCCCAAATATATAGCTGGATCTAATTGGATCCGCCATTTTTCGGATCAAATTAGATCTAAAAATATCCGCAAATATATAGCTGGATCCGCCAATTTTCGGATCAAAATAGATCTAGGTTTATCCCCAAAGATATCACTGGACCTCCCAATTTTGAGATATAACTTGATCTTAGTTTATCCCCATATATACAATGGGATCTAATACGATATGATTGGATCAATATTGAGATCTAATTGGATCAGCTAGATATTACAGCAGATCTTAAACAATATCAAATTGGATATAATTAGATATTGCGCGAGATCAATTTTTTTTACTCGGGTGATTACTGAAAAAAATTTAAGTAATCAGTAAATGTTTACTGGTAATGAAATTTAATTTGCATTACCAGTAAATTTTTAATGATTACTGAAAAAAATGAAGTAATCAGTAATACTGAAATTTAATTTGCATTACCAATAAAATCTTACTGATTACTGAAAACTTAATACACTCTCGTCACAGGAATTAAATCATTAAGGCACTTAATAAAACCGACAGCCTCTTAATACATATCAAATTTAATTTGTTGTTTACTAAATTATAAATTTATTACTGAATTATAAATTTTTTTATTGAAATAATTGGTTAAAAAATGGAAAAAAAATTAAGATTAAGCATTGTGCAAAATTTAGAGCCAATTTGAATAAACTGCCCAGTCAGAAAAATACAGTCGGCGGAACGTTGGCAAAACGTTGGACACGACAGTACATACACTGATAGAATTTTGTGCATAGTATTAATGAATTTGTTCATTAATCCAATGATTTTTTCATTGAAAAGTCCCCAAAGAACGCGTTTATTAAATCAATGAAACGTATTCATTGAAAAAAATTTATTTTTTTGCTTATTTTTATTTATTATTTATTTTTATTTTATTAATTTTTATTTGTACATATATTTCTTTTTTGTTTTTATAGCATTTTTGACATCTCCCCGAACTCGACTCGCAATCACCAGAATGTAAACATTACCGCGTTACCGATTGATCTAAATAGCCAAAACAAAATGATGTCGTTATTTGCACTTTTATATTTAAATAATTTCAGTTTGCAACCCTAGCGTTAATTACTGGAACATATATCTATTTTAGTAATTAGCAACTTCAAAACCCTTATAAAAATTATAGCATATCTTACAGGTTAGTTGAAAATATATAATGAAAAAATTCATTAAATTAATGAATTTTTCATTATATATTTGTTCCTTTTACTCCTGCAAGGAGCATAGGGCCGCATAATTTTTCATTAATTCAATGAAAATTTTTCATTAAATCAATAAATTCAGATTAATGAAATCGATTTATTAATAATATGAACGAAAATTCTATCAGTAAACGCTGGCAAAACGACTGAATTTCAACGTTTATAGTAGCCTTTCAACGTCGAAATGATAACACCATTAAACGGTTATACGACTCTATTTTCGACGTTGGCAAACCGTCATTAATACAAAAAATACTGTACCATAAAAATGGAAAATTAATTATTTTGCTGATACTATAAATACGAAAAGTGAAAGGTTTGTCCAATACCTTTTTCTAGGAGCGTTATTAATCATATAAAATATCAAAGAAAAAACAAAAACAACAACAAAAATTTACCACAAAAAAAGCTAATATGCAAGTGTTTGTGCAAATTTAAATGTTACTGACACTTTCGAAAACATTGTTTTCTACTGTTGTTAATACATGAATGGATGTCACTACATTGCTAGATCTGTCAAAACAACAGTATATTGGAAGATGAGAAAGCAAATTGTGGTAAATTTTTTGTTGTTGCTTTTGTTTTTTCTTTCATATTTTAAATGTTTAATAACGCTTCTAGACGAGAACAAGAAATTCTCATAGAGTTTGTAATTTAAATTACCAATAATTTCCAGAAATTCTAAAAACGTCGTCCCCTGACGATTTCCTTAGGCAAGAATGAAATCCGAATAGGTATATGCCTACAACGGATTATTTTTCACAATTTGTTAAATACGTTTGAGATTTTAGCACATTTAATTCCTTTAATGCAATATTCGTATTCCGATATATCCGTATTCATAATGTATATTAGTTATGTGGAGCGGAACAAATTTGAAAATATTTGCCCCATGGATGGCACTTGAGTAAGAATTTGGGTAACTTTTTAGAGAAAGCCACAATAACTGTTTCTTTTCCTAAAAAATTCTGCAAATAACAAAAAATTCGCACGATTTTCAACAATTAAATTTCTTATTTTTATATACAATACTTTATAAAAATCATTTGCTTATTTTTTTAAAATGACAGAAACATAATTCTCAAATTTCCGTACAAAATAAAAAAAAACAATAACTGAGATTGTGAGGATTTATACAACTGTTCCAATTCTTGTCGAAAAATATGTATAATGGCGAATTTACATTACTATACGATAAATTTGAAATTTTGCTTTAACCTAAGCACCTCTGAATTATAATATTCGCAATTATTTATTTTTTATATAAGCCCGTGTAAAAAAGATCAGATTTGGCCGGATCTCAGCACATCTTACCAGATCTAATTAGATCTCAAAATTGGGGACAAATTTGAAATCTAATTAGATCTGATCAGATCTAGGCATATCTGGCCAGATATTCGTAGATCTTACCAGATCTAATCAGATCTCAAAATTGGGGACAAATTTGAGATCTAATTAGATCTGATCAGATCTAGGCATATCTTGCGCATTTGTCCAGATCACTTTAGATTTGAACAAATTTGGCACTAGATCTTATCAGATCTTGCCATAAGGTATTATCACTTATGCCATATCTGATCATATTTGATGTGATCTGGTACAGGATCTAATTAGATTAAATCATATCTATTGAGAACCAAAAAGATCTGGTCAGATCTAAACTTTTTTACACGGGAGCTCATAATAAGCATTCACATCGAAAGGAGCTTTTATTTTGAAGATTTTTACATTAACAACAAATATTGTGTCTTAATTTCATAAAAATATTTCATTCCTGTCCAAAATAAATTACATTTCATAAATCAATTACCAAAAAAAGAAATAAATAAAATAGAAAATATATGTAAGTTAAAACGTATTTTCTTTTTAAAACCTTAGCTTTGGAAATTATCTTCATGATAAAAGAAATTTATATTTTGAAATTAACAATAACTTGGTCAAAACACATATAAGGATAGAAAGGGACCTAAGGTCAGGAGAGCATGGGATCGGTCTCATTCGATGCTCAGATGTTGTCCACAAAAAAAAATTGATTTTTTTACCCTTAGGTCCCTTTCTCTATGCGCTGTCACATATGCAAATAACTGTAATATACATAAATAACAAAATTGCAATAATTTCTTAAATTCAAACATTTTTATTATATTTTAAATTTATTTCTTTTCAGGTGAATATTCCGCATCAGCTATAACATCGGGAGGATTAAATTTAAACATTCAATTAAGCTTTTTAATGTTTAATTTTTCATTATTAATTTGTATTGATGTTATGTCATCACAAGGAATATTATATGCAAAGCATATAATTAGACGATATAGCGGAGGCTAAAATAATGAAAGCAAAAAATAAATTAATATTTATTTTAATATAATATAATTTTTTTAAATAAATAAAATTAATTAATTAATTATGTCATAAAAAAAAGAAAACAAAAAGAGACTGCCATGATTTATATTATAAATAACTGAATTATTATATAAATATTTATTAATTAATTATACTAAGTGGAAAAACCTGTACTATATATAAATGAAATACTACTAACATTTAATAACATCAACAAATAGTTTTTAATAATATATCAACATATAATCTGTTTTGTTTAAGCAAATATATTATTAATCACAAAAAAAAAATTTGTAAAATTTTATTCGGCAATCAAAACCATTTTAATTAACTAATTACAAATAAATAAATATTTTTAAGGTAATTTAAATGTATAATTTTTAGCATAATGATATATTCAATTCCGAAACTTTTTCTGAGTTAAAATATGATTTTCCGGTGACAGATTATTTTTAAAGTATTCTAATTTATCGTTCTTTAAATGCATTTCACAACACATTCTTCCAATTATTTAATTTTCTAATATGTGAGCAATTTCTTAAACCTTTTAATATTTGGGGTAAAAAAAAATTATGAATTTCGTTTTGAAGGTTCATTAACAGTGTTTTGTGTACACACAACCCGACATTTTTGCTGTTCAAAATCGTTCACGTAAATGACTTTATGAAGGGGTCGGTAAAGTTATGGTGGTTAAAGTGGAAAATACAAAAAAAAAACAAATTCCAAATATGCATTTATGTATCCATTTGAAAAATTATTGTGAATGAATTATTGAAAAGTTAAAATGAGCGTTTATAGCGTATCATTACTTTTATCCAAAATTTATGCAAGCAATCTATACCATGCATCGCTACCATTCATTTAATACATTTAGCTTAAATAAATAATGTCTTCAGTTACCACCCAGTCAGAAATTTCCAGTAATACAAAAAATCAAGCACTGGCATACCACTGGGTAACCACCGTGCTAAAAATAAATAACTGGCAGAACAATCATTTGGGACACTTTGCCTGCGTTTGTAAAAAGCGTTTTTCCGGTATTTGTTTTACAAAAATTTCGGTGGTTTGTAAAAAAAAGACCTGGCAAAGATGTGCTTAGAGTGCTATGCCAAGGTTTGCAACCAGTGCTACCAAGTCAGAAATTGCCAGCGGTACAAAATTTAATTCACTGGTAGAGCAATGATTTTATAAAAATGCTGACGCTTCGTTAAAAAAGGTTTGTAGTCAGAAGGTACTGAGTTCAAATCCAGTTGTAAGGAAATCATTTTTTTTAGATTTTTTTTAATTTAAAAATGTTTTGTTTTATAAAATAACTTTTTTTGTTTGTGGAAAAGCTCCTTTAAAACCAACCGCATATTAGTTAAAAAAAATTCTTTGCCAGTGCTAGCATTTTTTCACAGTCAGTAGTTGTCCAGCTGTTAACACTCATTTACGTGTTTAGCCACCAAGTATTATACATATATCTCGTGAGCTCAGTGGGTAGAGCTGTCGTCTGCTAATGTAACCGCCTGGGTTCAAACCACCGTATGACCAAAAAAATTTATATGAACTTTTTTTTTAATTTTATTTTGGAAAATATATTTCCAGACCACATATTTACTGGTTTTGCCAACGTTCAGAAATTTTGTTTCTCCAGTGCTTTTCTAGCGCATTTTGAACAGGCGGTCTTTTTTCAAATAATTTTATTATTTTGGGAATAGGAAAGCACTTTTTGCTAGTACTTAGACCACCTGTTGAAGTGCTTTGTCATTGATTTCCCGTTTGTACTTTTCTGACTGGGCATATCAATGTAAAAACAAAAAACGTAGATTTTGTTATAAAATTTTTGCAATCAATATTGTAACGAGTGCTTTGATTTGACTGTGTGAAATGGAAAAATATATTGATCACGCAATGCACTGTCCCATTTCAGATAATAGTATCAGCTTGCCTCGCGACAAAGTGGGTTTTTGAGGGCTTTCACATTTTCTGTATTAGCATTTTTCGTACTCCTACCATATTTCTATTTTCGACACATTATTGGGATTTTATTCGTATTTTTGAAACGTATCAAAATATGCGTTAATTTTCTTATTACATGAAGGGACGCTACACTCAACCAAAAAAGTCTGTAATGGCTACTGAAACTTTTGCTGTTATTACGGGAAATTTAACTGTTTTGAGGCCAGCGGTATTTTTTGCTAAATTTAGCAACACATGTCTGCTGATCTGTAGTATAATAAAATTAGTATAAAAAATTAGTAGCCGCTACTAAATTTCAGTAAAATTTATGTAAAATGCAATTCAAAATCGATTTGCTAAAATCAGTTAAAAAACTTACTAAATACCATGATTTTAGTATAATGAAATTAGTATAAATAATTAGTTGCAGCTACTAAATTTCCGTAAATTGCTGTAAACTGTAATTTAAAATCAATCTGCTGAAATTACCAAAAAATTGTACTAAAAAATAAAAAGACTGTAAAATCTAAAAAAAATTTTTTTTTTCTTTCGATTGTAACAAGCGTATAATTTCTTCATCGTACTTGAAGTTTGGAGTCAAAATTGCAAACGGTTCTCCAGTTATTACCTTTTTATTCATTGGAGATGCAATAAAATTTTCTGGGTGTTATTTCTAAACTAAGAATATATCAATAGTAACAAATATAAACTAAACAAGAATTGTAAAAAATCAAAAAAAAAAAATGTTTTTAAATTAGTATATTTTTCTGCTAAATTTAGCACTCGGTTTTGAAAAATTAGTAAAATGTTTTTCTGAAATCAGCAGCGAAAATTAGTAAAAAAAATCCGTAATTTGTAATAAGAGAATAGCAAAAATGATTACTAAAAATAAAAATTGTACTAGTATAAAAATAGTATAGTGCGATTGGAAACTGTTTGCAAATTTTTTTACAAACTTTTTTATTTAAGTGTACTTCTTAACATGGGCAATTCTAGGATTGGGGCTTGGACACATACTAGTAGGTGTATCCAACTGTATTAAAATATCTTCCTATTAGCCTGCGAAAAATCCAATTTTGTGGGAAACTTTATATGTGCACGAGATCTAAAAAGTACCGATTTCAACCAAAATCAATTGGCTTCGTTCCTGTCCCGATTTAAATTGGTGCACAAAATTTCATCAAAATATTTTAATATTTGCGAACTGTAGCGTCCGATTATTCCCATACTTCACTAAAATATATTCGTATTTTCGACGTGTAGCGCGCGATAAAGCCAATTCTGGGGAGACCTTTATATGGGCACGAGGTCTTACTTTGTGCTTGAGCCGATATAAGTTGGTGTAACAAATTTCGTCAACATATCTTCATATTTGCGACCTGTAGCATGCGAAGAGAGACCTTTATACGAGCACTGGGTCTACCAATGGACCAATACTTATTAAAATCAGTAGGCCTGAACATGGCCTCATTCAAACAAACTCAATAGACTTATTCATGAGGCCATGCGATACAGTGTACCAAATTTCATTAAAATATCTTCGTATTTGCGAATTGTAGCTTTTAAAAACCCAATTTTGAGGGGCCGATAGAAGTCGGTAGACCAAATTTCGTCGAAATACATTAATATTTGTGACTGTAGCGTCCAAAGATGCCGATTTTGGGGGACATTTATACGGCCACTGGGTCTTAACGTGGACCGATGCCAAATAAAATCAATAGGCTTTGTCCATTAACACATATAGCCGGTGTAAAAATTTCATCAAAACATCTTAATATTTTCGACCTGTAGCATGAGCAAAAATTCATGGACAGACAGACAGACGGACACTGATAAATCGAAACAAAATGTGTTTCTTAGTCGATCGGTATACAAAAAGTGTGCCTATGTCAAATATTTTTTGGTGTTACAGATATCAGCACAAGCTCACTCTGTACACGTAGTGGTGTTGGATATAAAAATATGAACCTAAATATTTATATGTTGTGTGTGTAGTTCAATAGAATATTTTTCACAATTTGTTAATTAAAATCAACGCGTATGAGTTTATTCATAATTGCAACCAAATCAAAGAAAACTACCCAGGTGAAAATTACAAAGGGGCCAGCACTGGCAAAGCACCGAAATGGGTGGTATGAGTACTTGTTAACAGCGCTTTCCCAACGCCCAAATGATAACACCGTTCCACGGTGGTGCCAATGCTTTACCAAGCCCTGGGGAAGCACCCACAAACATAAAAATCAAATGCTTTGCCAACGCTCAAATAAAAAATATTAAAGTGCTTTCCTGACATCCAAATGATAACACCGATCTATTTAATGCTTTGCAAAGTATTGAGATAGCACCAAGAAACATAAAGATCAAGTGTTTTCCCTGGCACCAAATTATGAGCCTTCATCACTGAAGAATTTTAAATTACTCTAAAAATAGACGATTCTTGGAGTTATTCTATTGTGGAGTCAAAGATTATTTAAATATTCACTCTTTTGGAGTTTCTTTTTCAAAAACAAAATAATGTTATAGGAAAACAAGTGCTGGGAATTCACCCTTTTAAAGCGTTGGGAAGGCGTCCAAATTTAGTGCTTTGCCAGTACTTCTTTTTGTAAGACCGTGGTCTACTTGCGCTTTGCCAGTGCTTCTTTTTTGTTACCACACATAATTTCCAGTTGGGTAATTTCATAATAATAAAGAGAGGATATCAGCAACTACTATGTTTTGTAGAAACACATTTTAATAAATGGTACAGTGTGTATTCCCATTATAAAACAATAAGATTTTATTTTTATTTTTTTTATTTTATGAAACAACTTATACTTTGATTTATTCATGTGAGTTCAAATGTTCGATCAGTGTGATTTTATTCAACAGTGTGATTTTATGCAACAGTGAGTTTTTTGGGGCGATTAAATATGAATAAAACATGTTCGAAGACGACTCAAACTAATCCGAACTACGCGTGCAGCTGCATGATAGTGATTTTATTCAACATTGAGTATTGTTGAGCGATTAAATGTGAATAAGAATTTTAGTGTACAGTAATTTTGACTTAGCTGCACAACCAACTTTTGCAAGCATTTTTGTGCAGCTAAGCCAAAAACGCAGCTAAGTCAAATTGTTTACCTGCCTTAATACAGACTGAAAAAAAAAAAAAAAAACAAATGAATCTAATGATGACAACTTTGTGCTTTGCACCAGATCTTGCGATTTTTATGGTTAAAAAACGACTAAAGTAGGATACTTTTCTCACAAAAAAAGTTGATAACACATTTAGTTTATGTGTGTTGTTTTTTTCCTAGAATTGCAAAACAAAACATAAGTTATCTTAAATGCGCAGGTACAAAAAGTGCACTTAAAGAAGACAATTGCGTACATAATTTTGTGAAATAGAAACGAAACCAAAATTTTGTGCAGTTATAGCAAATGTGCACTTAAGAAAAAGGCAGTTAAAGCAAAACTACTGTATGATTAAATCAAGAAAAAATTTGGTTTTGCATTTCTCTGGTAGATAATACCACAGTTTAATAGATAGCTCATTCCACCTCAAATCGTACAATAATCTAATTGACCCCTTTCGATTTGGATGAATTATGGTTAGAACTTTTCTTTCATTATATAACAAAGTTTTGCTAAAGGAAAAAAATTACAAATTTTTTTTTCCAAAGTTATGCTATATTTAAAATTTTCTAAAAATTACATAATTTTTCGATAGTTTTGTTTTTGACAAGTTTAGTTTTTGAATATTTTGAAAACTATAATAGCTACAACAATGGTTCTTAGCTCGTTTTAAAGAAGATATTTAGGAATGTAAAAAAAAAATATATTCTTCAAAAACTTTTAAAATATCCTTATTACAGATTTTTAAGCTAATTTGGCAAAAAGAATATTCACAAATGATTAATAAAGAAAAAATTATTAAACGCTTAAAGCAGTGTATAGCCTAAAATATCTGTTTGATAAAGTTTGGAAACAGAAAACCACTGTAAAAAAACTAAAAAAACGTGAATTTACAATGATTAAATGGATTGTTTATGAGTCATCCACCCAAGAATAGATGGAATACTAAATTTTTTTTCGAAAATTTTCACAAATAAAAACAAATTTAATAAAATAGTGATGCATTTACATTAAAATCTTACTCGATATTCGAGTACTTTCAGTATTCGTATTATAAAAAATTCATTAACACAATTTGTTCCCATTATTACTTCTCAGTAATATTTAAAAATTGTTTTTTTAATATATTGATTTGTCATAAAACATTTTAATTTCCAAAATTTACAAAATAATATATTTACCTACAATTACCGATTGAATTGTTCACTAAATTCATGTATCACTAACATACATGGGAATTTTTCATTACCATTGAATTTTCATTACCATTAGTTCATACTAATGACAATGAAAAAAATTCCATTACCATTTCATGGTAATGAAATATTTTTCATTAGAAAAATCATTACTAATGGTTATGAAACTACACTAATGTATAAAAAAACTAATTACAATTGATTAAAAACCATTTGTTTACAAAAAATTCAGACAAATGAAAACGAACAACTGGTTTGGCCAGGGAAGTTATAAAACATAATTTATTAAGGATGATTCATTTAATTCCGTTAAACTGTAACTGGATACAAATAACAACGGAATGGAAAGTAATATTTAATTTCAAATGAGCATGAGCCTGAATGAGCATATTCCATCTTCGATTTCAGCGAGTTTTACTCTATTTTTACGTTTTTCTGTCAATGGCAATTATTTTTTTTAATTTATTTATTATCAATGGTAATGAAATTTAAAATCATTGTCATTAATCAATGAAATTAAATTTTAGAATCATTACCATTAATTAAAAAAATGGTAATGAAAATAATTTCATTACAATTGATATCAATGCAATGGTAATGAAATCATCAATTAATTAGTCCACCTAATTAATTAGTCCCATGTATGATCACTAACAATAAAAAGAAAGAATATACAAAGTGTTGCCAGAATTAAAAACAAAATTAATAAACTTTTATTGTATGTTTTTGAATACAATTTTTTAATAAAGGTTTAAAAGAGATAACGAATGCTATAAGACAGATTTTAACAAAAGTCAATTTCAACCTATTCGTATTTCGGATCCAAACATTAGTTGGCTTTTAACCAGACTAGTTCATCTGATTACGTCACGAATCCGATAGCTAGTTGCTTATTTTCAACAAAAATTTTTGTTATTGCTGTGAGCAGCTTGGTGTTGAAAATGAGCAAACTCTATCCTGGGCTCAACAATTGTGAATGAAATGTACATAGTTTTTTTATTTGCATAAAATTTCATGGTAGCATCTGGTAGGTGTAATATTTTGACTTTTTTTGCCAGACGCCTAGAAGCGAATAAAAATAAACTCTTTGTTAACCTCAAAAGAAGGTGTTGCCATTCAAATAGCTATTTATCTCAGATTTATTTTACTCCAGAAACTATTATTTTCCTAAAAAATATTTTAAAATTTATAGAAAATTTTGATTTTGATAAAGCTCAATTAAAACCCTTTACCTGTTTGAGCGTAAAATTAAAACAGATACCGTATTTAAAACAAACATTGGCCAGTATTTTAAGACCAAAGTAAATAATAGAAATATATATAACGCCTTAAAATGTATTGTTTGCCCCATTTCTTTGTTTAAAAAAATATATACTCTACTTTTATAAACAGAACTAAGAAGAATTTTTTCTAAAATTTTAAGTTTTTAAAAAGAATTTCTAATTTAAGAAATATTCAAACAAAACTTTTCCTTAGTTCTGACTATAAAACTGGCACTAATACCTGATTGATCCAGAAGAAGCCGGACAATAATAAAGAGTGCGCCCTTAAAAAAATGTAACATAGAGGAGACTTGCTTGATTTTGGGAGTCAACCTCCTCTTAAGCATTTCTGTCTGCAACTTTCTGAACTTTAAATGTTTTAAGTCCAAATTTAGCTGTAACTCTGCGCACAAAAGTTTCCGAACATTGTACGCGCTGTGCCACTGCGCGACCAGAAATGTTTACAATCGCCCTCAATAGCTTCTCCATATTCTTGGCTTTGGTTTCATGGTGTCCCTCAAACATAACAAAAAAAACAAACTAAACAGTTTGGGGGCAAAAATGCAAAAATTATTTCAAAAAGTTGCGCGATATCGCCACATATTTATGAGAGCGAAGGGAACTCACATTAAAAAATCCACCCTATTTGATATAAATTTTGCGAGATAAATTATGAATTTTAAACAATTTTCCGACGCTTTCTCTATTTTTATAACCAAAATATACTTAAAATGGGTCTTGATGGAACCATGTTTTAAGGATCGTAAAAAAAATTATTTCTGCAATGCTGAGGAAATTAACTTTCATTAGAATAAACGAATTTTAAGGCCAGAAGGGCCTCGAAACCCCGGCCAACTTAACCAAGATTTTCTTTTTTAATTCCAGAGTGTATCATATTTGTTTTTCCTTTTTTAGGAACGCCCGATAAAGCGCGCTTTTGCAGCTTTCATTTTTGGGTCCTTCCGCTTTACCCCTTCCAGGCTTTCTTTCAATTATTAGGTACTTGTTGAAATTTTTGACCACTCTGGAGACAAATTGCCTTGTCACTAGTACTTCTGTTGCAATACTTCTGTTTAAATAACCGTTGTGTTTTGAAATTTGACTTATTTCTCAAAAATAATCTGATTAAGAAAAGTTATTTTAAATAATGGTGGAAAAAAAGGACGCACTTCTTAGTATATTTATATGTAAATATTGTTTAGCCAATTTTTTATTGTACATAAATTTATACATTTTATTCATAATTTTTAATACCATTTTGTTATTTAGTTTAAGATTTGCTAAATCTAGTGTATATAACTAAAGTTCTTAAAATTAAATGTATTTATTAAAAATAAAATGTAATACTCCATAGTTAGTGATTCTGACATAAAATATTACAAACAAAAACAGTTTTCCTTCCACATAACAATAAAATAAACAAAAAATTGCATACATTAAACATCGTTTTGAGCTCATACAAAAATAAAATAAATAATGCCATACTTACATACATATTATATACTTAAATAAAGAAATGAAGAAAATTAATTATTCCATTTAATAAACAACACAAAAAGTATATAACAATTATACATCTGATTAAAATCTCTTTTACATAATGTCAAAGGAATATTCCCACTTCTATAAATTATGTATGTAGTTATAAAATGAATAAAGAAGTTAGAGTCGGGCAAGCCGACTATATGTTACTCTACACCGGAGTGGTTTAAAGGCAACCAATACTTGGATCCGAAATTTAAATGGGTTGAAATATTGTCGAAATTTATGTGAAAGCAGCAGAAAATTATAAAATTAGTAAGAAATTTTGAATATGCCTAATATTAGGTGTATTAATGAGAAATTCGTAAATGTAGTAAATATATGTGTATATGTGCGAGGTCCAAATATGGACCGATTCTCTATTCTTGATTCCATATGAGATAGCGTATAAAATTTAAATAAAATATTTTTATATTTGCAACCTATAGCATGTAAAAGCGAATTTTGTGGACCGTTATATGAGATCTTGGTTTAAACAAGAACCGATGCTAATTAAAATTGATAGGCTTCGACCTTGTGCCGAGTAAGACAATATACCAAATTTTATAAAAAAAAATATTTGCGACTTTTAATGTGCGCACATAGATAGACAGACGGACGAATGTACAGACGGGCGGATGTATAGACGGACATCGCTCAATCAGAATCAAAAAGTTATTCTCAGTCGATGAGTGTTTCCTGTCAACGTAGTGGTGTAGGGTATACATACATATGTTAATAAGAACATGTTTAGGGTTTAATTCAAAGTTAAGCATTTTATTTTAATTGATTGCACTTTAATAGCAAAACACTTTATAAAGATAACAAATTAAAAGTCTTCAATTTTCAGAATTCTATTATAATTGTAATTAATGCGCAGTTTAAATATGTGTGAAACTAAGCAAAAGATATATAAAAGTGAAACTGTGTATGTGTTGTTTGGGTGCTTGGACATTGCGCTAACTGATATTATCCCAATCTTAGGTTTTGGGATTATGCTCAAAAATGTTCCTCCATAATTTCAATAGTGCAAATGGGGGTTACGACCCCCAATAAATTGCTTAGCATTTTCGGTTATAATTCCAAAACAGGAAATTGTAATAATTAATGTTGGAGTTGTATTATGACATCTGTTATACGCATTCTCTTAAATTGTGATTTAAGAAATCTAACTTTTGATTTCGGGGAACCTCAATGAATATACTATTATATGTATAGTTGTCTTTATGATATTAACACTGAAGCAATTAATAACTTATTGAAGATTAGATCCTTAACTACAGGGTTTCTGGATACATATTGTATGAAATGATTGTCTGGTATTTATAATATTATATACCCAGCAAAAAAAGAGATGCATTAGAAAAAGCACTACAATTGTGATCTAGATGTACTTCTTATTTAACATAAACACTAATCATTTTAACACTGAGTTGTCATAGGAGAGGAGTACTCCCACTTCATCATTTTTTCGGTACTTTTTGAACGAGTGCAAAAGAAGCCCTTTTTCACCAATTAAAAGATTAAAAAAAAATTCCTCGCAGCTATTCTTGATATCCTGAGCTATTCTTTGATATGAAAGTTGCCTGGCATAAAAACACTACTTTGTTACTGCGAGATATTGTTGCTTATTCTCTTCAATAAAAGTACTTATCAAAAAAGTGTAAAAGGTACACTCCAATTCAATGTTGTTTTCAGTACTATTTTTACAGGTGCATAAAAATAATTTCTTAAATTTTTTTTATATATACATATTTTTAAAATTTCAAAAATATTGGCCCTTACTATAAAAGAGTATTTTAAAATTAAAGTCGACTATATTTTTAATCATACGATTTTGTTCGTTTTGTGTATGAAAACCCTACAAAAATATTTATATTTGCAAACAATTTGATTGGTTGAAAATAAATTAACCAATCAGAATGCTGCAAAAATAAACCAAGTGAAGGCATACTGCCACCCGATATTTTAACTAAAATCGACTTTAACTAAAATATACAATTGAAAAATGTAGATAGTAAGGGCGATTGAATTTAAACAAATTAATTACAAATATAAAAAAAAAATTAATAGAATAAAAAAAAAATAAAAAAAAATATTGGTCCCGCTGGGAATCTAACCCGGGACCCTCTATTTGGAAATGCCAAATGTTACCAAAATCACTTTTTACGATCACTTCTAGAACTATTACTCCTTAGAAGCAATACTTAAGTGATTTTTTGGATGTTGTTCAGAAGTAATTCTAAAAAAGCTGTAAAAATATACTAACGGATACTTTGGAAGCAATGAAGGAAGTGCTTTATTTGAAGTTGTTCAGAATAACTTCTGAAAAAGTAGCAAAAATACACTAACGGATACTTGTGAAGCAGTGAAAGAAGTAGTTTGTAAATCATTACTTACAATTTTTTTTGCTGGATAAAGACCTACACTGTTTCAAACTAGTACGAGAAGACCTACACTGTTTCAAACTAGTACGAGCAACAGGGTATACAAATGGACCATCTCGGTTATAAAATGCTTTTTTTTAGAATGTAATTTTAGAAAATGATCTTGTTGGAAAAACTCGTTTTTACTAGATTACAAATTTTTAGGAATAATAAAATGGCTTGATAAAATAACTCGATTTCAGCAGGTTTTTCCTTTTATATTCATATTAATTAATAATAAGATTACGAAATACAAATAAAATCAAATTTCCTACGTTGAAATTATTAGGATTTTGGTTTCGTGTTTTCCAGGCCGACAAATTACAATAACATAATTTCAATAAAAAATAAGTAAATAACTTTTTAGAACTTATTCCATATTTTTATTAGATTGTTTCTTTGGGGGTATTATCATTTATTCCTTTGGGAATTATTTCGTTTGAAACAACTACCAAACTATCTAGATTATCTCATTTTCTCTTTTAAAGATAATTTCATTCCTTTTTGGTATTATTTCATTTCTTCTCTTGGGACTTATTTAATTTAGTGGGCTTTGTTTCATTAGGGGTTATTTTTGATTTCATCGTTTGGGTGTTATTTCATTGGATGCCATTTCGTAGCACTAAACAAAAGCTCTAAAAAAGTAGCTTATAATTCTTTTATTTGCATGATCAGAACTTGTATTTAGTCTAAATTGTTCTATCGGTGCAAGTAAGAAAATAAGCTCTAGCTTCCTTTTGGTTGCCCTAATTACAGCACTGTAATTCAGTATAAAGCCCTTATTTTTGTGATGCCTAACTTCTACTAAATCCTGGAATTAGAAACACAAATTTGTAAAAAAAAAACAAAATAGAACCAGGTGCTCAGTTTTCGAGATGCGTATATCTACTAAAGTATTTAATAAGATACATAGGTCTGTTGGTTGAACTAAAAAATTTGTTAATTTAACAAAATTCATTCCTGGCGTAAAAAAATTTTTTGATTTCAAAATATTTATTGATAAATTTAACAAAAAATATAAGTTTAATTAAGTAAAAAATTTAACTAAAAACTTAGGAAAACTACAGTTTTATTTAAAATTATACTGAGTCGTACAATTTGTTCAAATTTAGGGTCTCGGGACCCACCCGTCCATATCATGTAAAGGCATACAAAGGCACTCCAAAGGAGCAAATATTTTGTCAGTTTTCCTCTATCTCGCTTAGTTCTCGAAATACCGGCCATTTTATGAACTGGAGAATTTTTATAAAAAATTTTAGAAGATCCTAGGCCCCACCAAGGTCCATTTTTGGATACAGATAATCTTTTCACAGGGGTATTACACGGTTAGAGGTAATACCCCTGTGATTGATCTCATTCTATTTCTCTTAATTTTCGAGATATGGGTAATTTCAAAAAATCGGGAGGGAAAGAAATAGCGACATCTTTAAAACTTCGCATATGTTTGTGGCGCCATCTACCGGGTAATAACAGAAACACGAAAATATTACATTTTAACAATAAATTGTGGAAAATTTTACAATAAATTATATAATCCTTCCCTAACGAAATAAATTCAGATATCTCTGTGTATGGTATCCTCGAACATAAAACAAAGTATTGTGCAAACGTAATTTCTGTAGTTTAAAAATATGAACAGTTTTTTCGCTTTTCCCGACATTTAATTAAATTAGCGAATAACATATTTTTTAAAGGAAAAAAAAAAATGCAACAAATATCGAAACTGAGAGACGGATTTGAAGATAATTTACAGATATTTGTTAAATATACACTCAAAATAGTTTGTAGTTTAAATTAACGGAAAATGTAATTTAAAATAAATGAAAAATCACTGACTTTTCATTTAAATTAAAAGAACTTTTCATTTACAAAAAATTAACTACAAAATCCGTAAGAATAAATGATATTTAGTTAATTTCGTTTTTGTAACTGACCTGGAAATCTAAAAAGGTTTCTTTTTTTAACAAAACATTTTAAATTGAAATATTAACTGTAACAGAAATTCCGTATTTATATGTAATTTGTTTTTTAAATAAAAGACGAAAACAGTTGAAAAATATATTTCTTTTCATTTTAACTGTATAATCATTTAAATATAAATGCACGGATAACTTTTTAAATAAACTAAACTCAGTTACTGTAATAATATTGTCAGTGCATGCATGTAAAACTTAATTAGAAAAGACGTATTACAACAGCGATAGTTGTAAAAATTTTAAAATAAAACCAATATTGGTAATGACATATACTTTTTACAATGTATATATTTTTTCAACAATCTTATCGAGTGTAATGGTAAACAATTAAAAAAATGCTTAATTTGATTTTCCAAAACTTTATAAACAAAATTTTAATAATACTAAATAGTTAATTTTAGATAATTTTATGTATAACCTAATAAGTATAATGTAAATTTCATAAGTCAATAAAAAAATTAAAATTCAATTAATATTTGTTTGGTTTCCATGGCTGCCTGTTACTAGCACAAAGACATATATATTTCCGATTTCTTCCTTGGTAAGTATGTCAAAAAATTTCATCAATAAAGAACTTTTAAACGAATTGCAAAAATATTATAAAAATAATAATAATTAAAAATAATTAATTTGAAAAATAATTTAAACAGAAAGTGAAATTAATTTATGATCTAAAATGGAACTAAAAACATTAATTTAACAAAAAAAAAAAAAGATCAACTATACATATCCCTCATTCAACCTTAAAAAATATTATGTTAAATTTTTTTTTTTTCTTTAGAAATAAAAAAATATTTTGGAAATATTTCAAATGGAAGAAATCAATTTCCTTATACCTCATTCATACTGAGCTCGAAAACACGTAAAATGAGTTTTCGTTCCAAAACCCAGTTGAATGCGTTTTCATATCTATTTTTTCACAACTAAATCCATCTAAAATGGAGTTTGTATAAAAATATATTTTTATTATTTTCAAATATGTTTATGTATTTGGCTAAATATAGACAATTAGGTTGTTCATAAGGGGTGTGATATCTGTTGTATCGTTGTATCGTCCTAACAAAAAACAGAGTTGTTAAAATTTTTATTTGTGTTTAACAACGATTTTCTATTCAGTTTTCTATCTGTTAGCACACTCAAAGATAGGACACTAAACATACGTAAAAATGTTGTATCGTGCTATTTTCAAATGTTGTATTTTTTCAATTTAATTTTTAACAACTCTGTTTTTTGTTAGGACGATACAACGATACAACAAATAGTACACCCCTTGTGAAAACCCTTAATATGAATCAGTATTTAACCATATTTAACCATATTTACTCAACTCTTTGATTAAATTTCATATCCAAGTGTTTCTTCATGGGAGTCAAAATTAAAGGTTTCACTATCACAAAAACAGTTCTATAACTGGTTCTGGAACTGGTTCTAAAGCAACTTCTTTTAGTTTGGAGGAAAATAACCTGTTACTTTTGAGACAAACTCAAACAAAAATCACCGATGATAGAACATAAAGTAGAACAGGTTGCATGCAAGTACAAGTTGCTCTACAACTGGTTATTTGCATCCGACAATTTTGCTGGGATATGTAATAATTTATAAATATAAAAATATCGAAATAAAATAAATTGCCTTGTTTTTTTTTTCCTATGGAACAACTTCAGGTCCAGAAATTTTAATGGATATGGTTTTTATATCAACAAAGTAATAAAAGTATGCAAAATCGTCAGCAAAAACATTTTCAAAACCTGATAAATTTACCAACAAATTATTTTAATTTTTGCTTTAAAAAATACAAAAATTGTTTTTCGGACCTTATATATTTTCATATATTTAGTTAGAATATTGTACTAGCTCAAGTCCAAATTCTAATATGATATTGTCATATTAGATTTTATTTGTTATTTCAAAAAGGGTTGATCATTTTCATGATAGACAATACAATTGTTTCGTAGCCATCACACTAACCTTCAGTTGTCTGCAATAAGAAAATGATAGCTGATTTTTTAATATAAAACATTTACCAAATTAAAATTTAACAAGTTTATTCTTAGAAGATCGTATATAATTTGGTCCAGACAACATAACATAATTTTTGTTATTTTTTTCACACCATATAAAATATATCGGGCCATATGTGATTACATATAATTATATATATTCCAATATAACATAAGATATATTAATAAAACTGTGTTGTCATGTAATTAAGTATTACGCTACATATGATCAATAACAATTTTTTGTGGTGAAATGCAAGCACAGGACCCGTGGTCATATTTATGGTTCAAATTTGGTACACAAAAAATTTGACATCAAAATCAATATTCGCGTTATATTTATATAGGTTTTTACGGTGTTACTTATACGTTAAATTCGCGATTAAAAAAAAAAATTATATGGTAGTATAGTTTTCCGAGTTGTCCCTAAAGTCCAAACAATTAATATAATTAATATAATATAATTAATATACATTTTAAATTAATTCTAAATAAATATTAAATAATCCTAAAATAATAGTAAAAAATAAATAAAATTTTTATAACTAAAGTCGTAGTAAAAATTTTTCTTTAGATAGGATGGAGGTATAACAACGCAGTAAAAAGCATGTGGTAATTCCAACACTTGGCTATTGATTATTCTATGGTTGCCAAGTGATGACTGAAAAGGCAATTTTTGCAATTCTTATTGCACTTTTATACAAAATTATTTATATAGAAAAAGAAGATATTAATATGTGTTGGTTTAGTTAATAAATCTGTAAAAATAGCAGAAAAATTTACTAAAAATTATTTAAAAATGATGCAGAAGAAAAAACTGCTAAAATAAGCAGATTTTTTACTAAATACTAGTAAAATGAGAACAGCAAAATTAAAACTGTTAAATTTACAGAATTTTAGTTATATTTAGGCTAAGTTTTAGTTAATTGAAAATAGCAAATTGTACTGTAAAATCTGCAGAAAATTTTGCTAAATATTTGTAGACTAAGAATAGCAAAAATAAACCGTTATATCTAAAAATTTTTTGCTATATTTAAGCTAAATTTAGTTGACTGCAAATACCAGTCTATTCTGCTAAAATCAGCAGAAATATTTGCTAAAAAATTGTAAACTTCAAAAGGCCCGATTTTTATTTGCATTTAAAAAAAAAAAATCGAAAAAAACTTCGAAAATATTTTGGTGATTTTTTAGGCTACTAATTATTTAGCAAAATTTGTTGCTGATTTCAGCAGGTTAATTTGCTATTCTCTATTTACAAAAATTTAGCTCAAATATAACTAAAATTCTGTATATTTTACAGTTTTATTTTTGCTATTCTTATATTACTAATATTTAGCAAAAATTATCTGCTAATTTAGCATCATTTTTAGTAGTTTTAACTAAATTGTTTACAGACTTTTTTCTATTAGTGTAAGAATCGTTTTTAGATGAGAAAAATTTTTGTGCAATATATACATTTGAGTGGGTATTTTTTAATAAAAAAACAACTTGTTCTCCGATTTTTATGCAGGTTATTATTAAAGCATTAAGCCTAACACTTACATGGTAAGATAAGTTTAATAACTATTTATGCTCAAACAATTGAAAATAAGTTAAAAAACGACTATCTACTTCTCGTTTAAAATGATTATATTTCGTCGTGTATTTTTAATTGTTAATTAATTAACTGGTAAAAATTGGAAAAAATACTAGATTTCTAGTTTATTTTAATATTAATTATATTCTAAATATTGACTACTTTTAACAGAAAATTTTGACTAAATATTTTAACTTATACTTGAAGTCCGTATTTTTTTCAGTTCACCGAATAGAATTAAAGTTTTTCAATATAACAATTATTTTAATTTTTGCATTAAAAAATACAAAAATTGTTTTTTCGGACTTTCTATATTTTCATATATTTAGTTAGAATATTCTTCCACCTCAAGTCCAAATTCTAATATGATATTGTCATATTAGATTTTTATTTGTTGTTTCAAAAAGGGTTGATCATTTTCATGATAGACAATACAATTGTTTCGTAGACATCACTCTACTCTTCAGTTGTCCGCAAGAAGAAAATGATAACTTTCATACTCAAACCGAGACATTACATAAGGTACAAAAAACCAACGGGATGAGAATTTTGTACTTTCGTATATGAACTGAGTTTTTCAATATATTTAACAAAACCCAGCATACCACTTAAAATCCGCTCGCCTGCCACTACTGAAACGTATTACATAGTTTTGCCAGCTCTGGTATAGGGTGTAGTCATTACACATATGCCGATTTTTGCTGCTATCAGAAATATTTTATCCAGACGCACTTTTTATTCATGTATTTATATTTATTCCAATGTTAATTGAAATTCGCTTCACAGAATCTCTTTTCTTTTCCCGAAATATGTCCACAGTCGTATTGTGGTGTAAGGTATCCTATAGTCGACATGCACGACTTTAAATTTTTCGTTTTTTTTGAATTGTTGTTAGCAAAAATTCCATTTTTGAATTTCGGGTAATTTATTCACTTTATTTTAGGGCATTTTTTGTGTCTTTTTTGACGATATTCCATTTCCTAGATTTTTAATTTTTATTTCTGGGCCATTTTTATTTGGATGATTTTGCCTGTAGTCTAGAAATAAGTTTACCAGGTACAAACGCAACACAATCCAAAAAATGTGGTACATTAACCTCAATTTCAATAAGTTCTAAAATACCATTTAAGTTTGGGAAGAATCTTAGGCTGGCCAGATTGTAATTATAATAATAATAAGAATTCGATTATACCATCATTTAGTTATTTTTACTATAGACGGAAATTTATAATTTTAATATTTTTAAAAATTTTCAATATCTTAAATTAAGGCTACTGATTTAAGAATTAAATAATTATATTGCAAAAATGTTTTCTAATTAACCTGAAGTTCCAGAGAAAAAATCCTAAAATTTTAATAACAGTTTCTGACATATATTTCCGCCAAAATCTCGGAAAATTAATTTTTAACAAAACAGAAGAAATTTGAAAACAAATTCGGTTGACGAAAACTCGGCCATTATAAGCAAATATTTAGAATACAAGACTATTGAGTTTAAAAATAGCTTCTGAACACCGTGACAAATTAAAAAAATAATATGTTTCTAAATTATAATAAAAAAAATTAAAATTTTTATTTAAGATTTAATTTGCTGATAATTTTATGTTGAAATATGTGGAATATATGATAACTTCGTATGTTCAAATTTCGATTAGTATACATATATTGGCCCGATAACTTATATTAAAAATTTTACGAAAATCCACATGTAAATCAGAAACTCTTTTTAGAAAATTTAAAATTTTTTTTAATTCAGATACATTTGTTATACATACCCAGCAAAATCTTTCATTACCAAATAAGTGGTTATATAATAGAAATTCATAGCTCCGCACAACTTATTTTTTGGCGTCTAAACTCATTATTTTTGTTTGGCGTGGTCGTTTTTATAAGTAGTCACGCTTACCCGCTCGCTTACGAAAAAATGAGAAATAAGTAGTTATGAGGTTTTGAATAATAAGTGGTTACACACATGCTTACAAAAAGTTGAATTATAAGTGGTTATCAGATTGCTTACTTGATTCTTAAAAATAAGGAGTTAGACAAATACTATTAGCTTAAGGAAATAAATTCAGAAAAATTTAAGTTTTAGTTCTAGGACACGTCATACAAATTTAAACATAAAACATATTTACATATAATAAATAAAATTTTTATAAAATTTAACTGTGTAAAAAGTACTTATTTAAACTATTACGAGTAAGTCATTATTTTATATTTAGAAACAATGAATACAATAGGCCCTTATTAGGAAGTCATTATTTTAAATTATAAAATAATGCAAAAGGTAATGATTCATCATTTTGGGTAATGCAGATAGTAATGAGGTGTCATTACCAATATTTTGCTGGGTAATTACTCAATATCCTAAATATACACAATGAAAAGAACACAAAAGCGATTACACTGCGTATCATTTATATATTTTAAATTATTATGATTAATAGGGCCACCTTTGAGTCTCTGTTTTTTATATTATGTAAAACTATCTAAGTAATATGTTCATACAAAGTTAAGGTGTCAACTAAATTGGAGTACTTGTAAGAATATATTATGCGGAAAAATAAGAAAATGTGCTGCAATTTCCAAAGTAAACTTTAACTAACAATTTCGCTGTATGTACAATACTCTTGCACTTAATATGGGTAATTTATTCATATGAACATTATTTTGAATACACCTTGTCCTCATTTAACCGATTAAAAAATTTGGCTACTGGCCGAATTACTATAAAATAATATCGCTTATCTTGACATAACAAAGATATTTTCAGTTCTGTGTCAGGCTTTGGCCAATTTTCGATAATGATATTTACAGAGTTATAGGTACTACCGCATGCCATAAGTTTGAATATAATCTAAATCAAAGAAACTCAGCCTTCGTGTCGTATTTTTGAACAGTTATAGCTTTCTAGCATTTGTTTTAAAAATTCAATTAGAAAATTTGTTGAAAATTATAAAAATTATTATGATTATTAAATAAACAATCACCTTAATTTTTGCATTAAAAATACAAATGATTATTTTTCTTTTATTAAATGATTATTTTTCTCGGTATAGTCCTAAAAGTCCATGCAATAATTTCAATATTTTTCATTGTTTTGATTTTTATTCGTATTTTTGAGCATGTACACTGCTCAGTTCACTTAATACTTTAAAACTTTTGAAAATATTTAGTTAGAATATTGTTCTACCTCAAGTCCAAATTCTAATATGATATTGTCACATTAGATTTTATTTGTTGTTTCAGAAAAGGTTGATAATTTTCATGATAGACAACACAATTGTTTCGTAGGCATCACCCTAACTCTTCAGTTGTCTGCAATAAGAAAATGATAGCTTTATTACACAAACTGAGACATTGCACAATGTACAAAAAATCAATGGGACGAAAATTTTGTACTTTCGTATATGAACTGTCTGATTTGGTAAAACCAGCTATAAATCAACTCCTTCTAACTAAATATATTTATGAAAATATAGAAAGTCCGAAAAAACAATTATTGCATTTTTTAATTCAAAAATTAAAACAATTTTTGAAAATATTTAACAAAACGACGCGTACTACCTAAAATCTGCTCGGTGAATTTGGACTTTATAATATTAAAAGCTGTTATGGTGTTGTAGTATGTGATCCGGTAAGAATAGAATCCGGGTGCTGTCATTAAGGGTTTGAAGCAAGAAACAAGGATTTGCAATTTTGTTAAAAACTAAAAGAAAAAACTAATGCTAAAATGATAGTGGTGAGTTGTGATGTGAGCACCTATCCCGTGACCGTTGAAAATAGGAACGGTCTGAAGAACCTATCCAGTGAGTGGTGAAAAGAGTACCGGTCTGAAAGTACCTGTCCCGTGACAGGTGAAAATTGGACTTTTGAAAATTTGAACCAGGACGTTTTGCGGGTGCTTATTTTGACCGATTGAAGGATCAAAACAATTTTGATCGAACGACTATATGACTAAATATTAAAAATTATTTGATTGATGCTCTACATGTTGAGTGGATTCTTAGTAATCAAGTCATTCACCAGATTGCTGTCTGTACAGTCGGTCACATTGGTGAGAACATGTTAGTACTTCAGGTAACTTAAGTACCGAAAAATATCTGACACGGGGACTAAACTATACTTTTCTATAGACTAACTCTGAGCAAAATCCAACTCTGGCATCTGTGAAAAAAATGTAGTTTTTTTTATCGAAATATTCCAAATTGTATTTTCCTTTAAAATGCTTTTTGAATTTTTAAGAAAGCTTTTTTATTCATGGAAATATTTTCCGTTAAAATTTCCTATTAAAGTATTTTTTAAAATTTTTATTTGAAACTACCCAATAAACATTGAAAAACTAAAAATTCAAGTGCTTTAAAAATTGCATGAATTAAACTTCTTTAAAAGCCATTTGTTTCATTTAGAATCAAGTCAACAAATTGAGGTAACTTTTTGGAAATTCTGCTTTCATTTTCTGTTGGCAATAAGTAACCAAATATAAATAATTTTAAAACTTCATAAAAATCAGTCATTTGACTAAATCAAAACAAATAAAATTTATAGAATTTAATTCTTGGTAAAAATATATTGCGAGTAACAGAAATTTAATTCTAAATTGGCACTTAATAAGGCAAGGAATTCTATGCAAATACATTTTTTTATCGATAGTCCAAAACTAATATGACTAAAAATTTATCCGAGTCATCAAATTTTGAACAAAGTGACATCGTTTTGTAGTTGCATACATATTTTGAAAAAAAAATGCATGCTTTTGGATAGTCCTTGTCAGTCCTGGGACTGGTTCTTTTGCGTCGGTCTTGTGACACGTCACTAGGTGAAATTTACCCCCTCCTACTACCAACCCATGTAAAAGTTACCGGTTCTTTTCATATAAAGAATCGGCCCAAAGACATGTCCTCGTCCCCAAGGACCGGTCACGTAAAGTGTCACTTGGCCGGTTCTTTTTTCCACAGGCTTTTTTTTTTAATTTATATCCCCTAAATTCATAAACGCTTTGTAAAGTTATAGGAGGTTTATTGAACTAATTTTGTATGAAAATGACGTTTTGTAAACCTGCTATAACTTTACAAAGCATTTATGAATTGAGGGGTATATGTATAGAAGATTATATACTTCTGGATTTCCGGACATTAGAACACAAACCAAAAAAAAGTTCTCACATATAACCTAAAATTGCCCATATCTTGAAACCCATCTAAATTTAAAAAGGTTTTAATAAAATACTGTATAATTTAATTCTCCTATTAAATGGCGTATAAGTATATATAAATTGATATACCATATATAATCATATAATATTTTATAAAATTTGATAGGGAAAATAATCCACTGTTATTAGATTTAAATTGCATAATTTTATTTATATTGATGAAATTACATACAATTTTATATCATATCACATTAACCACACCTATATGTTTCTCGGAAAAATTGCCTTCCCAGGTCCAAGTTTTTTAGGAAAATGGGATCACGTTAATTTTCCATAAATTAGTTATGTTAAAAGAGAAATTTTTAGTGGCTTAATAGAAGTATATATTAGTATCATCCTTCAATAAAAATGTTTTAAATTTTCAAAATTTTCTGTTGAGGTGACAAACATACCATTTCGAATGTACCTTCCGAAAATTTGGCAGTGATCACACCCACATTTCTTGGATATTTGTTTTGGAATTCCCCAAATATATAACAAGAATAACGAGCTACAATGTCACACATGAACTCATAAGAGTTAAGAATCTTAACATGAATTTTCACTTTTTTACTTTTTCTACTTTTGTAGTTGTTAACGTATTCAATGGTTCATTACGCTAATGTTATGATTGTAAATTGTTGTAATTTTCCTGTTACCACTTCAAATGCACTTTTTCTATAAGTACTCGTACTAAGCATTAAGAAAGATAAAACTGTATACAGAATTATACATATGTATGTAAGCAGAATTTAAAGAAATGCATTCACAAAAAAAACTAATTTCAAGAAAAGTTCAAAATTATTGTTGACTTGCAAATTATTTTTAATATAAAATATTTCGTTGAAATAACTTAATTTTTAATTAACTCATTGATTTATAACTACGTTGCCGAAATCGAACTGAGACACGTTTCCCGTTTACTTATCGGCTATATTAACAGTTATTAAAACAAATAATTTAATTCCAAAGTATTTTATTGGTAGACAGCGGGCAAAATGAGCTACATTTTTTAATGTACCTTAAAGTTTGAAATGTAATTTAATTTGGGCAAGAAGTACATATTTTGATGAAAATAGAACATACTTAAACCTATATGTTGTTAATTTCAAATAAAATTAGTTAATACTTCACTGTACCACTCAAGTTTTGACATTATTTGTAGTGTCTCCATTTTTTTCTTTACAAATAAATCATACAGCTTACTGATATTTGAGTATGCAAAAATTAATTGTCCGTGTGAAAAGCATGCAATCTCAAAATCTAAGCCGCATATTTTTATGGACGGTCTTGTACTTTAGCTATGTTTTCGACTTAGCTATATCCGTTAACTCATAAAAAAACTTAAAGTGCATAAAAACGCGTTTAAGAAGAAAACTAATATATTAGTTTTCGTATGCACGTTAACTTTGAACACATTGAAAACACAACGCTTATACATTATTACATCTAACTTAACTTATTCGCGTTACTTCCTAAAAACTTTTGCTGGAGTAATTTCAATTATAAACACAACCTGTTTAAACATTTTTTTATACTACAATAGCTTTAACGTAGAATTGCTTTAAATACTTAACGTTAATAGGCATGAGACAAAATACAGCTTTTGTCAATTGTCATGGCAAATGCTATAAGTTTTGCGAACTGTGTCCGTTTAAATTGGAGAGTGGTGTTCACTGGTATTCACGGCTACGAAATATGTCCTCTCTTGAACTTGTCAATAATATTTATTGCAGAAATTCTATTTCCGAACTAATTGGTGAACAAATATTTAAATTCATAAATGGATCGCGAAGTCACGTTATATGAGACAGGTTCTAAAGGCTTAAGCCCAAATTAGTTTGGAAGTATCGTAAAAAAAGTAACATATCATTCACATAATGAATAAAAAGAGTATAAAAAATAAAAATATTGTATTTTGTTATCTTTTTCTTGTGCATAGAATTAAATATCAAGTAATAAAATAGAAAATTTCTATTTTCAACAGAACTTTTTTACGATTTTCCCTGACAATAGTTTCAATGCATAGAAAAAAGATAAAAATATATTTCTATATTATTTTAACACATTGAATTGATTACAGATACGTTTTTTTTACTTTACGATTAGACTAATGAAGCCTTTACTGTAAGCTATAAAAGTAATCAATGTATATAAAAATAGGAAACAAATACAAAATAAATTAAAAAATGTACAAAATAATAGCATTTTTACAAAATAATATATATATAGAGCAATTCCATATGAAAACGATCAAAATTGGCAAATTTTTGGACGACCCCTCTCCGATTTTAAAATAAATAGTCTCAATCGATTGCCCAGCAAAAAATAATGTACCTACATTTTTTTTTTTTTTTTATATTGACTTTTTTTTGTCATGTGACAAAATTGAAGAATTCTTCATAAGGGACCTCATTGAAAGTCGTTTAAAAAAAAAACTACTAAAGCGATCGCAACGAGTGATAGCTCGTTGGAAAGGTATTGAATCAGGCTTTAATTGAAAAATAAAATTTTCCAAATTTTTCTCAGAAATTTACCTTTTTTCCCATGAAAATTAAATTTTCCCATGAAAATTAAATTTTCCGATTTTCCACAGAAGCTCCTAAATTTTCCGGCTAATTTTTTTTTTTTTTGGATTCCTCATAATTTTTGCTTTAAGAATCAGCAATAAAAACATGGGCCCCGACTCCTTGTTTGGACAGGAGAGGAGCATTTAAGAGACCACCTTGTTCTCATTGTTTTTATATTTTTTATAATTGAATTATTTGTAATTATTTAACATTATTTTATTTTATTATTAAAAATACATTTTAAAAATTATTTTACAGTTAAAAATACATTTATGAAGAAAAAATCAATTTTTTTTAAGAGCCCCAAGTTGAGTGTGTAGTGAATATGGTCTACCTGCCTTCACAAGATCGGCCATAATTCCATGGATAATAGCAGCAGTGGCATGTAATGGCACACCAAACCCGACTGAGGCTACAGGTCATAAAATGTTTTGTAAATTTTTTAAATTACCAGGTAATAAATATTTCGCCTAAAATGACACGTGCAGAAACAAGTCATAAAACACGGATTTTCCATAAATATGGCGAAATATTTATTACCTGGTAATTTTAAAAATTTACAAAACATTTTATTACCTGTGGTCGGCTTATTGGCAGTAACCAATTAAGTCCCTCTTTAAAAAACATTTTATGACCAGTAGTTCACGCAAATTTTCCTATTAAAGAAAAGCAAATATCGCTTATTTTTTTTTTACCTATTTTTTACCAAAAAATAAATATAAATACTTCACACACTCTGAGTCAAATTTTAGTTGAATACTAAACGTGAAAGTGTTAAAGTGTTTTTTTTTGTAAAGTAAAGAGTGAAGCTGTAAAGACAATTTAAAGTAAAATGAATAAATTTTGCTGCAATCCGTTTAACAAGAGTGGACATCGTTCGAAAAAAAAAAAGTATTAAAATTAACTGGTGTTTCGAAGCGATACATGAATGAATTAAATATACAATACGGTGAAGAAGCAGAATTCATTTGCCCCAAGTGTAAAATCGATTTGTCTCAACAAGCAAATGCATTGAAACAAATGCAACCACAATCCGAGAGTGAAATGACAATTGAACAAAATGTTTCATCTGATAGTGAGGCAGACATTCCGATGGTCAATATGTCTTTGAGTCCTTTGAATGAGGCTATTACCACTTTAGGTGAATCGTCTATTACAAAAAGAAAGTTGCGAAGTGAAAAATACAGGAAAGAGAAAAAAGGCAAGGTTATTAGTGCAATCGCGACAATATTTGATGAAGGCTCTGATAACGAATGCAGTCAAGCAGATGACGTTGATGACGGCAAACAAATGATTGAGCAGTTGAAAAGAAAATTCAATTTAGCGACCACTTTTCCGGAGAAATATCTCATTTTATCTGTGCTGCCTCAATCATGGTCTATACGCAAGATTTCTGAACAGTTTCAAACATCTTTTTACATCGCGAGAAGAAGCAGAGAATTAGTTCGACAGAAGGGCATATTGGCGACTCCCACCAAGAAATTTGGCTCAAGGACCCTCAGCGAAGCAACGGTGAAATTGATTCAAGATTTTTACTGCAATGATAACAACAGCCGCGCCTGCCCATGTACACGTGACTATGTTATCACACGTGAAGATGGAGAAAAAGTACACAAGCAGCGCAGATTATTATTATGTAATCTATCCGAAGCATACCATCAGTTCAAAGAGAAATACCCAGCAGAAAAAGTGGGATTTTTTAAGTTTGCCATCCTACGACCAAAAGAATGCGTGCTGGCATTAGACAGGCACGGAACGCATTCAGTCTGCGTTTGTATGTTTCATCAAAACATCAAATTAATGTTCTTTCCATGCAAGAAATTGAAAGTATTTCACGGTGAAATTGAAACATATAGGGACCTCCTGTCGAAATCGTTGTGCGCATACACCACAGAAAATTGTCATCTGTCCAAATGCGACAATTGTCCGAAGGTTGACGAGCTAGAGCAATATTTGGCGGAAAAGTTTGAACAGCTGTTAATTCAGGAGGTGCATTTTAAACAGTGGATAATTAGCAGCGGCAGATGTTCCCTTGAGACCGTGGTAAAGCAGATTCCGGAATTCATCGAGGAATTCGGATTCAAGTTGAATGAACTGAAGGCGCACCATTTCATATCCGAGATGCAATCGAAATTTCTAAAGGAAAGTAAGGAGAAACTAGCCCAAAATGAATTCATTGTGATAAGCGACTTTGCCGAGAATTACACTTTTCTCGTTCAGGATGAAATTCAGGCTTATCACTGGGCAAACGACCAGTGCACGGTGCATCCTTTTTGCATTTATTTCAAAAACGAAGATAACGAACTACAGACCGTAAGCCTTGTTGTTGTCGCGGAGAGTTTAGCTCATAATTATGTGTCCGTTTATTTATTTCAAATGAAACTGTTTGAATTCTTAAGATCAAAATTCGATGCAATCGACAAAGTAACGTTTTTCTCAGACGGCGCGGCTACTCAGTACAAGAATAAAAAAAAATTTTTACAATCTTTGCATAATTGAAGAAGAACAAAACTGCAAGGTCGAGTGGCACTTTTTTGCGACGTCCCACGGTAAGGGCCCATGCGATGCGTTAGGGGGAACCCTAAAACGCATGGCGACTAAGGCAAGTTTGCAAAGGCCATATACTGACCAGATCTTAAATGTACAACATTTGTTTTCGTGGATTCAAAGCAAGGAAATTGCCATTAACACAGTTTTATGCACTCAAAAAGAACACTATGCCATGAAGCGACGAATTCAAAACAGATATAATAATGTCAAAACTATAACTGGAACGCAAAAGTTTCATTGCTTCATACCAAATATTTCTGATATGTCAATTAATGTAAAGCGGTACTCTTCGTCTGCCGACGTGCTAAATTTAAAGTTACTTTAATTTTATAATGATGCCAAGACAATTGAAATTTTTAATAAATATTGTAATTAAGTATAAGCAGCAAAATAAGAAAGATTTTTTCTTCATAAATGTATTTTTAACTGTAAAATAATTTTTAAAATGTATTTTTAATAATAAAATAAAACAATGTTAAATAATTACAAATAATTCAATTATAAAAAATATAAAAACAATGAGAACAAGGTGGTCTCTTAAATGCTCCTCTCCTGTCCAAACAAGGAGTCGGGGCCCATTTTTTTATTGCTGATTCTTAAAGCAAAAATTATGAGGAATCCAAAAAAATAAAAATTAGCCGGAAAATTTAGGAGCTTCTGTGGAAAATGGGAAAGTTTAATTTTCATGGGAAAATTTAATTTTCATGGGAAAAAAGGTAAATTTCTGAGAAAAATTAGGAAAATTTTATTTTTCAATTAAAGCCTGATTCAATACCTTTCCAATGAGGTCCCTTATGAAGAATTCTTCAATTTTGTCACATGACAGTGGTGTACACCACCACTAAACCAGTCACTATAAAAAAAAAAAATATGTAGGTACATTATTTTTTGCTGGACAATCGATTGAGACTATTTATTTTAGAATCGGAGAGGGGTCGTCCAAAAGGTGATCGCTTTCATATGGAATTGCTCTATATATATATATATATTAAATTCCTAGGAGGAACATAGGGACACAACAAGATTCTTCCATTCATCTCTATTTTCGGCAATACCTTTGATCTGACTCCAGCTATATCCTGCGCCTTGGATCTCTTACAAAATAATAAGAGTAGCATAATGCATAATAATATATCTACCATCGTTTTTAAGAATATTAAGGTTAATATATCAAATACGCTTTAACCGAATCGTCGAAAATTTAGTGGACTAGTAGCAAACTAGAATATATAACTTTCTTCATACACGATTTTTTGAAATTCTGCTGTTTTCTTAGCTTAAAATCAACTTTAGACTTTAAACGAGTTTTTCTCACAATCATAAGTTCCAAATCGGCTGCCACTGTACAACCAAGGCGGGTTAACCGATTTAGATCTGGCTTTTTTCTCTTGTAGTTAACAAAAAGCTATAGTCCTTATCGTAGCCCTTTCTTTGAATTTCAGTCAAATAAATTTTATATTCCCAAGTAAAAATGTTTTTCTTGCCTTTTCGGAATTTTTAAGTTTGCGTAGTAACTTTATTTAAAAAAATTTGTTTTAATAAAAATCGAGCCACGATAAGGACTAGAAAATTTATCTGGTATTAAGAATCACTTTAGCGCGTTGGACTGTTACACGTGAGGTTGTGGGTTTGAGCCCCAACCAAGGCAACATCAATTTATGGGGAATAATAATATGTATGAGTTTTTTTCTATCCTTCATACATATCGCAGCGTCCTCCTTCGGTGTTCCCATAGCACTTAACCCCACCGAAGTAAAATAATATAACAGGGCTATGATCTACAAAGCTTCAACAAAGTTCGCCAACTCACCATCAGATGGCGCGCAACAACTGTTCTAAAATTCAGCATCTCGCGCAATTACAGTGTTGCCATATTTGAAGCCCTTCATCTTTCACCACCTTTCACTTCTTCTCTATCCCCTTTCCAAAGGAAGCAATACGTTAATTAATAGGAAGAATTTCCTGAGTGTTGCTTCTCAAAAAAAAAAAAAAAAAAAAAAAATTAATAACGGTTGCATAGTGGCAGCAGATTTTGCCTTTTTTAAAAAAGGCGAATAAAGAAGTGGCAACCCTGGCGATTTTGGTTGGCAAAATTTAAAACTAATATCTTTTGAAAATACTACAATAGCCGTGTTTTCGACTATAACTATATCCGTTAACTCATAAAAAAATTTAAAGTGCATAAAAACGCGCTTAAGACGAAAATAACATATGACTTTTCGTATGCACGTTAACTTTCAACACGGATAATTATCAACGTTGAAAACTCAACGTTTATATATTTTCACATCTAAAGTAACTTATTCGTGTTACTTCCTAAAAACTTTTGCTGAGGTACGTTCGATTATAACGGAACAATTATAACATAACGTTTTTAAAATTTTTTTGAACTACAATCGGTTTAACGTAGATTTGCTTTAAATACTTAACGTTGATAGGCTTGAGACAAAATACAGCTAATAATATGTATTTTCAATTAAAAAATAATGTCCCAGCAAACAAAGATGATCATTAATGACTCAGAAATGAGCTCCAAAAACATAAACATTTTTCCACTTTTTCCTATGAAAGTGGTCCGTCCAAAAGAGCCCCCTGTGTACTCAGAAATGACTCAGAAAAAAGAACGTATAAAATCGAATTTTCTTCATAAATTTAAATAATTTTGGAATCTTCTTTGAGTCCGAAAAATGAACCCTCGTTTTGAGACAGCTTTTTAGATTATAGAGACAACTTTTTGGATTGTTTTCTGAGGGTTCATATTTTCTACCAAAAAAAGAGTGTTTTCAAAAAAACAATAATCATTTCTATGAGCCATATAAAAATCTTATTTATGAGCGCTCCGAAATTGCTGGCTGCGATAGAAAAAGTATTGTTATTTAAATTTTTGACAACTGTTTAAATATGCCCTTTAAAACGCTGTTGTTACAGTATTTACCCCGCTGAAATATTACGGAAAATATGATGAACTGATAAATTTTTTTAAGTCGTAGTAATAAAAAATCGCCTTAAAATTTGTATTTAGTTTGTAAGATTTATTGGCATTTAACTCAAAAACGAATGAAGTCGAAAACATATACATTTGCCCAATGGGTTCTTCCAATCTTAATGAGATTCGGATAGACTTTGAGAAAACTTAGCTGTATGCTTAAATAATTACAAAATTATATTTTGAAATATGGTTGGAATTACTTTTGAAGTCATGGAAAATATGCAATAATTTAATTTAATTTGTAATATAGAGACGAGAAGTCGATATCTTTTTAAACAAACTGTAGGTGTCGCTAACATGTAGCAAATATTGGCGAATTCTGTCAAGGGAGTATTTTATTTGGGGAAATTTTGTCAAGGGAGGATTTTCTTTTCTTAAATGAGGTTTTAACAGTGTCGGTAGGTAAGGGAATTTGGGCCCAAACTAGGGATTTCGACTTCGGTTTGGGGACAAAATTTTTTGAGGATAAGGATTTGGGTATTTAACAAAATATGGTGGCATTTTTAAGTATTTTTGGGGATTTTTTTTTAATTTTTGATAATAACTAATTTGAATCTAAAAAATTGTTTTAGATGGCTGTCGAACTCTAGTATAGTTACGTTTGTAATGTAACAGTGCATGGGAGATTCCTACAGCCGATGGGTTGTTGAAAAAATTATCATATAGAGACAATCTAACAATAAAATATAAACAATAATACAATTTAATGGAAAATCACTGATGAAGCCTGTCCATAAAAAATCTGGTCTGATTTGCAAATTTGAAATGTGTTTATAACTTTTGAAAAAAAAAATACTTTTTTTTCTTCTTAACCTCAAACCTACTAAATTAGAATTAATAAAAAAATGCATATTAATTACAATATTAATTGCATTTGGTTTATATGACGCGTTTGAAAAAACAACACCTTACTTAAAAAAATCTAGTTTTATGCCGAAAATAAGAAGAATTTTGGGATAAATTATATGCGAGTTATTTTAAACTAAAGTCGATCAAATTAAGTTAATAGACCTATTTCTAAATTTCTACAAAATATATGAGTTATTGAAGAAATGTTGAACAAATATTTATAAACCTTGAAATAACGAAAATCAGACATGCTCAATAACTAATCAAAAAATCTTCTATTTTCAAAACTCTGAAATTGCTGCATGCAAAGGAATCAGAAAAAAATAGATTTTCCGTAGGTTCAAAAAGTATTAGGAGTTTTCATTTAGCCTCATATATACCTTCTGAGTCATGTGAATTCGACTTATAAAAACCTAATATACAAAAGAGTATACAAGCCCTAGAACTTACGCCTACTAAATTTACACTTACCCAAAAACTAGAAGTAGAGCAAAGTTTTTGAATTCTAGTCGTATTTACTTGTCCAATTCCATACAAATTTAAAAAAAAACAATAAAATTTCAAGATAATGAGTTTCGTTTGAAAAATATAGAGAATTTTTCTCTCGAAAATTTAATTTTAATTGTGATTGTGTCTTTCTTATAATAAAAAATCATTTACTTTCGCAGTTTAACCAAAGTTTTGAAGTTTGAGTAAAAAACAATTTTTATTTATTTATTTTTATTTCTTTGTAAAATATTCAATTTTATTTAATTTGCTGAGTCATTTTTTAATAATTTTGTGGACTTAAGGGCGATTTTGTTCAAATTAAAATCGATTGGGTATAAACTTGGCGAATGAAGCTTTAGAAATGGGAATGAGATAAAACTTGTCGGACTACACTGCTCCCCACTAAACAGAGCAGTATTGCCAGAAAAAACAAAATTGCAGTTAACGCCATCTATTGCATTAAAACCCGGTATTGCAGTAATTCAGAAAAATGTGAGACCCCTGAAAATTTATGTTTTCGATCTAGGGCGTATGTATCGGGAATGATGATTCTTTTACATTCCCGCAATCCCGGAAATTTTAGTTAGATTTAATTTTCATCGAAGCATTGAAAATCTCTTTTTCGTTGATATTCGAAAAGAAAAACCATTGAGAGAACTACTTGTCACCTCAGCATATGAAACCCATGGGGGATTCAATATAGCTGGTAAAATTAAAAAAATCATTACACTGTTCAATAAGTACTCCCCTTAACTCGTTCCATAACTCCCGAGAACCACAGGTAGAAAAAATACTCTGGCAATATTTTGAAGGAGCCTTACTATTCTATAAAACCTTCTCCATCTTTCAGGGCTATTCATATCCATACAGTCATGTGCAATATAATAGGGACATTCAAGATTTTTCTAATTTTTTTTTGTTGGCTTTATTTTTAAAGATCAAAATAGTGGATAAATTCGCCCAAAGGTGAGAGGAGATGGTTCAGAAAATTATGCAGAATTTTAACGTAATGTCTGTTTTTTTTATTTTGTCACTTGTTTTAGGTAGGCGTGGCTTTTAATGAAAAATAAGCGCTATCGACCTTCTATCAAATTACATAGTAAAATTTTGCGAGCACTAATCGGATCTATACAAACTGTATACTTTTGAAAATTCCATAAAATATCCTTAAATCTTGTATAGGATTTTGTGTTTACTCTCATTTTACCTAAAAAGTAAAGAAAAACACATATTAAACATATGTACTACTCTCGATCGAATTCAATTTCTATACTGTAGAAATTAATCTGTAAAAATAGAGGAAAAAGTAACTAAAAATTAGTTAACCAGAATGCTGCAGAAAAAACTGTTGAATTAGCTGTTTTTTTTTTTTTTTACTAAGTACTAGTAAAATAAGAACAGCAAAAATAAAACTGTTAAATTTACAGAATTTTGGTTATATTTAAGTCAACTTTTAGTTCATTGAAAATGACAAGTTTTACTGTAAAATCTGCAGAAAATTTTGCTAAATGTTAGTAGAATAAAAATAGCAAAAATTGTTTTATCTAAATAATATTTGTTGTTTTTAACCTAAATTTAGTTGTCTGTAGCAGTCTATCTTGTTAAATTAACAGAAATATCGGAAAAAGAAATTTGTTAATTGCTGTTTTCAAAAGGCTCGATTTTTATTTACATTTAAAGAAATCCAAAATTTTAAATTTTTTCATGATTTTTTAGGCTACTGATTATTTAACAAATTTTTTTGCTGATTTAACGGGTTAATTTTTTATTTTCTATCAACAAAAATTTAAATCAAATATAACTAAAATTCTGTATATTTAAAATTTTTCTTTTTGCTGTTGCTATCGTGTTGCTATGTATAGCAAAAATTCTGATAATTTAACAGTTTTTTCTGCAGCATAATTTCTAGCTAATTTTTAGTTCCTTTTCTGCTATTTTTACAGATTTATTTTTGTGAGTGTATAAACTTCAATCGATACATAGTTATCTAGTACAAACGGTTTCAACCAACTTTCTGAAACAGCTATAATATCTAATGCTACGCCACCAAAATTATTACTTATTTCATCTAATTTCGAAGAGTTATATCCTAGAACTATACTCTGGGCATTTATATGCATAATGTTCAAGTTATTTCATATAAAATTAAGATTTCTTAAAGCATCGTTGTTGATAACTTCTCAAAAATTATTATCAATACCTATAACACTATGCGACAGTCAAAATCGGGATGGGATGAAACCAACGGGAAATGTTATATCGGTCAAAAACAAGTTATACGTGTCCCGGCGTTTCGCTGGGTCACCCCTAGGAATCGAGATATATCTTTTTTTTGACATAACTCGAGAACCACTAGTCCGATTTTGCTCAAAGAATTTTAAAAAAATTAAAAATTACAATTCCTTTAATCTGTTCATATAACGTTTTTCTATATACTCAACAGTTTTGCCGGTAAAAATAAATGTTTGTTACCGCTACCATAAAAATCAATTACCTTTTGTTTATTACTTTTTTTTAATATTTTAGGGAAAAAATATTTTTTTCTTCATACATTTATTTTTACCGGTAAAACTGTTGAGTATATAGAAAAACGTTATATGAACAGAAGGAATAGTAATTTTTTTAAAATTGTTTGAGCAAAATCGGACTAGTGTCAAAAAAGATATGTCAAAAAAAAAGACCACCAAAGGTCAAATCGATATATCTCGATTCCTAGGGGTGACCCAGCGAAACGCCGGGACACGTATAACTTCTTTTTTACCGATATAACTTTCCCCGGTAGTTTGAACCCTTCCCGATCACTGACCCGTACCATTTGTCTCACAGTGTAATTAGTGAAACCCCCATATTCGTACTAATACCTGCACTTTAAAAAATAAATTTTTATGATCGAACATAAGAAAAGATAATACACTTAATTTCTTAGAAGCAGTAATTTCATAAAAAAACCATCCATAACAAAAAAAAAATTAAATTTGTTAAACATAACATTGTGCAGAAGTCTCTCAATATTACATAGTTTTTACTTCCTACTTCATTCAAAATTCATAAAATTAATTGCATGGTAATATGAAAATATTCTTACAATTTTATTTTTCTATATCCCCTTTGCTTTCTTTCAGATCACAAACAATTGTTAGTGTCATCAACAATAAACAAATAACCCAAGTCAAAACAGAAAAAAAATAACAAGGAAAATTTTTATGAAAATTTGTATATTGTTAATTGCCCTTAGAGCGATAAAATATCCACAGAAAAATCTTTTATCGTTGGGTGCGTTTAACAGAAGCTCAACTATTACTAATCTTACTCAACAACTTGGTGAACGATTTGATTACATTACCATAAGTCAACATGCTGCAGTGGCGTGGTAATCAGGTAGAAATTGCCAACGTTATAGGAAAGCTTATGTTGGGAGAGCAAGGTTTTATCGAAATACCGGTACTACTCGCAACGTGCTTTCTATAAATTAACGACCGCTTTTTAATTTATAAAAATTAACAAGTTTATTAATTTTACATATTACAGAATTATTTATGTAAGAGATGTTCAGGTATCCCAGTGGGTATGAGAATCAAGTGTAAAAATTTGCATGGATGGTAACCAAAACCAATGCGGTTATCGTTAGGGTAACGATATTCTAGGTTTTTTTTCGGTAACGGTATTTTAAGGGTAACGCTATTTCATTTATTTCGGTATCGGTATTTTAAAGATAACGGTATTTTAGTTATTTCGGTAACGGTATTTTAAAGATAACGATATTTGGGTTATTTCGGTAATGGTATTTTAAGGTTAACGGTATTTGAGTTATATAGGTAACGGCATTTTAAAGGTAACGGTCGTCAGTTATGTAGGTGCATACCGCATTTTTTTTTTTGCAAAGACCAAACTAAAGTAAAAATAAAACAATAATATTATTGTAAAATTGTTCCTTACTGTGTCTATTTACAACAAGAAAAAAAAAATAAATTCACAGGTACTTTTAAATAAAATAAATTAAATTGCATAATTAAAAATACAAGATTTTATTCGCGAATTAAAATTGTTTATTTAAGTAAGCGTTTAAGTAAAATTGGTCGCTGAATTAAAGCTTTAAAGGTCTGTGTTTTATTGTGCCATGACTTTTCCTTTTAAATCTGAATAAAAATATGTTTTCATATGTTTTAAATTTTTTTCTAGTTATTATTTCAATTCAATGATTTCCAATGTATAGCTCAAAATAATAAAATTTCCTATATTCAACAACTTTATTTGAGCTGATTTTCCCAGCAAAACATTCTATTAATGTTAACCCAGTAATGGGTTTTGTAAGAAGAAATAAGAGTACGTAATCTCTTACTCTTCTATTACAAAACCTAATGGTTTCAGAATGACATATTCATCGAAGTAACTCCTTACCCAGTAATACTTATTGTATGTTATTTCAACCTACAGATAATGAGTTTTTATACCCTACACCACTATGTGGTCAGGGTATTATAAGTTTGTGCTGATGTTTGTAACACCAAAAAATATTGGTCGTAGACCCACCTTATAGTATACCGATCGGTTCAGAATTTTTTTTTTATTTCGAGTTAACGATGTCCGTCCGTCGGTCCGTCCGTCTGTCTGTCCATGCAATCTTGTGCGCACTCTACAGGTCGCAAATATTAAGATATTTTGATGAAATTTGGTACGCAGACCTATCTTGGCCCAATAATGAACAAGTTTGATTTTGGTGAACATCGGTCTATGTTTAGACCTAGTGCCCATATAAGGGTCCTACCAAAATTATACTGTTTATACGCTGCAGGTCGTAAATATTAAGATATTTTGATGAAATTTGGTACACAGACCTATATTGGCCCAATAACGCAGCTTATTGATTTTGGTGATCGGTCCATGTTTAGACCTAGTGCCCATATAAGTGTCCTACCAAAATTATACTGTTTATACGCTGCAGGTCGCAAATATTAAGATATTTTGATGAAATTTGGTACACAGACCTATATTGGCCCAATAACGCAGCCTATTGATTTTGGTGAACATCGGTCCATGTTTAGACCTAGTGCCCATATAAGGGTCCTATCAAAATTATACGGTTTATACGCTGCAGGTCGCAAATATTAAGATATTTTGATTTTATAATTTTTTTCTTATATTTTCGCAAATATTAAGATATTTTGATGAAATTTGGTACACAGACCTATGTTGGCCCAATAACGCAGCCTATTGATTTTGGTGAACATCGGTCCATGTTTAGACCTAGTGCCCATATAAGGGTCCCCCCAAAATTGGCTTGGTTACAAACTGCAGGTCGCAAATATTAACATATTTTGATGAAATTTGGTATACCGATCTATATCAGCCCAAGGACGAAGCCTATTGATTTTGGTGAATGTCGGTCCATGTTTAGACCTAGTGCCCATATAAGGGTCCCCCCAAAGTTGGCTTGGTTACAAACTGCAGGTCGCAAATATTAAGATATTTTAATGAAATTTGGTGCGCTGACTCACATTATAGAAAATTTTGACACAAGCCCCATTTTAACCCATTCGAATTTCGGATCCAAACAATACACCAGAGTGGTGTAGGGTATTGTATAGTCGGCATGCCCGACTTTAACCTTTTTACTCGTTAAAGATATTTTATTTAAATTTTACTTTAATCAGATATTGATTTTAGATTCACAAATTTTTAATAAAATATAATTTTGGTTTTTAATTTTTATTCAAAAATTCCCCAAAATGATCGTCTTTTCATTCCTGAAAGTGTAGAGGTTTTTGAAAGCAAAGACTCTGTGAAGTATTTGTCAGAAGAGTATCATGATAAAGAAAAATAGCAGTTTTTGATAAAAGTGCTTATTGCGTTAATTCATAATAAGGAAATTGGCCTCGAACTGAATTAATAAATTTCTAATTAAAATATAATATTTATAAAATTTTATGGAAAACGAATTGTTTAAACCAATAAAACATCCAAACGACTTATATGTCTATTCCTACGAAAAGCCTGTTACTCTAGTTGTTAGTTGTTACTATGTTTGTGATAGCAAAGTCACAATAAATTATATTTATTTAAATTTTTGTTTGAAAATTTAAAAATAATTAAGACCTGTCATCGACACAACTTTAACATTTACATATAAAATTTGATTTCCTTTTTTTTAAATTTTGTTGTTGTTTTTTATAGAAAGTTATGACTTTAAGTCTTAAAAATAGTCTTATGACGGTCACAAGTAGGAATAGCCACCTAATGTGGTATCCGAAGTAATGCAAGGATAAGGTATAAGGTTCCGAAATAATGGAAGTATAAGGGACTTTACCAGGTAATATTTATGGTAATACCAACTTATTACCAATGTCTTGCTGGTTTTTTTTTATAATTATAGAAAAAAAAAATATTTCTTTTTATATTCAAAGAGTATAAAAGATGTAATTTGCAAAAATGTGCATCACAAATAAAGAGTGTACTTCAAGTTCAACTCTTAAATTTGTAATACTTTCCTGATAGGGATTTGATTGATCTGATTATTCTTTATAAATATAAAACTAAAAGGAGAAAACCAATAAATAAAAGGTCTACTAAAGCTACAGAGAAGTTTATAAGCCCCATTATGTAATGGTTCACAATGTAGTACTACTTAGTCATAAATAGCCAGCGCACAGGGGTACATTTTCAGAGAAGGCGGGCAAAAATCTCTAACCTATGAAGGAGTTGACGTATTTCAACGCGGTTTTTTTTTTTTTTTGTTGGAAAGCCTAAAACTTTAGCTTCAATTGATGATATTATATAATTATATAACAACTGTTTTTGATACATTTTAGTGCAATATTAAATTTTTGAACAAATATGGCTGTTAACTTATTTTAAATATGGCTGTTAACTTATTTTTTCCATATTTTTTCATTCATATACTCAAAAAAGAAGTTAGTAAAAAAATTTGTGAAATTAATTTTTTTTTTAAATTGCATTTTTAATAAAACAACAAAAATTGGCCTTTGTTTTAATCACTGGATTTATTTTATTTTGTTAAAAAATCCACATTTTGTTTTTTAATTTTTAAAATATAATATTTTTACCCAAATCTAGCACTTATTCCCTAATTTAATGTGAAAGAAAGATTTTTAATTTTACGAAAGTGCAATTTTTGGAGTTATCAAATCCAAAACAGATTTATTTATTTAATAAATCCATTTTGGATTTAGCTTAGTTCAATTCCTGTGTTCACATTTTAACAAAATTTAATCATTATATTTCACATTACATTAGGGAATAAGTATTAGATTTTGATAAAAAAACATTCGCCCTTACTATCTAAAATTTTCAAATGTATATTTTAGTTAAAGTCGACTTTAGTTAAAATATTGTGTGGCAGTATGCCATGAATTGATTTATTTTTGGAGCATTCTGATTGGTTAATTTGTTTTCAACCAATCAAATGTTTGAAAATATAAATATATTTATAGGAATTTCATACACAAAATTAACAAAACCGTATGATAAAGAATAAAGTCGACTTTAAATTTAAAATACTGTTTTATAGTATGGGCCATTAAATTTTGGAAATTAAAAAACAAAATGTGGATTTTTAACAAAATAAAATAAATCCAAAAATAAATCTAGTGATTAAAAAAAGGCCTAATATTTCATTATTTAAAAAAAATAATATAAATAAAGCAGACTTTTTATTCATTTTTTTTAGATTTTTTTTTATTTTACTAAGATACAGGAAAAAATCTATTGGATTTAATTTAGTAAATATTCACATCTAATAAACTAAGGGTTAGCAAAATATTTCCTACATTTACCAATTTTTTGCTAACAATCAACTCACCGAACATGGCGAAATGTTAAGGCGGTTTACAATGGTAAAACATCCAGATTTTTTCGAAGGCAAACAGTCCTTTTCTACTGAGAGTATATTACGGTATTCGGCGAAAATAGAGTTCGTTTTTGTAACTCCATATACTGATTTTTTGTGTCAATTTTAAATTGATGATCTTTAATGGAGTAAAAAAGCTCTTATAAACTCCTTTTGCGCGATTGGAGCTCGCCTCTACTATTTTCTCAACTATTATAATTTGGTTTTTCTTATTTTGTGTTGGACATATTTGATGCAGAAAGGATGCTTTTATGATTTTGTAAGAAATTTCATCATTTACATTTTCAAGTTTGCGTCTTCAGGACTGTTGACTTTTTCCCACTCCTATTGTGGGTAACGTTTTGAAAACAAGTTCATTTTCCAAACATTTATTATGTAATTGGAAAAACTTCTCCCTGAAACGACCAAAATCTTAAAAAAGTTTTTTTTATAATATTCAAAAAATTGTCACTTTTTTTGTTGTTTATAGTAACTTCTTGTTCATCGCATAAGTTAAAGAAATGTTCTTTCTTTATACGACACAAAATATTATTATAAGCTTTCTCTTGCAAATAATTTCTAGGAGATTTTTATAAGTGAACTCAGCCATTGCATTAACCAGGGACCGAAAATAACAGTTATTTTTTAAATTTTAAACATAAAAAGCACATATAACCAAATATCGGAGAACTGATTCAAGTACATCATAATGATCCTTGTGGCCTAGTCTTCCAAAAAATGCATTGCTTTTTAAATTTTTGACGTTTATTTTTTTGAGCAAAAGGATTATTTTCTCGAGCAGAAACAAAAGTTATTTTTTGACTTTAATTTTTTTGAGCAAAAATAAAAGTTATTTTTGAGTTTTATTATTTCGAGCAAAAATAAAAGTTATTTTTTGACTTTTATTTTTTCGAGCAAAAATAAAAGTTATTTTTTGATTTTTATTTTTTTAAGCAGAAATAAAATTTATTTTTTAACTTTTATTTTTTCAAGCAAAAAATAGCAGTTATTTTTTGACTTTTATTTTTTTGAGCAAGAGTAAATTTTTTTTTAAATCAAAGAGAACTAAAAATTCCCATGGAGCTTCCTTTTATAGGGATTTCTCATATGTTTATGTGTTTGATATGAATTTGTCAAGATTTTAATATTTTAATGTGTTTTCTGTGGAAACAGTAACATTTATTTTTCTCAAAAAAATAAAAGTCAAAAAATAACTGTTATTTTTTGCTCGAAAAAGTAAAAGTCAAAAAATAACTTTTATTTATGCTCAAATAAATAAATGTCAAAAAATAACTTTTATATTTGCTCGAAAAAATAAAAGTCAAAAAAAAACTTTTAGTTTTGCTCAAAAAAATAAAAGTCAAAAAATAACTTTTTTATTCTGACTTTTATGATAAAAGTCAAAACCGTTACGGTCCTTGGCTTTAACTATAATAAATAATCATAATATTAAATACCGACTACACTGTTTGAATGGTTGTAAGTTACTAATTTATTTATTGAAAATATATTTCATTAAATACTAAACATAAATTTCTTAAAGCTCACCTAGACTACCTACTAGCGACACATATTATCTTTGTACTGATATTAATATGGGTTTTTTATTGATAACAGGTATAACCATAAACTTTTTCCTGGTTGCTATTTCCCGTAGTGATATGCTGTTCCTGTATTCACACATCTGCATATCATATGTTAAGAACTAAGCACTATGTCCCTAATTCCTAATTCCTACATGTGTGATTATTTTCTACGAACAATAACTAAAACTATCGTTTGTTTTGTTGTCTTAGGAAAATGCAAAATAATTTTTAAATTTAAAATAAATTTATACTTAAATAAAAAATATGGAATATTTACAAAAATATTTTCAACTTGTATAATAGATAAAAAATAATTAATATTGATCTTAACTCTAAAAAATATTGTCAATATTATCAGTTAATTAGCAGTATTAAAAACACACCTTATTAAATGAACTTTTACTAATAAAAAGCCAGAAGTTTAAAATTTTGGGTTAGGCAGCAATTAAGTGATACCCATTTACTTTACTAAAATTTGCTCACCCAAAATTACAAAGGCAGCAGAGATAGAACTTAAAATTATTAACAACAAAAGGTGTGTTGTACTTAAATAAACTAGTTTTCAGAACAATTAGAAAAGATTACGAGCAATAATGAAGAAAACTAGTAATAACTAGGGCAACCAAAAAAAAGTTATAAAAGCGCTCTTAAAAAAAGCTCGAAAAAAACATTAACATAAGCAGTTAAAATGCAAAAATAAGTCCTTAAAATTCATTATTTCTTCATTAGAATCCTCGTAAAAATTAAATTTTTTATTTAATACAATTCTACATTCCTTGCAACTTCAGGAATCAAGCAAAGTTGTGATAGTCTTAAATTCATTTTCATCGGGAAATACATTAATTTCATTAAAGGAAATAAATGTGCTAACATCCGAAAACAAATTGTGAAAAATAGTCTGTTGAAGGCATGTCCCTATCCGGATTTCATTTTTGCGTTAGAAAATTGTCGTTGTCATATTTGTACTATTACAACTCAGGTTGGAAAAATAAAAAGTTTATTTTAGCAAAAAAAATTTTTAATTTAGAATAAATTTTAAAAAATAAACATTAAAAAACAAATTTTAAATAAAAAATGTCGACTTTAAAATTTTTAACACTACCGATTTTATGAAAAAAACAAAAATATGCTAAATTTTCGGATAAAAAAGCTAAAATAAGCTTAAAGGAATTAAATGTGCTAAAATCCCAAACGTATTTAACAAATTGTAAAAAATAATATGTTGGAGGCATGTCCCTATCCGGATTTCATTCTTGCCTAAGGTAATCGTCAGGGGACGATGTTTTTAGAATTTCTGGAAATATTTATTAAGTTAAATTACAAACTCAATGAGAATTTCGTGTTCTCGTCTAGGAGCGTTATTAAACATTAAAAATATTAAAGAAAAAACAAAAACAACAACAAAGAATTTACCATAATTTGCTTTGTCGTCTTCCAATATAATACTCTGTTATTTTGACAGATCTAGCAATGTAGTCACATCACAACACCAAGAGAAAACAATATTTTCTAAAGTGTCAGTAACATTTAAATTTGCACAAGCACTTGCATATTATGTCCCGGATATTATTGATATAAGTGATATAATTATATCAGGTCGAAACTCGGACAAATTTATATATATTTGTATACAATTGTATCTATTTGGATCTAAACTGATATCATGTGACATAAACCGATAAAATTGTATCAGGTCAAAAATCGGATAACATCTAACCTGATTAATATATATTTTAATCATTTAAGATCTAAACTGATAAAATTAGATAAAATCTGGTAAACAACTGACACAATTATATCGGGCCATTTTGCGGATGAAATGTTATATGCATCACACTAAGTCATATATTTCCATATAAAGCTCCATATTAATTTTTTTTAATAGAGATATAGTGAAGAATTCTAAAAAATCAAAGAATTCATATAAATAAAATTTTGTTAAATATCTACTTTTTGTTAAATTAGTGTATTTTTTTTACTTAATTTAGCACTCGGGTTTGAAAAATTAGTAAAATGTTTTGCTGAAATCAGCAACGAAAATTAGTAAAAAAAATTAATATTTTGTAATAAGAGAGTGGCAAACATTATTACTAAAAAAAATAAATTGGACTAAAAATCAGAACACTAATAGTAAAGAGCGATTGTAAACTGTTTACAAAATTTTTTACAAAATTTTTTATCAGAGTGTAGTAAATATCCTTTATGTCACCTTTTTTACTTTTTTTTTAATTCTCCAAATATTCGATAATCTTTAACAAAAAAATATTGTGAAAACAAAGACTTAGTTTTCATTAATTTTATTACTTAATAGTGCAAGCAATATTATTGTATATTACTTGTTTAAGGAAAATGTAGTCATTATGTTTTTTCTTTTGCCAAAAAGAAAAGAGTGGTGTTTTTCCCGAAACTCAGATTGACAAACAGTTTTTAATGACATATTCAAACTTATATCGTTCAACTTAATTGATATCATATTTGGGACTAGTTAATTGAATGAACCAATTAATTGATGATTTCATTGGTATTATTTGCTAACAATGGTAATGAAATTCAATGCAAAATAATTTTTTTTTCCAATTGACATTGTTTAATGCCTAAAGCGACCAGTTATAATTATTTAAAAAAAAAATCATTTGTTTTCAAAAGCATTATTTTTTTTGATAAAAGAAAAAATGAATACTCGATATTTCGTCAAATATACACTAGTAGATGCTGATCCATCTTAACTAACTAGATCTCAAAGAAGAGTGAACAGCCAATACTTGGTAGAAGTTGCTAAAATGGTGAATATTTATAGTATCGTATCTCTGAAAATTTTTATTTTCGTCTTAATTTCCCTTTATTATTTAAATATGTGTTCTTATATGATGCTTTTTTCTTCAATTAAAATTGGTTGATTAGAGGCACTAGCATGCATTGTATTGAAAAAATTTCATTGGCAGTTTTTGCCATTGAAAAATTCCCAGCAAAACAGACATTACCAAGTAATTAAGCAAGTAAGTAGCACGCAAAGGGTTTCACTGGTTACTATTTTCTCGCAACATTACTTTGGTTCGCGTTGTCCAAAAATTTATGGTTGGCCATTACCGTCTCTCTTACAAAAAAAGTGAGAATAATGAGTTCCCAGCATGGTTACTCATAGTGAAATAATAATTAGTTACCCATGTGAAAATCGAAATATATATGAACACACATGATCATACATTGACTTGTATATGATCATACATGGACATACATTGTCATATACGTACATGCATAGTTCAATGTATGACCATACATGATCTCATATATTTCCATATATCTTTGGATCCGAAATTTGAGGGTATATGACCGTACATGTTCATATATGACCATATATGCTCACATATGATTCATGTATGCTCATATATGATCATATATGGCCATATACCTCCATATACCCTCAAATTTCGGATCCAAAGGTATATGGAAATATATGAGATCATGTATGAGCATACATTGAACTATGCATGTACGTATATGACTATGTATGCCCATGCATGATCACATACGAGCCAATGTATTATCAAGTATGTTCATATATATTTCGATTTTCACATGGGTACTTACAAAGATAGAATTATTGGTTACTCAGATGTAAGGATATATTAGCAGCATAACTTTTTACTTTGGAAAATTTCATATTTAGTTCAAAACAAATTATTAAATAAAAAAAAATATATATAAAAAAAACTAAATCGCTACTTATTTAATCAATTACCAGTAAGTGATCATTTTTCAAGAATAAATAAATACTTCTAGAACTTATTATCTGTAAGTCATTCATTATTTTGTATTCCTCTAGGCGATTTAGTTCAGCGCTTGGATCCAAACACACCTGGAAAACTATTAGGGACAAAGGTTTTGGAAATAGGGATACAAGTATGAACTGCTCTATTGATGTTGATGAACTTAACAACATATTTGCCAACATTCCACTTCCAACAGCAAACAACATATCACACAATGGAAATTCACATTATATTGAAATTGATGAGATGGACCAGGGCATGTTTGAGTTTTCATGCTTCAATCAGCTTGATGTTTACTATAGCTGTACTCAGATAAAATCCAATGCCATAGGATATGATAATATTCATCCCAAGTTTATAAAAATAATATTGCCGTCTATACTACCCTATATTACTCATTTATTTAACACTATCATCACAACTAGCTGTTTTCCTTCGAGATGCAAGCACGCTAAGATAATTCCAGTCCCAAAATCGAACACTGAGTATCGACCAATAGCTATCTTAAGCTTTCTTTCAAAAGCCTTGGAGAAAATTTTACACCGCCAGATAAGTGTTTACGTACATGACAATGAATTGCTGTCTGACAGACAATCAGGTTTTCGACCTCAACTGCGCTAATTGATGTATCAGAGAGTATAAGGCGTGATCTGGATGATGGCAAGATTAACTTCTTAGTGCTTCTCGATCACTCTAAGGCTTTTGATACAGTTAACCATCAAATATTATGTACCCAACTAAGGGATCATTTTAAATTTTCATCAACATCGGCACAACTCGTATCATCTTACCTCACTGACCGCATTCAATCAGTATGTGTAAACGGCATTAAGTCCAATCCCATAACACTGTCAAGAGGGGTACCTCAGGGATCTATTTTAGGACCACTACTTTTCTCTATTTATGCCAATGATTTGCCACGACATTTATCTCACTGTAGAGTCCACATGTATGCAGATGATATACAATTGTATCTCAGTAGTCCAGCTCGATCAATCAGAGAAAACGTTAGCAAACTTAATCATGATTTAAATAACATATATTGTTGGGCATCTGCAAATGGCCTGTGTTTAAATCCACGAAAATCCAAATGTTTGGTGATTCACAGGAAAACGGAAAATCCACTCATAGAAGATGATATTGTCATAAACAATGAGAAAATTGAAATCGTACGTACGGCAAAAAATCTGGGTATAGTATTTAACAGTAATTTAAATTGGTCAGATCACATCAATACGGTATATTTACGGACTTAAAAGACGGGATCAAGTATCGTCCTATTCGAAAACTCTATATAATGTATCATTTGAAAATTTCTTAAAGATAAGAATACTAATATTTTTACAAAAAGTTATATTTGTTTTGCAAGATCGTCAAGAGGCAAGAGGATCATATTTCCCAAATTTCGATGTCTTGTTTCTGAATGGCAGTTCTTTATAAATGATACACGTCTTTGGAATGCTCTTCCGCATAACCAACAAATAAATAGAAACGCAATAAATTTTAAAAATTTTCTTTTTGATCATTTTAATTAATTATGATTTTTTTTCTCTTTCTTTAAATGTTTGTTCTTTTATTTTTATTATTTTTATTAAAAAACTTAGTGTTTTTATTTATTTTTCTGCTTATTTTTTATACTACTGGTAATTTTTTTTTATATAATTTCATGTTAAAACATTTTATTAATTCAATATTTATTTGTAATATTTATATATGGGTGAAATAAAAAAATGTGACAAATTTTTGGGCCAAATTTGTGAGAAGCAAAAAGTGTTAATATTTCGGTTTTTTCTTAATAGAATCAGTAAGTTTAGTCATTATAAACCTAATTGCAAAAAATCTCATCTACAAGTTGTCGCAATAACTTTTTTTGCACAATTTTAATTTATTTTGTTGTAACGGAGTTTACATTTCTGCAAGCAAAAGATATAACAAAAAAAAATTGCTTACGAATTTTCTTCAATTTATTAGTTTTTCGTATTTGGGTTTCCAATTTGCTTTCCAATGATATATAATTTGTGTTTATCAAATTGGCGATTCGCGAATAAAAATACAATTCATTCCGCGAAAAAAATTTTTAATTTTTTTTAATTTTGTATTTTTGGTCCTTTTAAATGCTTTTCAAAAAAATAAAATTTTTTAAAATCCCAACAGCGGTTGCGCAGTTACAAAATAATATATTAAAAACATAACATTTCGCGATCAAAAAATTTGTAAATTGAGTGAAACAAATTTAATTTGTCAAACTAATGTCAGTAATGACTCGAAATATCGATTCAAAACCAATGAAATGCAAAATCTATCGTTTTTCGCTCCAGCAGCTTAGGGTAAAAAACTGATAATTTTTTTTGATTTGACACAAAATTATTAGTTGAATCGTCTTTTGACGCATAAATATTAGTTGAATCACCTCTGCTTATGGTTATTTTAAAATGTTTTAAACATTTATCTACATTTATTTGAATGAAATCTGATGCAAACAATTGTGGTTACGGAGTTTACAGTTACGGAGTTTACATTTGGTTACTTTTTCCGTTTTCTTTCAGAAACGCTTTGTCAGAATTTTTCTTCCGAAACAAAATCGCATGATGCCTACAAGGTGAATCCAAATATGACATTGTTTTTCTTCCTCGTTAAATAGTTTGGTGTAAAAATTAGGAACGGAGTTTACAACATTTTTTCAAATCTTATTAAAGACATCCTTTTTCATCTCGAGAATGTTACATGCTGCAGAAAAGCTTCAAGTCTGTTATGCTGGATGATTACTTACGGTCCAACGATCATTTGAGTATAAATAATATTATTATTTTCGCAGTATAAATAATAGATAACTCCAAAATTCTGGTATATGCATTTTTATCAAAAATTATGACGAAAAATCGTTACAGAGTTGAAGTCGTGATAGCTAAGATATACAAAAAAGTTTGTAAAATGTATTAATTTTTATTAAAAATCGCACTTTTCCTCTTCATAAAAATTCCTACAGTTAGCCCTCAATTCATAAATGCTTTGTAAAGTTATAGCTGGTTTACAAAACGTCATTTTCATACAAAATTTGTTCAATAAACCTCCTATAATTTTACAAAGCGTTTATGAATTTAGGGATTAGTGTTTAGCTTTATTGGTTATTAAAATATAAGCTATTAAAGTTAAAAAACCTTATGAGTTACTTGTTACGGAGTTTACATTTGGCCTATAAAATTGGTCACAGATTTTATGTATTAACCAAAAATTGGTCAGATTGTTATAAATTTTGTAAAACAGGTGACAATGCACTGATATATATCGAAATATGTAACTCAAATGTAATTCATGCATCAGAAATTAGGTGGTTACACGGTCTTTATCACATTTTTTGATATCACCCATATATATATTATTCAATATTTTATTTAATTTGGCAAAGTATGTTTGTACACTTTTAAAATCCTGTACTATTATTATAAGACTAAGGGGGTTATTTTGTAATACGCAACGCCTTGCGTTGCGTTGTTTTCCATACAAATTGTTTTTGTAACAATAACAATTTACACATAAATCAACGCAAGGCGTTGCGTTTTACAAAATAACCCACTTAGTCTTGTTGTGCAGGAAATCAATAAATAAATAAAGTAATGCAAAAGGTAGTGACTTATCATTACATGGTAATCCGTATGGTAATGACCTGTCATTACCATGTTTTTGCTGGATTTTTGCCATTGGTATTCACATCAAGTAATGCCAATTAAATTTCAATGGCAATGAAAAACTCCCAAGTATGATCGACATATGTGTTTATAATTCATTTTTATAGTTACTTTGAGTTTTTTGTATTTATTTTATATACACCCAAAGAAATTTTGCAAAGCGTATAAAAAGCCTAATCCTATTTTTTTCGAAGAGATTATCGAATTGAAATCAATCACTTTCAATCACAATTACTTGTAATTTGTAATTGAAAATTTTCAATTAAAATTACGTGAAATATAATTGTGTTTTGTTTTTTTAATTTGAATTACATTTATTTGTAATTGTAATTTACAAGTTATTGTAATTGAAATGTAATTGAAATCCCCCAGGTCCGATTTGTTCTCACTTAGTCATTGAAAAAAAGTAACACATTTTTTTTTGTTGCGAAAATGTCGAATTTGGTGCCAACAAATCATAATTTGCGGGAGATAGTTTGTGCGATTCAGAAGTGGTGATTTTGACATGAAAGAGAACGAACACCCAGGTCATTCAAAAAAGTTTGAAGGTGAAGAATTGCAGGCATTACTCTATGAAGATTGTTGTCAAACTCAAGAATAACTTGAAAAATCATTGGTAGTTACTCAAGCAGTAGCATTTATCCAAAAGAAAGGAAATTGGGTACCACACGAGTTGAAGCCGAGAGACGTCAAAAGACGATTTTGCATGTCAGAAATGCTACTTCAACGCCATAAAAAGAGGTCAGTTTTGCATCAAATCATTACTGGCGATGAAAAATTGATCCATTACGATAACAAGAAATCGTACGAGAAGCCCGGCCAACCAGCCAAATCAACGCCAAAGCCGAATATCCATGGCGCCAAGGTAAGGTTCTTTCTTTGGTGGGACCAGAAGTGTCCCATCTATTATTATCTGTTAAATTAGGCCAGACGATCACAGGGAACTTGTACCGAATACAATTAATTTGTTTGAAGCGAGCATTGGCCGAATAACGCCCGGAATATGTTATAATATCCCATCATAACAACGCTCGGACACATGTTGCAAAACCGGTTAAAAGCTATTTACAAAATAATGGTTGGAAAGTTTTGCCTCACCTGCCTTATGGTCCAGACCTTGAACCTTCCGACTACCAACCGTTCACTTCCGAACAAGCTATCCGAAATTGCCGTGATTCGTTCTTGGCCTCAACAAATGAGCAGTTCTTTTGGCGCTGAATCCATTAGTTTCCAAAAAGATGGAAAAAGGTCATAATTAGCGATGGCCAATATTTTGAATAAATTTATATTCAACAATGTTTCACAATAAACGCCCAAAATTCGCCATGAATCCCGCGTTTTTAAGTTACACACCCAATATGAATTGCACAAGAAACTATGAAGTCTTCGTTTTATTTTTATGGACACATTTTTCTATGAGTGAGCGCATTAATCGTTTGTTACATCTGCTGCAATGTACATAAAAATAATGTGAAACACGGCTATAACGAATTTAAATGGTTTATAACAGTGAACCGTATTTTTGCAACCAAACTGGTTCAGTTGTCGACACCTCTAAATTGAATTATCATAGCCACAGTCAAATTTGGTGTCCACAATCCCGTAATTCGGTTGCATCAACCGTATTTGTTTATGGCAACCGAAGTTATGCGGTTGTGGCATCCGTTTCAATTCGCTTGGTTAAAATAGGTCGAATTTGTATGAGAGTCTAAACGACTCAATTTGTTTGAGGAAACTTCAGTCGTCATAATCGACTGTAGTTGCCGTATGACTTAATTAATGCAAATAAATAGTAAAATATTCGATTTATGCAACTGAATTCTCATCTGAGTGTGGTGGTGTATAAACCTGGTTTAAAATTTGTATGTTTTTGTAAATCTGAATGTAGTAAAAAATTAAAGAAAAAGTTAAAAGAGAAAGTTTAATTTCGTAAGTTTGAGGTTAAGAAGAAGAATAAATCTCTAAAAATTACAAACATGTTAATTTTCAAATCAGACTACATCTAGTTTCTGCCTTTTTCTATGGACAGGCTTCATCAGTGATTTTCCATTAAATTGTATTATTGTTTATATTTTATTTCCAAATTGTCTCCATATTATAATTTTTCTACAACCCGTCGGCTGTAGGAATCGAACCTGTGCCTATTCCTACATTACAAAGGTAATTATACAAAGGTGCATCAGCTACGCCATCTGACCCAAGTAAGGTCTTGAATGTAACGTAGCTAATTCATAGTTTTTTTTTTATTTACTCAGCTTTCTGTTATTGTTTTTTACTTTCAAAAGAGATCAAAAATTCAAATACAAACTTTTAGATTTTTATCTACCAGTTTAACATTTACCAGTAATATCCCGGCAAAAAAAAAAAGAGATGACCAAGCAGTAGAAAAAGCACTACAATTAACGATTAAGATGTATTTATTTTTTTCAACAGAAACACTATTGATGTCGGCATTGAGTTGTCATAGGGTAGGAGTAATGCCACTTCAACATTTTGGCAATAATTTTTGAACAAGTGCAAAGCAAAATCTTTTTCAGTAAAGTGTTGTTTTTTCAAACTCGTCCTATAGACCAAATACAATTAATATTGTCATTAATATGTATTTTTATTAATTCTAATTTAGTAGGTTTGATGTTAAGAAGAAGAATAAACCTTTCTCAAAAGTTATAAACACATTAAATTTGCAAATCAGACTAGATCTAGTTTCTGCCCTTTTATGGACAGGCTTCATCAGTGATCTTCCATTAAATTGTATTATTGTTTATATTTTTATTGTCAGATTGTCTCTATATGTCTCAATTAAAAGTCTAAAAAAAATGTTCCCAAAAAAATGTATGTTTTTTTATTTTACAATTTTTTTTTATTTCCGCTACCTGCTATCGAACTTTCGATCTCAGGCTATCTACTGCTGAGCTATTCTTTGATATGAAAATTGACTGTCATAAAAATACAACTTTGTCATTGCGATATACTGTGCTTTATTCTATTCAACAAAAGTACTTATTAAACAAGTGCAAAAAATACACTCCTATTCAGTATTATTTTCAGTACTATTTTCAAAGGTGCATAAAAAGCATTGTTTCATAACCCTAGTAAAATTATTTTTATATAATGATTTATGATTTTATACAATTATATCTTGTCGAGTATTGTGAAATGTATATTTTGATAAATTATATCATTTCCCGTATCAAATCATATATGGGTTAACATAATTATGTCTAAAAATATATCATTAGATCCGAAAAATGGTGGATCTGGTTAATATGATTTTATATAACTAAATATATTTTGATAATATAATAATACACAATTATTCTTGGTGTTACATATGACAATACTCAACGATATATAAATCTATAAAATCATAAATGGTTATATAAAAAATATTTTTACTCTGGAAGTTTTTTTATATAAATTTTTGAAAAATGAAAAATGAAAAAATTTTGAATTTAAACAAATTGATTACAAATATTAAAGATACCCAGCAAAACCTTGGTAATATATGGGTACTACTATGAATATTACCTGGTAATATATCAAACCCTTGCATTACCTTGGACCCTTACACCTTACCACTGCATTACTATTAATACCAAATTCATACGTTTGGATATTTTATTGGTATAAATAATTCGTTTTTCTAGAAAATTTTAGAAATTCTATTTTTTATTGAAAACCCGTGAACTTAAAATTGATACTCGGTTTAAAAAATTTAAATTTAATCAAAATGTTTTTAAAAACTCCTTACCTGTAAGTTCAGAATAACATGTTACTAGGTAAGGAGTTACATCGATTGTCATCCCTTGTTAAAATAATAGCTTTGGTAATAGAAAAGTAAGAGGTTACCTACCCTTATTTCTTCTTACCAAAGTCATTACCGGGTAACAAAAGGTTTTGCTGGTTAGAATAAAAAAAAAAAATAAAAACCTTAAAATAAATATTGGTCTCGCCAGGAATCGACCGCGATCATCTGTTTGGAAATAAACTGTATCAAAATCACTTTTAGAGTAATTATGTTTTAGAAGCAATACGTTATTGATTTTTTAGATGTTCTTCAGAATTACTTCTGATAAAAGCAGTAAAAGTACACTTACAGATCCTTTTAGGGCAATGACAAAAATGGTTTGTAAAGCATGACTTCCAATTTTTTTTGCTGGGATCATATTCGAATTTGGACTAGAAGTAGAACGATATAATAAATAAATATACGTTTACAACTAATAATAAATAATTAAAAGTAAACCAACTGATTTAGTATAACTAAGATTAATTTTTTAGATGCAAGATACAAGAGTATTAGTTTATAAGAAAAACTGCTGATTAGACCAAAAAAAGATTCCTTTTTAAACCACATGTAACATATTTTTCATTATATCCGAATTTGCTTAAAAGTGTGGGGCGGGAAAACCAGTCTGTTATAAATATTATCCACTGTACCAACAAATATCAAATTTTAAATATCTTTAATATACATTTTTATAATATACTCATAAAACAAATACATGTATATTTAAAACAATCCTCCTCTACATATAAATCACAAATACCTTTGTTAGAAAATTATTCTGAATATTTCATTTAACCCATTTTGTACGGTGGGGATATAACTTCTTGCAAGTATCAAAAATATTATAGGATAGCGGTGTAGAACTTGAAAAAATATTTAAATATGTGATATTACTTTTTCTCTTTCGTGAAAAAGTTCCCGCACCGAAAACGTTGAAATTAAAAAAAAAAAAATTGTACAACCGTTAAGTTTTCGCAGCACCTATTTTTAAAGCCGTGGAAGGATATCGATATAACAAGGCAGTTAAAACGCATGTAATAACTTGAAGTCTATTTGCACAAATATTTAATTAATTTAATATAATTTAAAAAAGTACGATTTTTGACATTTCTTATATAACATATTATTTATATTTAAAAGGAAGGCTTTTATTGACACGTCATAGATAGGTACGCTGGAAATTTTTTAACTAGAATGTTTGGAATTATTTTAACTTATAGCGCCCTCTAGTGGAAATATTGGTAACCAAAGTTTAAGTTTTGTTAGGATATGAATCCCAGAAGGTTAAAGATATTTTAAAAATTTTAATTTTGCATATTTTTATGGACAAATCCTTATTCAAAAATATAAGAAATTTTTATTTTTTTAGTTAAGTTTTTTTTATTTAGTTTCTGAAAATTATCATACGGCAATCATGACATTACAATTTTTACAATTGTAGTAGAATTTTAACAAAAACTAGATATTATATATTGATCTTTTTCTATGAAAAACTTGAAATTATTTATGTTTTCAGTGAAAATGGAATAAATACTTTCGATTTTGTACATTTGGGAAATTCATGTTCCGATAGGTCAAATTTTCACAAATAAGTTTCACACAAAGCAACGAGCATATAATTTAAAAGAGGTACCAACTCTCCCTACCTCTGTTAAGTCACTCTCTTCTTAATTTGTATCGAAAATTCAGCCATAAGAATTACACACGTCCGCAAAGGCTAACATTTTCGAAACAAAAAACAGTCTGCACAAAGTTTCGTTTTTCCCATCAGCATGCCCATCAAAGACATAAAAGTTTACTCTTTTTATTTTTTTATAAATTGTTGAAAAAATTTAATAAAAAAAATTCAAAAATTAATATTTTTAATAAAAAATTGGCAGTTCTGAATAAAATTTTTCTAACATGTTTTTATTTACGATCGAACTAATTTGTAGTTTTAAACCACAAAATTTTCTTTATACAGTAAAAAAAAAATATAGTTCTTTTAAAGTACCGGGTTGAAAATGGAACAGTGTGAAAAATAAGTTAAAAAATTGATAATCAGATTTCAAATGAAGATTTTTAAATGAGAAAAATGATTTCTGCACTATGTATTTTACAGATTTAGGATCATACCTATGCTTAACCAGTTTTAAATTTATAAATGTCTTATAAAACAAATTTTTATATAAAATTCATTTTAAAAACGTGTCATAAGGTTTTAAAATTAGTATGCATAAGCACTTTAATCTAAAAACTTTTAGACTTGTAAAATTTTTAACATGCTCAAACTCACCTAATTTTCTTTTTCAGTAGAAATAATGAAATGTTTTGTTTTGACACACGAAAAAATTTTAAAAGCTGAACAGCCAGTGCTGCCATATATTAATTTTGAAAAATTGTCTTAAAATACCAAAATTAAAAAAAAAAAAAAAAAAAAAAAGAATTCCTAAAAATCGATAAAAGCAACTAGATCAAACTTTGCACAATATTTTGATTGAAACTTGCGAGTAATTAGAAATTTTTATTTTAAAAAATTCTATCACTTTATATAAGATTTTCATATGAACAGTGAAAGAATTGAACCTTATAAAATGCGAATAGTATTTGAGCATTTTGTATTAATAAAACAATTTTTTAATAACTTTAAAAAACTTTTACCATCAATTTTCAGTAATTACATTTTATAAACTTCATCGATATGATGCATGTATATTGAGGAAGAGACAAAATAAGAAAAAAATACCAGAAATTAAATATCTACAACAAAGAACGGTTCAGATCAAATTGCTACTATTTTTGCTATTTATAACTTTTTAATAAAAACATACCCAGTAGCAAATGGTCGAACTAGTTCCAAAAAGGACTAGTTTTTAGACTAGATACTACAAAACTAGTTCTCAAAATAACCATTTTGAACCAGTTGTGTACTAGTTAAATACGATCTATGTAGGGACTGTAAAAGAAATTAAAATGCAAAATTTGAAATTCTCATTTCGTTTATATTTGTATTTAATAGAACATTAAAGTTTGCAAATAAACAACCAAATTTTTTTACTGTAAATTGTCTTTGAGGTGCAAATCAACTGGTACAGTACTGGTACCGAAGAGTCACTCCGGAACTAGTTTGGTAAATTTCTTATAAGTACCAGTACAGCTCCCTGTTTTTATTCTTAAAACAATGTTTAACCATTTGTGTACCTATTAGTTTGATTGAAACAATGCGAGACTATTTCGAAAGATAAATTTAAATAGGAGTTTTGAAATTCTAGTTTTGTTTACATTTGCTGTTAGTAATATAGTCTGAAGTTGCGAATAAACACTAAAATTTTTTATTGTGATTAGAAATCATAAACACAAAATATTTTAGATTTCGTTTGGTAAATGGACCTAATTATCTCCGTAAGAAAACTATCAACTACGTTTCGTCAAAGAAAAAGTGTTTGTTTTTTATCTACGTATATAATTTAGATCTTTACCAACTGGTACAGTACTATTTCCAAAGAGTCACTTCGGACCTAGTTCCGCGAGTGTCACATTAGTACCAGTTTTGCTCCCTATTTTTCGTTCTTAAATTGTAATTTTCAAACTAGTTCTACAACTAGTACCAAAGTGGGAGTTTGGGGACAATTGTCCACATCCCTATGACATCTCTATGTTAAATTCTACAGTTGATTGTATGGAGAGGCGGTAGAACTCGTACTAGTTGCCTGGTTTAAATAAACTAGTACATAACTGGTTCTGAACTAGTATTTTTTGCTACTGGGTAGAATTTAAAACCCAATATATCAAATTATGGAACATTTCCCATGCTTGGTGAAATTATAAAATCAGAACTAAAATTATTTGTTTTTGAACTATTTTTGGACATTTATATGAGGCAACCCAAAAAAATATGCACATTGACTATTTCCCACTATTTTTTTCTACTGTGAAATATTTGGGACAATTTGGAACAAATTTGATATATCTTGTTAACTACGTATGGCTTGCCGTATCAATAGCATTTTACCAAAGTTTTCCACTCTTATTTGGAGGCCACATTTTACGAGTCCAACAAGAGATAAACTTGAGAACTTTATGCGGTTTTGATGTTTTAGTTCGATGCTGTGTCAGATTTTTGAGATATTTGTGCAAACTCCGGTCATGAGGGTATTGTTTAGTACCATCTTATCTTTTATAGTCTTAACCCACACACACTCCTGATGCTTTGGTCATATACTGACATAAGTATTCTTGAAAATTAAAAATCATTTTATGTTAACAACTAGAGGCATTCCAGAGCCATCTAAAGAAAGTTGCAATTTGAACTCAACCTTTCTTTAAATAATGCACAATTTGTTGTTTTAAAAGGTTAATAAAAAATCTATACTATGTATAAACAATAAAATTTATAGGATGACAAAGACAAACATTGATGCTCATCAATGACAAGAACATTTGTTGTTTAAAAAATGTTGTTTCTGGGTATGATCTGGCAAAGGAAGTATTTCTTTGATGCTTAATACAGAATGTTAAACAAAAAATTGGATTTTTAACCTGTTTAGTTATATTTTTCGTTTACATTTTTTATAATAATATTATCAATACATCATCATCAGTTATGACGATGATAAAACCAGCAAAGTTTTTATATGTATATATTTTTTTTCATAATAATAATGTTATATACAAAAACTGCAACAGATGTTGTTGCCAAATTTGTACATTTTTGGCTCATATTTTTCTGATTTTTTATTTTATCCCGGGGGATAAGCCATTTGTTAATGAGGTTTATTGTTTGTTTTTAAATATTATTAAAAAAGTTATTTATCATCAATAAAGAACCAAAAATTATATTTACTTAAATGAATTTTAAAAACTTTTTTGCGTGATGTGCCATATCAGTTTGTTAAATATTAAAAAATAAATTAAATACTCAATTTGGGATGGAAGAAAAGCAAAACAATGTGAATACATATTTCTAGTCTAAATAATGTATATACCCACAGACAACAGATTTGTTATTGTAGCAACTTTAATGTTCATGGATTATAAATCCTATAAATACAATAGCATCCCACGTTCAACAAAATTTAATTGATAATGTTTTATATCGCGAACTGGGATAGAACCACTGATCTTCCGTTTCAGCACATTGCTTTTCCTAAAGGCTAAACTCAACTTAAGTTTTTTATTCTAATTTAAATTTTGAATTTTTTCAGGTTTGAATTTTGATTATTGTGTATATAAACATTGTATTTAGGGTTTATGGGACGGGATTCCCGGGAATCCCTCCATTTTTTCAATCCCGCAATCCAGGGAATTTTGTGCGGGATTTCCCGGGATAATTTGCTTGGAAGTCGGTTGGTACTGTATTCAAAAATCGCTTTATGTAAATACCTTAAATGCAAGTCAAGTGAATATAAATGACCATTATCTAGACCTGTTTCCAGCATTATACAGTAAGTGGGTGTGACGTCCGGTACTTAAAGATTTTCTTAATTAAAAACAACTGCAACTTGTCTACCTCTTCAAAAAGCGAGCAACCCCAAACTTGAGCAGCATCAGGCGCGGATACAAGGGGCGGGGGGGGGTTAGGCCCCCCCCCCTTGAGGCCTAAACAATTTTTTTTTTTGCAAAATATGCTATAAAGGACAAAACGATTAATTTTTTAAACAGATATTTTAGAATTACACTTTAAAGCATTTTAAATTTTGAGATTTTGTGTATATTCTTGGTTTCAAGAAGGAATTTCTTTGTTCAGAAAACATGACAGATTCTACATTTTTTTAAGAGATAATTCTCAAAAATTTTTTTATAATGAGCTTGATTTTATAGAATTATTATTGAATTATTATTTACCAAATTTTTTGATTCATTTTACTTAAGAATTAATATTTAGGGCCAGTTTTATCAGTTTTATTGTCAAAACAAAGATCGATCTCAAACGAATTTACTTACTTATGAAAACAATCGTGCTTAGTTCTGACTATAGAACTGGCCCTTATATTTAAAGTTAAAACAAAAGTTGTTTTCGTTTTAAATTTAAGTGCACTACTATTAAAATCTCTTAAATTAATTTCTTAATTAATTTTTTAAATTTCATGGTCTTATGATCAACATTACCAACCGTAAGTAATGATCACAAACACCTTAGAAAATCGGAAAAAAATTCACTTAAGTGTTTGGTTTTATTTAAGTGTTTACTATAATAATAGCTCGCATATTTTTTGATATAAAAATTCTCTTATTCATAAAAAGAATCACACATCTAAGCACAAATTCCTTATTTATAATATTTTTAATGCTTTTTCGTATTATTTCAAAGAAATTGCAAACAAATTGAATATCAATTGCATATTTAGCAGCGTTTTAAAAGTTTTTTTTATTCGAAATAAACTGGTGTTTTTAAAAATTTTTAGTTTTTGACTAAAAATTTGTATTGAATTTGACAAGTATATAGAAGTAGTTTTCAAAAACTAAAATTTTTTGGTTAATTGTAAATGTAGCATTAAAATAATACGTGCCCTTGCTAAAATAATACGTTTTATAATAGAAAAGTAAGAGGTTACATATCTTAACTTCTTCTTACAAAACTCATTACCGGGTAATAGTAGGAGGATTGTGACTTGGATTTATGGCGTCGTTTGCCGCAGAGCTCTACCAAATATCCGAATTTCATTAGGGTAGGAACGAACCCATCGGGATAGTTTCCTCAATAGTTGTTTACTTTTATAAAATTTAAAATATTTTTTTCAAGATGAAAACCTTTCAAATTTTAGGACATTGTTCTTGAAAAATTATTTTTTTTATTTAAAAGTTGCAATAATTATGGCCAGTTTTATAGTCAGAACAAAGATTGATATTTTCTTATATATTTTGTTCTCAGATATTTTTTTCTTAAATATTTCTTAAATAAGAAATTTTCAAAGACCATAGTTCTGATTATAAAACTGCCCCCTAAGCACTTCTTCTAAATTAAACCTATTCGATTAGGAAAAATTGTTGTATTCGAAAAACTCTTTGACACTGAAACAAGTTTTATATTCTAGGTTTGATATGAAAGTTGTAGTGCTTGGAATAATTTTTTTTATAAAACCATAACTATATAATTTCTATAATTTCATTAATATTTGAAGTTATCCGATAAGACGGGCAAAACACAATTGTGTATGCTCTTTCTTCGTTAATCATTGTGAAAACGGTTCTTCATTAGTTTTTGTTTTTTCATATTAATTTCATAGTTTCAGTTGTGTACTTTTTGCAGTTGCAAAAATGAGTAGAAAAGGTAAGTTTGCATATAAATTCTAATTATTTAAATTGTGGAATCTTTTATCAAACAATTGTTTTTAATAAGAAAAAATTCTAGACAATTTGTGTAAAGTGTAACTTGGTGATTACTTTAAGGCTTTTTTCTCTGAGTGCACCAGCAGAATTTAAAAAGCAAAAGCGACCATATAGTTGTCGACTGTATTCGCGAATTTTTAACATCGCTTTGAATATGGACAATACAGCAAGAAAAGTAAAAAATCACATTTTTGGAAATTTTTTAATTTTTTTTTCCGAAAATTTTATCTGAATCGGTTAAAACTCGGTATATAGTATTTGGACGTAATTTTATTGAAATGTCGAACATTTGGAGGAAATCGGTTGATATTTCGACATAGGGGCTTTACTAGCAGATTATAAAAATAAAACCTTTTTTAAAATTGGTTTATAATTAAAAAAATGGCAAGGTTTAAAATTTTTCACATCCTCGAGGTACCCTGCTTTGGAGTGCAGTAGCGTAGCTCCTGGTGGGCGTGGGAGATTGACCGTCAAAACTTGAGCTCAGAATTACATTTGTATTTGTGTTGCTGGTCCTGTGAGTCGGTTTTGTTTTTGAATAACCTGGTGAATACCATTTAAACTTTCGAGGTTTTAAATACATAGTTTCTGCACCTCTTTTGTGAAGGCGAAAGTTTGTGTGAAGGGCTATTCTTGTTGAAACCTAACCTCAAAATAAAAAAAAAATGTATTGGGAATGGAACCCTAAAAGAAATTTAAAAAAATCTAAGGTTGAAAAATTTACTTTTTGCCGCCAAACTTGGAAATCCGGCTCTGATTCTAAATTATGTTCTACAACCAATTCTTTTTTTATGGAGTTTGATCTAGAAGCAATAGATTCTTTTCCTAAAAATTAGAACAGTTTGTTCTAACCTGTTCTAGAACTAGTAACAAAACTGGTTTTCGGATAGTGAAACCTTATATTTGGATTTTTGTGAATCAAACCTAAAACCGATTCCATTGAACCGATGGGAAAAGCATCTGTTCTGATACAGATTCAGAAGAAACCGGTTCTAAAAAATGTTATTGCTTTGCTTTACCTAAACTATAATAAATACTAGACAACAATGGCTCATATGAATAAAAAATAGATATTACACTCAAAAAAGGTCCGTAAAGTCAGCAAAAAATTTTGCTGAGTCAGCAAATTTTTAGTCAGGAGCGTGCTTGCAAAAAAGTTGGTAATTTCAGCTAAAGGTTTGCTGAAAATCAATGAGCAGATTTTTACCAAAAAAAAGTAATCTTCAGCAAAAGTTTTGCTAACACTTAGTCTGTTGCAAATGAAAAAAATTCTTGCTAAAATCACTAAACTTTCTGCTGAATATTAGTAGCCTGAAAAAAACTCAAAAAACTTATAGCTAAATTTTACTTTAGTTAATATATTTGCTAAAAATTTAAATATAGAAATTGTGTAGAGTTGTTTTTCTTTTTAATCTGTTCCATTGTGTGTACTACATCCAGACAAGCTGCGACATATACATTTGTTTATCTGGTTGTCGTCCACGCTATAATTGCCGTTATCAGCAAAATTTTTGTAGCAAAATAAATTAGTAAAACATTAGTTCAAAATTAGTTTAGTGCTAAAAAAATATAACTAAAACTTTTGCTGAAAACGGAATTTCAGCAAAAAAATTGCTGAAAATTAGTAAACTTGATATACAAGACGTTTTACTAATTTCTCTACTAACTTATTTTTTTGAGTGTACTAATAGGGGGAAATACAGGGGTTTTAAGCAATTACTTCACAAATCTAGTCTGCTTGGGAGTAGACTAGAAATTTATTTTCTTTAATTTTCGTTTAGATTTCATGCTATTCTACCAGTCAGTTGGTAAATTTGGAGTTAAAAGCCATTCCTATTCATATGTCCCAATATGTAATATCGTTAGCTGAAATGCAAAACCACGAATATTAACAAAACAAATTATGTATAGATTTTTAAAATTACATATTAATTTTTAAATTCCCAATTGTGATCAAAATTTAGACGATTTTTTAAAATAAAAAGACGATTTTAATGATTTTTTCAAAAATGTTGGTGATTTTGTGTTCAAATAATCTGGCAGCATTGGCTGCATATTGTGTTAAAAATACCAATTAATCAGGGTATATGTTTAGGCATATACTTTTACTAGATACGAGGAAATAAAGCCATTTGAATTCTTTGAACCGTTTTATACCGTCATTGCTTTAAAGGAATACCTCTTTCGAAGCCCGATAATTTTAGAAAGATAACTTGAAGTCGTAGCTATACAGATAATTAAAAGGACTTTCAAAATTATTGTTTTAAGGTTACAACCAAGGGGTTATACTCTTTAGGTTTTTTATTATTTTTGATTTTTATGTTTTTATGTGCCAACTAATGTTTGTATCCGAAATTCGAATGGGTTAAAATGGATCTGTGTCAACATTTTCTATAAAATGATAAAAGAAGAGAAAATCTAGTTATACCCCATATATGCAATAGGTCCAAATATGGACCGATCCAAATCGGAGAAAACCACACAGCAGACATTTGTGTTAAATCTTGCATTTTAGGAAGTTAAGCCTGAATTAGCGAGACGTAGTGCTCTATTATATGTTGAATTAAAGAAGAATAAAATTACTTGTATGTTATTTTATATATATATTTCGTATGCATTGAATACATAAAAAATGTAAACGTAAAGAGAAGGTCTGTTGAGAATTGATCATCGCTCCCTTTATTTGATTTTAATAACTATTTCGCAGGGAATTTAAAAAAAAAACGTTGTGATTAATTTTGCCAAAATTATTTCGAAATTGTTTCTGAAGTGCTCGTATGTACGAAAAGTTATTTGGTTATCATTAAAGATTACTTTAGACCTCATAAATATTTATTTTAACTATAATTTTGTTAACAAACTTATTTGTAAATTTCACTGTTTTTCTTTTTAAATATTATTAAAAAAAGCACTTGCATATTAGGATTTCCAAAATAAAAAAATATAAGTTATTTACTGGGCTAACACTTAGATATATTATTTATTTGGGTGTAAAACTATGTCACCCAAAAATATTAATAATCTGGAAAACGTGCTGCAGCGGCCTTGAATTTTGAAAAACGGATTACAAGGGGAAAATATGAATTTTTGTATATTTTCTCAAAAACATTGATATTTTAAAGCTAATTCGAACTAAAAACATTAAAGAATAATGATTTCGAGTAATTATCTTTGTAAAAAAGCAATAAAGCTTTAATCGGTTAAAAAACAGCCGAGTTATTACAATTTTTACTTAATCCAAAAATTCGGTGCCAAGTTTTTAAGTTTATTGAAATTATGTACTTCAGATTTTTTTTTTGTTTCTTTATAAGTTCCAAAAAACGCAGATAAGAAGTATTTTTTATATCGTGTTTTGCTAATTCGTTTTAATTTGGGCCAAAAACATCAGAGTTTCTAAACACTGTTTTCAAATCTACAATTTTAAATTTTTTTAAAGAAATTTTAGAATATCAACGATTGGACTTAAAGGTTTTAATAAGGACATATAAGAGATTGAAAACTTAAAAAATTTTAGGAATTCCTTCCTTCCTTTTTCATTTGGGTAGGGCAGAGATTTTATTTCAGCTAATTTCAGGAGAACAGCGATTTTAGACACTTATTTAACTTTTAGGAAAGACTTATTTTTTATTTATTGTTTTTTTTTTTGTTTTTATTTACATATGGTTTTGGCTGGAATATTACAGCACAAGAACATCCTCTAAATTAGAGCAAAATGGAAATCCAATAAATAGACCTTGTTTAAGATCAAAATCAAATTTTACGAGAATTAAATTTTTTATAAATATATTAATATAATCAATATTCCTGAGGAAATAATAATGTTCTTAATTAAATTTCAGAAAACTAACCCTTAAGTGCTATTGGGGCCTATATGCACCACTAAGAAAATATTAGTCTTTTTTCATCATTGGGTAATTTTTATTAAGCCTTTAGCTAATTATTTTTCACAATTTGTTAAATATTTTTTTTATTTTAAATCATACCGAAAACACCACAAATTTTATATTTATTTAATATATTTTGTGATTATTTTTTTTTAATTTGTTGACACTTAGATATGTGAACAAATTAGAGATGTGTTTTTTAGGTATATTTGTCATGTTAAACAGTTAACAGACCAATGTTAACTCCAGAGTGTAGCAAATGTGTACTCCACAGTCAAACAAGTTTTACTCTGGAGTGGAATAATAATAATAATACAAAAATGTGTTAGTATGAAAGAGAAAAAAACAAAATTTGCTACAGATTGGAGTACTCCGTCATTGTAAACGCACCTTTAAGCATATTTACTTTAATAAAAAATATATATTTCTTAAATATTTTTATAATTTTTTTCCGATTTTGGTAAATCGATAAATCGTATTAAATTGTGCGAATTAATCGTTATTGGAAATTTCGATATTTTAAGGGGGGGGGGGGGGGGGGGGGGTAAATACTGTAACAACATAATTTTAAGGGGCATATTTAAACGGTTGTCAAGCATTCAAATAACAATATTTTTTTTATACTATTTTTTTTTTTTTAAATACATGTTATTTTAGTATTTTAAAAAATATTAGTTTTAAATTTCTCCAACCAAAATCGACAGGTTGCCACTTCATTATTTGCCTTTTTAAAAAAGGCAAGATCGGCTTGCACTGTACAGTAGACCGTACCTAAAAAAAAGTTCGCCGTACACCCTCCAATATGAAGTATTTTTGGAAGCTGATTTAAAAAAAAAAATTTTTTTTTGCCGAACGTAGGGCTCGCCTTTTTTAATTTTTCATTATAGCTTTGGCATTTAAACTCGGCTTTTAAAGTGTGATATATCGATTTTTTGCCTCGAGAAGACCAGTGTTTTGCTATAAAGGAAAAATCCAATGAAAAAAAATTTAAAATGGCGACCTCTACGTTCGGCAACCAAAATATAAAAAAAAAATTCTACTGGGTTTATCGAAAAACTTCCTTAGCAAAAGTTTAATGATTTTTTGCGAGCTTTAATTTTCTAATATTAAGGTTTCTACAATATGGTGGTAGCAACTGAGATCTGGTGGGTAACTACTAGAACGGGATACTTGAGGTCAATGACCCTTAGCCTCAAATAAAAGTTCGCCGTACACCCTCCGATATGAAGTATTTTTGCAAGGCAATTTCATTATAGCTTCGGTATTTAAAGTCGGATTTTAAAGTGTGATATATCGATTTTTTTGCCTCGAGGAGACCAGTGTGTCACTATAGAGGAAAAATCCAATGAAAAAAAATTTAAAAAGGCGATCCCTACGTTCCGCAACCAATATAAAAATAATTTCTACCGGGTTTATCGAAAAACATTCTTAGCAAAAGTTTAATGATTTTTTTCCAGCTTTAATTTTCTGATATTAGGGTTGTACATTAGGGTTGTAGCAACTGAGATCTGGTGGGTAACTACCAGAACGGGATACTTGTGGTCAATGACCTTTACAGCAAACCACTGGTCTCCTCGAGAGAAAAACATCGATGTATCTTAGTTTAAGATGCGACTGAAAATGCCAAAGATATAACGAAAAATCTAAAATGGCGACCCCTACGTTCGGGAAAAAAAAATTTTTTAAATGTCCTTGCAAAAATACTTTATATTGGAGGGTGTACGGCGCACTTTTTTTTGCCTGTAAAGTGGTACGCTCTACTATACAGCCTTCATTAATTATTGGATAATAAAAATGTAAATTGATTCTTAATACCAGATAAATTCTCTAGTCCTCATCGTGGCCTGTTTTTATTTTTTAAATTTTTTTAGCAAGGTTGCCACACAAACTTGAGAATTCCTAAAAAGGCAAGAAAAAACAATTTTACTTGGGAATATAAAATTTATTTGATGAAATTCAAAAAAAAGAGCCACGATAAGGACTAAAGTTTTTTGTTGACTGCGAAAGGAAAAAACCGGATGGAAATCGGTTAACCCACCTTGGCATACAGTGGCAGCCAATTTTGAACTCACGGTTGTAAGAAAAATGCGTTTGAAGTCTAAAATTAATTTTAAGCTAAGAAAACAGTAAAATTTCAAAAAATTCTGAATGAAGAAAAGTTATATCTCCTAAAAGTTATGTCCACCAAATTTGTGACGAATCGGTTAATGGTTTTTAATATATTAAAACTAATAGTCTTAAAAACAATGGTAGATATATTATACATAATGCTACTTATATTATTTTGTAAAATTGCTGTAATTTTGTCAATTTCTCAATTTATTTCGCATTTTTTCCATTTTTATATATGTATATTGATTATTTTTATAACTTATATTAAGCCCTCAGCCCCTGCCCCATATCACGTGTCTTCAACATCCATCAATAAATCGTCATTGACTTTTCTTTGAAAAATGCGTGCAATTATTACATCTTTTGATGAAGTTTTTATCTTTTTGTTCTGCTTTATTATAAGATATACGATTTTTAATAAAAACAAGTTAATAAATATGCAAACAAAAAGTGTTACACACAAATTTACCACAGAGCATTACTTTGGGACTAAAACATATTTTATAAAAAACATGTGGAAATTTAATTTCTTCGAATTTTTTATTAAAATTTTCGGAGCATATAGAGAAAAGTATGCTCCATCCAAATAAAATATGAAAAAAATTCGAAAACAAAATTTTTCCTAGAGGTATTCTAAAAATTTTTGAGCAAATTGTTTGATTATTCCCTAATTTACTTATTCGAATAAAGTATTTACTTATTAGAATAAATTTTTACTTTGATTTATTTTTTAAAATATGAATTTAAGTTTTTTCTTAAAATATATTTTTCTTTTAGGAAATAACTTAAGCAAATAGTAAAACCTTGGTTTTATTCATACCACCTAATGGCTCTAATGCATAAACAATTTGTTGGGTTTTATACACGCTTTATAAATCAACGTTGTTGTTGTTTTTCATGTTAATTTGATTAATTAGGCTATTATAAAAATCAACAAGATATTTATGAATTTAGGTGAATATATGTAACCTTTTGAGGCAATTAAAATTTACTATATTTAATGTGCAACTATAAAGGGAAAATGTGTGAAATCTTAGAAAGGTGTTTATCAATATACAAGAGACTTTTGTATGTATTTCTGAAGAAGTAGATACGTAAGTTAGGTGTTTAGACATTATTTGTATAAATTTACACATTCTTTGTTAATTTAAATAAAAACTTACTTAAGTAGGACTAGTTATTTTATATATAACATATCCGAATTTCATTCAAATCTGTACGTATCGTTTGGGTTTCTGCTCTTCAAAGTAATACCTAAAAATATTAATATTTATTGAACCAACACGAATCTTATTGTAATTCAAATATATGTAACCTAAATTTCGGAAATCGTTTAACACTTTCTTTTTTTATCTAAACAAAAAAAGAAAAGTTAATAATTATTATAATTAGTACGAATATATATGGTCTATATAACAATGCAACAACTTAAACTTTAAACTTAATAGTTATTTAAAATTATAAGTGAGAGAAATGAAGTTAGACAAATAAACACAGTCAGAAAAGAAAAACAAAATTGCATGATACATGCAAGAGTATTAGCAAGAAAATACAATAAAAACTAAATCATTTGAAATCCCTGCTAAAAATTGACATTTGTGAATCCATACAGGTTGGATATACAGTCCGCCACACTCGTTTGCACGCACTGTGTTTTTCTTGCTTTAAAAAAAATTGAAATTAATTTTCTTTTTATGCAATTATTTGTTTACTTCGCCCAGAAAACAGACTCAGTTCTGATAACCACAAGAATTTTTCAGTTGTGGCAACAGAAAACCAATTGAGGCAGGACTAATTTGACTATGGCAACAGAATTTCAGTTGCATCAAGAATAATTTGGTAGCCATAACCGAAAAATTCACTTGATTCAACTGAACCATTCGATTGGCAACAAATGGGGTTGTCAGCACCGAATCTGTTTTTTGGGTGTTCATTGTATACGATTAATTGAAACAAAATTTACATATATTTATACCAAATTTGGGAAGAATCGGTTGAAAAGTATTTTATATATAAACCCAAATATTCTTAAAAATTATGGTAGAGAATTTATTAGATATTTCATTTCAGTCACAATGCTTTTATTTCGTATATTATTTAATTTGTTTTGTATTTGTTTTTTATTTTTTATATACATTGGCTTTAAAAAAGCCGTCAGTACTTTTCTTTAAAAACTACGTGCAATCCTTGCATCTTTGGATGTAGTTTGAATGTTTTTGTTAAGCGATATAGTAAATAAAATAATTAAATAAAAATAAAATAATACAAAAAAAAAAAAATTAATAAAACCGCAGAAAATATTATACACAAATTTAATGCTTAGAATATTACTTGAGACTAAAGCATATTTCACAAAAAAAACATGTGGACATTTTATTTCCCCATGTTCCCATTTTATTTTACTGAAATTTTCAGAACGTAGAGGGGAGAGTATGCTCTATTCAAATAAAATATAAAAAAATCTAAAAAAAATTACCTCTATAGTCGATACCCCGCTTAAAGTTTATTAATATTGTTGTTAGGCATTATCGAGAATGAAATTGGACAAACATATTACAGCGTTATTGCTGTTTTCTTATGGATTTTGTAAACGTCCAAAACTAAATCGTTTGCTGTCACTAATACATGTGGAATTGAAAAATATATGGTAATTTGTCTAAATCTGTTAATATTTTCTAAACAAAAGAGTTGTATTTCATAAAATTTCAATTTGAATTTCTTCACTATATGTGGAAAACTATTAAAAAATTTTTAAAATAAAAGAAAATTTTGAAATTCATTTGACAATTTTTAAATAAAATAATATAGTAATAGTGAATATAAAATTATTATAAACAAAAACAGTATAAGTATGGTAAGGGGGGATCCTTCGACACTTTTTTTTTTCAAAGCACTGTCAGTTATTCACCAATAATTATTTTTCTATAATTACTTTTACATTGGAGATATACACATCTAAATTTTAATATTTATGATTTTTATTCTAATTATTTGCATACCTTCTACAATTTTTTTTAATAATTTTCAAAGTAACCCAAATCGGCGGAACTGTCCTAAACTTGGTGGGCATTCGCCAAAAGAGCTAGAAACTATTTTAACAGCGGATTATTTTCCACAATTTGTTAAATACGTTTGGGATTTTTAGCATATTTAATTCCTTTGATGCTATTAATGTATATGGCGATAAAATAAAATTAAAAAACTAATATGCATGTGTTTGTGCAAATTTAAATGTTACTGGCACTTTAGAAAACATTGTTCTCTATTGTTGTTTCTACATGAATGGATGTCACTACATTACTAGATCTGTCAAAACAACAGAGTAGTACATTGGAAGATGACAAAGCAAATTGTGGAAAATTTTCTGTTGTTGTTTTTGTTTTTTCTTTGATATTTTAAATGTTTAATAACGCTCCTAGACGAGAACAAAAAATTCTCATTGAGTTTGTAATTTAACTTAACAAATATTTCCAGAAATTCTAAAAACGTCGTCCCCTGACGATTTCCTTAGGCAAGAATGAAATCCAGATAGGGACATGCCTGCAGCGGATTATTTTTCACAATTTGTTAAATACGTTTGGGATTTTTAGCATATTTAATTCCTTTGATGCAATTAATGTATATCCCGATAAAATAAAATAAAAAAAAAATAAAAAAAAAATTTTTTTTAATACGGCAAATTCAATATTTTTTAAATTACTTAGAATAAGTTCTTTAAGATATGTGATTCTTTTTAATTAATAATCTTTACTATATTAAAAAAAAAATAATTTAAAATTATAATAAAATGATTCTTCAAAATTACAAAAATCTGAAAAATTAGTATAAATTTTAAAATTAATACCATTGTCCTAATTTACTATTAAACATATTTTATGTATATACTAGGGGGAAAGCCAGCTAGATTTAGCGGCATGCCGTAGACCTAGTTTTTGGGATGTCAGTTACACCGAAAACGAATTTTGTCTTATCAGGCAAGCCCGTACCTTTAAAATATAATTTGTTTTGTATAGGAATTAAATAGTTTTATGAAAATAAAATACAATGGTCCTTACTATAAAAGAGTATTTTAAATTTAAAGTCGACTTTATTTTTAATCATATGGTTTTGTTCATTTTCAAGTCAAGGCATACTGCCACCCAATAATTTAACTAAAGTCGATAAAAGTCCCCTACGATTAAAATGCTTATTAAGAGCTTATAAAAAAATTAATAATGTTGAAAATTATTATTCAGAGGAAGCCTAGGTTAAAACAAATTTTCTACTTTTAATTAAAAATAAAGTCAAATAGACACACTTAATAATTAACAATAAATAACGATGACGATATGAGGGCTGTGGTTAAATGGTTAGCGCGTTGAACTGTTAAACATGTGGTTGCGGGTTCGATCCCCAGCTACCGCAACATCAATTTGGAAAAATCATGTGTATGATTTTACTGTATTAGTGTCCTCCTTCACTAATCCCATAGCATTTAACCCCACCGAAGTAAAATAATATAACACGGATTTGAAATAAACTGCCTCAACAAAAGTTCGCCAACTCACCATCATATGGCGCGCAACAACTGTTATAAAATTCAACATCTCGCGCAATTACAGTGTTACCATATTCGAGGCTTTCATATTTCACCACCTTCTATCTCTTCTTTATCCTCTTTCCAAATAAAGCAACACGCTAAATAAGGTTGGATTAGATTAGGTTAATGCAATAACCTAATGCTCCTTGCAGGAGTAAAAGGAACAAATATATATATATGCAATAAGTGCTGCCTGGTTATCATAGTAACGCCAAGGCTTGGTTGTCATAGCAACAGGAAAATTTTATAAGATAAGATAAGGATAAAGTATTAAGGATTAAGATTAGATTAGATAAGTTTGGTATTTAACAAAAAAAAGTTTATATTTAACAATTGTATATGAAACTAAAAATATTTTAAATTTTTCAAAAATTTTGTCTAACTTACACGCCACTATACTTGTGTGTACTTACGAAGTATACTGGCTTGTGGGCCATTACAATTCGGCCATACCCTGGGTTAAATAAGCCAGCTTGTGTGTAGGGTTTGAAAGTACTCGGAGATACTTGTGTGTACTTACTAGAATCCCCGAGTGCTTACAAACTCTACACACAAGCTGGCTTACTTTACCTGGGGTATGGCCGAATTGTAATGGCCCACAAGCCAATATACTTCGTAAGTACACACAAGTATAGTGGCGTATAAGTTAGACAAAATTTTTGAAAAATTTCAAATATTTTTAGTTTCATATACAATTGTTATACACAAGTATCCTATATCGTAAGTACGCACAATGTGAAGTACACGAACTCGATTACATTGTGTGGACTTACACGTTTTGCTAAAGGGGTATAATAAATTTGTGCTGATATTTTGGCTTGTTTACACGCTGCAGGTCGCCAATAAGAAATTTCAATTAAATTTGGTCCAATGACTCACAGGGTCCCAAGGACAAAGCCTATTGATTCTAGATAGGATAGGATTGGACCTATCGTCCATATGGGCTATATTTTCGATTTTCTCTTCTTTTATTATTTTATAGAAAATTTTAAAACAAGTCCGTTTTAACCCATTCGAATTTCAGATCCAAACATCCCAGGAAAATTTTCTGTTCCAAAGAATCGGTTGTAGAATAGCTACCCAGGAAAATTTTCTGTTCCAAAGAATCGGTTGTACAATAGCTACTTTTCATTCACAACCCCTTCTACTGTCGATTCTAACACCGATTCTTTTTGTTTGAAATTGTCCTAAAAGCAACCCCTTCTATAGCTCCAAAGTGGAACCTGTTGCTCTAGAATCAGTTCTGGAACTAGTTCTGGAATTGATTCTACGTCACCCACACCTTCCATATAGGATCCCAGGAACTGGTTACGGAACCAGTTCCATGGAATCGGTTGCAGTGGAACCAGTTGTAGAATGGGTGTGGTTGGCTACCGATTGTAAAAAATTTTCCTGGGTACTTTTCATTCACAACCCCTTCTAGTGTCGATTATAACGCCGATTCTTTTTGTTTAAAATTTTCCCAAAAGCAACCCCTTCTATAGCTCCAAAGTGGAACCGGTTGCTCTAGAATCAGTTCTGGAACTAGTTCTGGAACTGATTCTACGTCACCCACACCTTCCATATAGGATCCCAGGAACTGGTTCCGGAACCGGTTCCATGGAATCGGTTGCAGTGGAACCAGTTGTAGAATGGGTGTGGTTGGCTACCGATTGTAAAAAATTTTCTTGGGATTAGTTGGATTTTAATCATACTTGTGTAGGGTATTATATAGTCGGCATGCCCGACTTTAACTTTTTTACTGGTTTTTAAATAAAAAATTCCGGATATGGCAAAAAATCCCGAAAACCCCCTATCCGTTGCGGGATTCCCTAATAAGGATCTTCATATATCGATTTTTAGCTACGATAACAAAATTTCCGAACATAGGGTTACTAGTCATAAGAAGGTTAATTTTTGTTTATTTATTTTTTATTTTTTGCAATTATCAAACAATAAACAACAGGCAGGTGAGTCAAAAACTGTATACATAAAATGTATTTTAAATAAGAAATTGACAAAGGCAGAAAACAAAAATCTACTTAAGACCACAAAGATCTAGTAAGTGCAACTAAAACAAATAAGCACCTTAAAAGTAATTACGAAGGCGCAGCAATATAACAGTACTAAAATATACATATGCTGAAATATATATAGTCGGGCAGACAACAAATTTTTACATTTACATGAACACTGAAATTGCCTAAACATGGCTGATTGATGAGTGAAGAAAGAAAACCAACCAGTGAAAAGACCTTGTTATTAAGCCGCAACAATTGCTTTGTTCAATCACCTCGGCCAACAACATTGACTGCTACCTGTTATTTATTCAATGCACTTTTTTTTTACTATAAGTTGTTAACATTTCTTTGCAATTTTTTGTATTTCTTTTATTACAACTTGAGTAGTTTAACTTAATGTGAATTTCTTACTCAAACATGTTGTAAGCTTGGTTGTAATGTTTGCCAAACCTTTAGTTTATGATCGCTTAAGTCGGATTTTTTATTAAACTTGGTTGGTTCTGCATTTCTTCGAGCTGGTTTTGTATCAAACGCAACTCTAGTAATAATAAAAAATAGGTCAGCATATATAAAGCCAAGTTCAAGGCGATAGCTGTTTCAGTTATAAGAAAGACACAAGAGTGGCAGCACAGCAGCTAGATTTAAATAAAATTAAAAGAAAATACAAAAATCTAAAATATCTAAGTTGGAAGAGAAATTCGGAATTAACATTGAAATAAGGTGTATTTGAAAAGTGTAGTGGGTTAACCAGTGTCAAGTGCAATTAAGTAAGAGTTAATCACCTGAAAGAAAAATTTAAGTTATTTTTTAACAACAAATCTGCACATTTAAATAAATAAGCTAAAACAGATTGTCAGGTAAGATTTTATTCACACAAAGTATTTATTAAATAAATAAATTTTTGTATATTTAACATAACTGTTAAGAGAGAAAGTTTTCATTTCAATTGTTATACAAATAAGGGCACAAATATGTTAAAATTGTGCGTAAATATTCCTAATGAAGTGTTAAAAAAATGGTGATAAATTAAAAAAAAAATAACAAATGATTGGATAAAGCAAACTCTATTTTTGAAGAATACAAAATATATTAAACAAAAGACTTAAGACACAAACTTTGTCATATTGAAGATCGCTAATGATGATCACATGTTCAATGCACCAAAATAATAAAAAAAGAAAATTAAAAATTCAAATTATAATTCATAGTTTACATATTATATTCATATGAACAGTTTCAAATTAACGGTTAATTAAAAAAAAAAACATGACAAAGATTTAAAGCTTTTCAATTAAAGCGATTTTAAAAAGTTTTAAAATTTTGGAATAGTACAAATGCGGACTAGTCATATGTGTATTGCATTTTGTTGTTAATTTACGTATAATTTCACAGACTTTTGAAGAACGAAGTGAAATAAGACTTTTGAATGAAATTGTTACAATCATGAGATCCAATTTTTGATAAATATTTGGAGCATTTGGCACCACGCATAGGTAAAACAAAAAATTTTTCGGAATGCAATGGCATCTCAAAAATTACCTAATTATTATCTTCACTCTAAGTACACCTAATGTACTTAGAGTGAAGATAATAATCAGTGGACATTAGAGCGTACCACCTTACAGGCAAAAAAAGGTGCGCAAAATCTTGCAAAAAGTGAATGGACACATATCCATTACTACTGCACGAAGACTTATGGACTCACTCGGCTATTACTCGGCGATACTTTCAACATATAGTTTTTCAGAACGCGTTTAACGAAGAGAAACATTTTTTTCAGAATAAAGCCAAATTACTTGAAAGTAAATGTGGTGTGAAAAATTAGCTGATTCAACCTGCTGTGTGAGAAATATATAGTGCTGAATACTCGTTACAGTTCTATTCAAAATAGAATTTCTCTCCGGTTTTAGGTGAGAGGGGCAAAACTGATGTTTTTAGTTCTATATCAGGGATGGGATTTGTGGTATAGTTGTACCATGTTGGACACAATCGAGATTTTTTTGCTACACTGGAACAATCCATACTGTTATGGCTATATCTAAAAATCTTAAAGAAATCGGATTTTTTTTAAAAACAAAATTTATTGGCAAAAACATATAGCACAGGGATGATAAAATTGGTATTATAGTGCTTTTTGTGGTATTATTTGTGTAACTATTATAATTTTCTACTATTTAAAAATTTTTAATTTTTTTTTTTAATTTTCATACAAACAATTGCATTTAAAATGAACGCATAAAATATGAGTACCTAAATGATACTGACTATGGAACTCACTTGAATTATAAACAATTTTCAGTATTATAAAATATTTTCACTCACATTGTTAAAACGACAATAACTTAAATATCATTTCACTACCGCGTGTCATTAAAAATATAAATATTTAGGGTCCTGAATATATATCACGTGACATCTATGAAAATGCTTGACATTGAAAAGAGTGTTGCAAACTTGACGTTTCTGTTTCCCAGAAAAACGCAATTTACAAAAAAAATTGATTTCGTAAATTTCAGACATGCTTTTTACAATAAACTGATAATATTCAGCCCAATTTTTAACCCCTAAACACAGTATTCAAAAGCTGCGTATTAAAGAGCTCGGATTGAAAAGAAGAGTGAAAATTTTCACACGAGCTCTCCATTTGCCTACTATCATTTAAAATTGAAGATACTATTTCAAATTTTGGTTTCAATAATTTTGTGCACTACTGGTCCTCAGAAAAAAAATGAAAGTCATGCTTTACAAAATACTTCTTTCACTGCTACAAAAGTATCCGTTAGTGGAATTTATTATCTCGTTAAAAGTAACTCAGAACAATTTCAAAAAAATCACTTCTTTCATTGCTCCAAAGGATCCGTTAGTATACTTTTACAGCTTTTTTAGAAGTACTTCTGATTAATTGAATGCTCTATTATTGGCAAGTGAATTTTGACTCACGCAAAATTATTGCGACTCCTATATATTATTAACCCTTTCATGCTCTTTCTTCTGATTATTTATATCATATATTTAGCATTGAAACCTAACTATGACCATACATGAGACTAATTAATTATTAATTGCTGATTTCATTACCATTAAATTGAAATTAAGCTAATGAAATTTTTGGCATTATTATTACTTGGACTAATGCTAATGCTTTGAAATACATCGATTTCATTACTAATGCCAATTGTATAGTAAATTCATTACGATTACTAATGCCTCAATTTTAAGAAAGAATTGGCATTTGTAAACGTCATTTTATAGATTTCAAATTCATTTCTGAGCTTGCATTTGCGGAATGCGAAAAGGGTTTTGTGGTATAAAAAAATTAACTAAAATACTTAATCAGCGATATACCTTGTGCAAAGGAATATATTGATGCAATAATTTTACTTTTTGCAAAATTATTTTCGCAAACTTTTTTTTTCAAACTAACCACCAGTCTTTGGTATGAGTTATGGGATTCAAATTTTAAAAATACCACACTTAAAAAATTGCAAAATAATGGCGGAACGCGAAAAAAGCTTTAAGGTACAAAAACTTTATCAGCGATTTTCATTCTGCAAATAAATATTTATACTGAAGTAAGAATTTTCCTTTTTGCAAATTTTTTTCCGCGACATTTTTTCGCAATTTTTTTTTTCAACTAGCCACCGAACTTTGTTCTATGAAATGGGTGTTATAGTCCCTATAAAATATAAATATAATTATATAAATATATATATATATAAATATATATATATATTTATATAAATATAAAAAATCCGCACTTAAAAAATTTCAAAGTGATCGCGGAACGCGTAAAAAGACTTTATAGTACAAAAGTTGAATTAAAAAACTAAATCAGCGATTTTTATCCTGCAAACAAACATACTGATGTAAGAATTTTCCTTTTTGGAAATTTTTTTTCGCGATATCTTTTTTCAATTAATCACAGAACTTTGTTCTATGGATTGGGTGTTATAGTCCCTAGATTATAAATTTTAAAAAACCGCACTTAAAAAATTGCTAAATAACCGCGGAACGCGAAAAAAGACTTTATGGTACAAAAGTTGAATTAAAAAACTTAATCAGCGATTTTCATTCTGCGAACAAATATACTGATGTAAGAATTTTCCTTTTTTTAAATTTTTTTTCGCGACTTTTTTCGCGATTTCTTTTTTTAATTAATCACAGAACTTTGTTCTGTGAATTGGATATTATATTCCCTAGATTATAAATTTAAAAAAAACCACACTTAAAAAATTTCAAAATAACCGCGGAACGCGAAAAAAGACTTTATGGTACAAAAGTTGAATTAAAAAACTAAATCAGCGATTTTGATTCTGCAAACAAACATACTGATGTAAGAATTTTCCTTTTTGGAAATTTTTTTCCGCGACTTTTTTCGCGATCTCTTTTTTCAATTAATCACAGAACTTTGTTCTATGAAATGGGTGTTATAGCCCTAGATTATAAATTTTAAAAAACCACACTTAAAAACAACAATTGAATTAAAAAACTTAATTAGCGATTTTCATTCTGCAAACAAACATACTGATGTAAGAATTTTCCTTTTTGGATTTTTTTCCGCGACTTTTCTTTTTTTAATTAATCACCGAACTTTGTTCTATGAATTGGTTATTATAGTCCCTAGATTATAAATTTTAAAAAACTACAATAAAAAAGTTCCAAAATAATCGCGGAATCCCGCGTATCCATCCCCCTTTTTTTTTTGTAAATAAATGCTTTTTTTTACTCAATTGTTCATAGTTTTTAAGGCATTAGTGCGATTTCATTAGCATTAGTATTACAAATTCTAATGCCAGAAAATTTCAGTACCATTAAATGGTAATGAAATTTTTTTGCCAATAGCATTAGTCAACTAATGATAATGAAATTTCAATGCCAATTAAAAAATCCCAAGTATGACTATGACGCAGATATTCAAATTTTGATTTATTATTTTTTTAGGCGATATAGCACAATAAAAATACAAGACGAATACAGAAATCAAATAATTTATGTTTTTGCTATAAATAACACTAAAAGTAAAATGAAATTATATACCAAAATTTGTTGATCTACACTCAACCAAAAAAGTCTGTAATGGCTACTGAAAATGTTGCTATTATTACGGGAAATTTAACTGTTGTGAGCCCTGCGGTTTTTTTTTTTTTTTGTCAATTTTAGCAACACATGTCTGCTGCTCTGTATATATATATTATGTCCTATGGTTCCATTAGGAACAAAGGGCCACCTGCTACCTGCTGCTCTGTAGTACAACAAAATTAGTAGAAAAAATTAGTAGCCGCTTTTAGATTTTATCAAAGTTGTTGTAAACTGCAATTCAAAATCGATTTGCGAAAATCAGTTAAAATATTTACTAAATATCAATAATTTAAGTATAATGAAATTAGTACAAATTATTAGTAGACGCTATTAAATTTCAGTAAATTATTTTCAACAGCAATTTAAAATCAATCTGCTGAAATTAGCAAAAATAAGTGTACTAAAAAATAAACAAGCTTTAAAATCTAAAAAAATAACTAAAATTAAATTTAAAAAAAAATTATTTGTTCTTTATAATAACTTTAACATACTTGCAATTTGGAGTAAAAATTGCAAACGGTTCTCCAGTTATTACCTTCTTATGCATTGGCGAAATAATTAAATCTTTTAGGTTTTATTTGTAAACTAAGAATATATCAATAACAACAAACATAAACTAAGCAAGAATTAACAAAAATCAACGAATTCTTGTAAATAAAATATCCTTGAAGTATCCACTTGTTGTTAAATTAGTATATTTTTTGATAAGTTTGGCACTCGGTTTTGAAAGATTAGTAAAATATTTATCTGAAATCAGCAACGAAAATTAGTAAAAATCCATAATCCTTAATAAGAGAATAGGAAAAATTTTTACTAAAAAAATAAATTGTACTAAATATTAGTACAAAAATAGTAAAGTGCGACTGAAAACTGTTTACAAATTTTTTTCTAACTTTTTTATCTCAGCGTAATGTTGTTATTTCAGAAGTTATGGCTATTTCCGCGTTTTCAAAATTGCGAACTTTGGCGAAATTAACACTAAACATCAATAATTTTGACAAAATTAGTTTTGCTTACTACTATCTCTGAGTATATATTTTGTGCTTAATTAAAAAAAAAATCAAGCTTTTGAGTGAGAGAGGTAAGATGTATCCTGATGGTATCCTTTTAGTTCTGGAGCAAAAATAAAAACTCAGTTTACAAGTAGAGACCCTAAATTAGCTTTTTATTTTCAATAGTGTTTGCCAGACCGTAAATATGCTTTTGACGAATTTTCAAATATTTGTTTCTATTCTTGTCGTTTATTTAACCTTGTTTTTTAATTTTTAACTTCACAATTTTCTTGAGCGTAAAGTTTGTTTTTTATATATAAAAAGATTTTCGATATTTCGCTACTCCATTGTGTAGCATCTTCAGGAAATAACAAATTAACATATTATATTTATAAATTATAATTTGTTAATTTTTGGAGGAGCGAAATATCGAAAATAAAGAACTTTTTATATATCAAAAACAAACCCTACGCTCCAGAAAATTGTGAAGTTAAAATTATTTGTTCTTATTACAAAAAGTTAATTTTTTCAAATTTACCAAAATTTGATTTTGCATCCTTCATGCTTGAAAATTGTTCGTTGTCAAGAAACCTTTGAAGGCGAAAGGAGTAGTAAATTGAATTTTTTATCGACATAATACAATTGCTTTCATAAAAAGTTGTTATTTAGCCAAAAAGAAGATACTTAGATCTGAAGACTTGAGGTTGTTTTAAAAATACTTTCGACATACCTTCCAAAAAAATGTAACAAGTTATAGCATTATTTTGTATTTTATTTAGCGTGATATAGATTTTTTATTTAAATGAATTTTTAATCAAATGCTTATAGAACAAAATCCAAACTATTTAAATGTGAAAGAAAAAATTTAATAAAATAAAAAAAATATTAACAGAGTAAATATTGAAATAAAATTTATTGATTTCAATGCATTTTTTTTTTATTTAACAAATATATATTTAAGAAAAATTTTATAATTTTTTTATTAAAAACTTCCGAGGTTCCAAGGCCCCGCAAATTCCATTTTTGGATTGCTCTATAATAAGGCTAGTTGAAATTTTCGCCCACTTTGATTTATCTCTTTTAATTTTCGAGATATTGGGCATTCTCGGAAAAAATGTGGTAAACTTTAACAAATGGTTTTTAAAAATAAGCTATAAATTGCTTTGAAAATTAACGCTCAACATTAGTTAAAATATTGAGATTTTTTGGTATTGTCTTAAGTGAAGTTACAGTAATTAATATCTTTATTTAAATCAGTCTTTCAACTTAAAATTTGTTAAAAGTTAGTTATAGTTAGTTTGATACCCGTTTGACAGATTTCCTTACTGACATATTATTACAAACGGCATGACATTTAAAAAATTCAAATTTTATTTGTCAATGTTATGACTGTGTCGATACCAGGTCTTAATTTTTTTGAAGTTTTCAAACAAAAATTTGAATAAATATAATTTATTGTGGCTTTGCAACAACAAATACATACAGTCACATCTAAGAGTCACAGACTTTTCGTAGGAATACGCACCTTAAAATAATTTTTGAAATATAACAACTATATTTCTTTACTATGCTTCATGTGTTTATATCATCTTTATTGATAAAATAAAAACATTCAAAATTTCTCCAAAAATTACGAGTATAATTAATTAACATTAATATAAAATAATAAATTAAAAATATAAATAACGAAATGGAAAGTTAAGAATCTGCAAATAAACACGTTTACTTAACACCTGATTATTTAGGTAGCAAGCATATAGGTCAGCCAGTAACGCAAACAAATACAAAAATTTAGTTTCTTAAACCAACAATTACTTAAATTTATAGAAGTTGTGACAACACAACCAAACTTATAACCACATGATATACAAAGAAAGTTTCAGAAACTATAATATTACATATCAAATACAGAAAAGTGCAGTTATGATGAACACTGATTATTATTATAAATTTTTTTTGTGAATATGTTATCTACAATTTTATAAAAAAAAAAAAAACTTATATAAAATTGTTTTCAGGCGAGACAAAGTGTTAAAATTATTATTAATATCTTCAATATCTTTCGCATAGATTCTGATCATTTGGCAAAACTTTTTTTTATAAAAATTTGTGTCCTTGATTCGTTATAACCGTAATCCATTGCAGTATTACTCTATATTACTTGTATACATACAAATAACTTTAACATGATTTAAAGATGGCTTCATTGCTCTTTTAGCATATATTTATTCAATTAACAAATTTTATTTAAAATTTCTACTGTTTTTTATTGCTGGTTTTTATATGTTCACACAGAGTGATTCTACTAACCCAGTTCTATGCGGTTGAATGGTTGTGGTATGCATGAGTTTGATAGGATTTGTGTCATACACATTCATAAACAAATTTCTGTAAGGTATCAGCTCCACTCTGCACTTTTTTCGTTCGTTATTTTGAACGCTGATAATTGAAAAATAAAAGAGTTTCATTTTTGTGATGACAACAGTAAAAGAAATTAAAATAAATGCATAAGTTTTAAATTTTTGTATTGAGAGAATATTCACAATGACGCACAATGTTAACAATAGCACTTTTTTTACATTTGTAATCACAATTTTTAAACGATGAAAAAAATTAAATTTTTTTTGCCTAAAAATGTGCACACGTCTGATTTTAGAATTTTTTGTATTGATTTATTTTTATCATTTCGTTAATTCGTTCACTATTTGGCCGTAAAATATCCCAACAAAATTTTCTGTTACCCAGTAATGACTTTTGTAAGAAGAAATAAATTTAGGAAACAAGTGTGCCGTATTAGCATATTTTCTACTACACTCAACCAAAAAAGTATGTAATGGCTACTGAAAATTTTGCTGTTATTACGGGAAATTTAGCTGTTTTGAGCCCATTGGTATTTTTTTTGCTAATTTTAGCAACTCATGTCTGCTGATCTGTAGTACAACAAAATTATTAGAAAAAATTAGTAGTCGCTTCTAAATTTTAGCAAATTTGTTGTAAACTGCAAATCAAAATCGATTTGTTAAAATCAGTGAAAAAACTTACTAAATATCAATAATTTTAGTATAATGAAATTAGTATAAATAATTAGCCGCAGCTACTAAATTTCAGTAAATTGTTGTAAACTGTAATTTAAAACCAATCTGCTGAAATTAGCAAAAAAGTGTACTAAAAATAAACAATCTGTAAAATCCAAAAAAAAAAATTTATAAACAAAAAATTTTTTTCTTTCGATTGTAACAAGCGTATAATTACTTCATCGTACTTGAAATTTGGAGTCAAAATTGCAAAGGATTCTCCAGTTGTTAGATTTTTATGCATTGGAGATACAATACAATTTTCTGAGTGTTATTTCCAAACAGAGAATATATCAATAGTAACAAATATAAACTAAACAAGAATTGTAAAAACTCTCAAAAAAAAAAATGTTTAAATTAGTATATTTTTCTGCTAAATTTAGCACTTGGTTTTGAAAAATTAGTAAAATGTTTTGCTCAAATCAGCAGCGAGAATTAGGAAAACATCCGTAATTTGTAATAAGAGAATAGCAAAAATTATTACTGAAAAAAATTGTACTAAAAATCAGTATAAAAATAGTAAAGTGCGATTGGTAACTGTTTACACATTTTTTTACTGACTTTTTTGTCTGGGTATACATGTAGGAGATTGATTTATTTTAACAATAAATTTTGAAAAAAAATTACTAATATTGGTGGTAGTATAATAACAGCATAATTCATAAACTTTTACAACAACTTTTACAATTGCAGGGTTAAAATCTAATTTGCCAGAAACAGTATTCGTATTTGCTTCGGAAAGCACGTATAACACTAAACTTTTTTCTTCACTTTTTCTTTCTAGTGTCATACAACGTTAACGAAAAAAGTAATAATGGTTTACAGTTGGTATTCATTAACTTTAAATAATTTTAGAAGCTTATAATATATTTATAATAATAATTTCTTATGAAAAATTTGTTTTAAAAACCATTTATAAATTTAAAAATTTTATATGCATATGACCCTAAATTTTCAATAAAGTTTAGAATGATTAAGTCCCCATTTAATTTTTAATTATTTCATTTCTGAAAGCCATCCTTTCCAAAGAATGTTTGGATTCCAACAACTGGTGTCTATCAAATTAAAAAAATGTGTAGCAATGTTTTTTCAATGAGCTTTTTGAAAAATTTTCCCAAAAAATGTAAATATAAAATTAGAGAAAAAAAATAGTGATATACAGATGATCAAAATATTATTCAATAGTCGATTACTTTTAGAATGCTTCGAATAATATGTTCTAAAAAATGGCTTTTTATACACAGAAATATTGAATCCATTTATTGCTTAATAAATAAAAAAATCTTTACAAGAATTTCTTGTAATCTGAATTGAAATAATTTTGTATATAAAGAAAACTATTTTAACAAAAAAGAAAACCGAAAATATTTGAATTTTTTGTTTTAAAACAGAAAACAACGAAATTATTTAAATTATTTTTTCTAAATATTTATAGAAAACAAAAATAGAACATTTGACTGAAAATATCAACTCCTACAGACAATACATATTTTTTTGTGGTTTGTTTATTATTTACTGATAAAAAAAGTAAAACAATATGTTTCAATGTATTTTAATTGATTCTTCAATTGAAAACAAACTTTTCCTATTACTTTTCAAATAAACCTCAATCGGTTATGGAAAATATATTGTGAGTGTATACGTGTATCGGTGGTTTAAAAGTTTAAGTCTGGCCTTGTGTTTCTGGGGGGGTTAAAGTTTCCCCCTTTTGCAAATGTTTATTTTGAGTCGGCGATTTGGCTCACAGACAAAAGAAATATATATCAGAGCAGATTTTGCAAAATTTAAAAATGTTTTCAAGATTTTAGTTGCCGCAACAATTTTTTTTATTAACGTACATAGTATTTAAATAGACTTTATTTTTCAATATTTAAAACAAAGTTAATTTGGACAATAAAATTGCATGATTGTATTCAAATATTATTCACTGTATGTCGCTGTAGCGTTTATTTGTATGGTTGGTGTTTTTTTTTTTGTATATGGGGAATTTCAAAGATTTTCAAGATACGTTGAAACTAACTTAAATGGTTTTTATTTTTTAAGTTTTTTGAGCTTACAAGAAAAGTATCAGATGGTTCTTTTCGATGTTAATGAGATTTGGATATGTGACAGAGGAAATAATGTACGCATATTTTTTAGCGACCTTATATTATATTTAGGGGTTGAAAATTGTAGCGAAAAATTTCCCAATTCCCCGCTGTCCTAAACTGACGGTTTTTGAATACTTCCCAGTAATATACTGGGAAGTGTTGAGTTTCAGCTAAGTCTATGGAAGACCCTAAAATTGGCTGCGTGTACCTTGGAACGCCAAAAGTAAATTTTTGGAAAAGAATTTAAACCAATTTTTTTTTTTTAATAATCAAGATATTTCAAGTTACAATCTTAAATCAGTTTAAAGTTTGTCATTTTCTAAATATAGTAACCAGTGAATTTTGTAGCTATATTATACAAATAAAAAAAAATAACTTATTTCAAAAAAATAAAATGCGTATACCTTGGAACTTTTAGAATATTTCATCTTTTATGTATCCAATAAATTTCAATAAATTAGTAATTGTGTTTTTTGAATTTAATTCGCTACGAAATAACGTTTGATTTAAAATTTTCGCTATTTCTTAAAAAATTATTTTTATGCAACTTTTAATTTGTATTGCCGCATTTCAAATAGATATCAACTCTATTGCAAATAAAACAATTAATTTCATTAAGGGGCAGTATATTTTTTACGAAATTAATTTTTTCCGAGTTCTAAGGTACGCTTTTCTTAAAAAATCGCAATAACTTAGAATGCATAAAATTCTCTAAGGTTTAGTTAGAATATTCTTCTACCTTAAGTCCAAATTCTAATATGTATTTTTTAATTCAAAAATTAAAATAATTGTTGATTTCTAAGGTTTTTATTATTTGCAATCTATAACAATACCAACATTGATTTTTCTCGTCTATATTAATCTTAGAGATATTGACATCGGATTCTCAAAAGTACCAAGGTACTCGCCATTCCCCTACCTTTAGTAGTAGAAAATATTTTTTGCTAAAATTTTGCAACAAAAAAAATGGCTGGGATAGGCGCGATATGCGTAGACAAGCGTAAAAAATACGTCATATTGGATTAATCCATAAAATGTAATTATATTTAACATTTTTTAATTACAATTACATGTAATGTGTAACTGAAGATGTCAGTTAAAAATTAAATGTAATTGAAATTGTTCTTTTTAGATTAGAATAATAAATAATACGTAATTTTAATAGAATTTTTTCAATTACAATTTCATGTAGTTGTGTAATTGGATGAGTAATTAATTACAAAACTTACAGGTTTTGTATTCATTTAATTTTGTGGTCATTATTTTTAACTTTCAAATCCACACAAACTGGACTCGCTACACTTCGAGGATGTGCTAAGTATATAAATAACTTCCATATTGACATTTAATTGTTCGAAGTTTTTAGTTAGGTAACCAATACCTCGATTATCACAACTCTATTTCTGTTATTCCAACTGAAATAGGCTTACGAAAAACTGAATTAGGATTGCGAAAACCGAACCGAACCCAACCTAACTATTCATTTGAAACCAAATTTGGTTGGGACAGCTTTTAACAAATTTTGTAAATTTCTACAAGAGCGTAATACGAACGTCACAAATTTTAAAAATCGCATATTGTTTATGAAAAAAAAAATTACTTGAGAGTGTGGTTAAATATCTAGAGTTATTCGTCACAATCAAACTTTTTTTTTCAGACATCGAAATGTTCGTCAAATTAAAGAATTCACGTGTCTATTCCTTTGAAAGGTCTGTGATTCTTGCAAAGTCACAATTAATTCTATTTATGCAAAGTTTTGTTTAAAAACTTAAAAAAAAAATTAGTACCTAAATAGTATAGACACATACATAATGTGTTTAGTATGGAACGTTGTGACTTTCAGTCTTAAAAAAAGAATTTAAAAACTTATAAATCAACTTTGTAGTCTCAAAAACCATTATAATACAAAATTTTTAATTTTCCGCACTTGAATACAAAATTTTTAATTTTCCGCACTTGAAGGTATTAAAAACGATTTCGTGTAAAAAATAATCCTTAAACAAAATATATATCTTAAAATTTATGCATTGATGTAACTTTTATAAAAACGAAGCAAAAACTGTAATTTTATAATTTTTTTGACCTAAAATGCACCACTGACGAAAACTTACTAACGCTAACGAATTTAGTGTGCTTAAACATCTCTTTAAGTAATCACAAAACTATTCATATCATATAAAATTTTTCTTTATATATTTTTTCCTCAAAATTTTTGAAATGCCTCATATATCGTAGAGTTCAACATATTTTTAATTGACGCTACATGCATAGCAATCAATTTACACTTTTTTTTGGTTTGAAAGACATAAAACAAGTTGAGTTTTCAACAAATCCAACACTACCGCCACCACTTAAAACCCTTTTGGCTCATATTGTTTTCATTTTTTTCTTTACGTATTGTATGGACTTCTTTTCACTTCTTTTTTCAATAAAACCGTTTAAAGTAAAATATTTTTGCTCATTTTGTCTTTGTTATTTCTGTTTCTATAATTCGTGACTTTCATTCACATCTTTTGACTTTTTTCTGTTTCAATGGGTTTTTTTTAAACTACACTCTTGTTTGTATGTTGTTTCTATTGGTTTATAACGTTATTGAGGGAGAAAGTTTTTTGTTGTTGTATATTTTTCTTTTCAGGTGTAATTTTTTTATGTATTTGTTTTAAATTCTTTTATTGCTATATTTTTGTTAAATGTAAAAGATAATAATTTATATAAATTAAAGAAAATATTTGGGTAAATTTCTTTTAATTAAAAAGAAAATATAATTAAATAATGCAACTCAGTTTAAGAGGTAAAAAAACTAGATCTACCCATGTACTTTTATAAGAGATTTGCGAATTGAGCTCGAAGTCAAATTTTATTTTAAACAGCGAAAAGAAACTAAACCATATAATTGAGCTTTGTAATTAGCACACAATGGTTTCACTACTAACCAGGCTACTCACTTACAAAACATACAGAGAATAATAAGTCTAATACTACATTATACCTTTGCAAAAACTACCTTATTTTTGGCTCTTGTGGTTTTTAGCCTGTCAAAACGCACACAAAAAAATAAGCAAAAACTAGTTTAGTACAAAAACTGAGTGATTTTGCTCACGTATAAATATATTTAGTATAAGAAAAGACTAATAGCCTAAACCAGATAAAAGCAGTGTCGACAATGTTTTACCATAGTGCGAGATTTCGTGGATAAAGATGGCTTTGTATTTTCTTAATTTGAAATTAGAAAATTTTCTATATACGAGTAAACTAAAGCTGTATTAAAACAAAAAAATCAATAAAAAAATCTTGAACTTATCAAATAGTTTTCGTGAAATTCAGGAGAAAAATTGACAGCACAGGAACTGTTCACTTGCATATTCACTCTCTGGTTTGAGCTAAAAATAATGATATAAATTTCTTTTAAATGAGGTATGACATGTCTAAACTTAATAATCTATTGGAAAACAATTTCTCATTTTAGGGGGTTTTTAGAGGGATTTTTCGACAAAATTTCTTTTTATTTCAAAATACTCTTATTACAGATATATTTAATAGCTAGTTAAAATTTGAAGAAATAACTTGAATAACTTGAATAAATATCGAAAATATTTGATTAGAATTCGAGCCATATAACTCCCGAAGTCCTTTATATTGAGCAGTTTGCCACGCACAACCACCTGGCGCAAATAATGAATGAACCAACGCACATTCCGTGCGTTGATGGTGAACAACAAAATACTATTGGCCTTTTCCTTACTTCTCATCCGGACAAGTATGATGTAAGAATACTTGCACCTGTCGATAATTCGGATCATTGTACCATTTCCGCATGTTTTTCGTTCACCGACCTTCTAAACGTTTCGGCAACAGCTGCGAAGCATTATATTTATTTACGAAAAAGCACGTTGTGCCGAGCTCAACGGTTTTTTTTTCTGGAATTTTAATTGGAAACTCTGTTTTCTCGACGACAACGTCGATGCCGCTGCGAAAATGTTCGAACATGTTATATTGCTTGGAATCAAATCTTTCATTCCTTCGAAGCAAATTTCCAGAGAGTTAGCGTTCAGAAATTGGCGGGATAACGAGAACGCGAATACTGATCTGCTTCGCAAACGGACGAGATACGAGTGTTCCAAATTCTTAGTAGTGAAGAGTTTCTTTACGAAAAACGTCTTCATACTAAAGTTCTTTCTACTCCTCGGGATAGCAAGACGTTTTGGTCATTCGTTAAAAGAGTAAAGGATAATGCTAGTTCAGCTATCTTAACTCTTATAGAGGATGATCAAATATTCACTTAACCGCTTGATAAGGCTAACTTTTTAGCTGAGATGTTTGCAGGTAATTCATTCCTGCCGGAAAGCGATCCACCACTTTCAGAACTTGAAACAGTATCCAGTACTATGCCTAAGATATTCTTCCGAGCTCGAGCGGTTAAAAGGGTTCTTGTTGACCTTAACGTAAATAAGTCATCGGCTTCTTACCATGCGGGAGTTTTCCCCTCGTGCTGGAAGGTTTCCAATGGCCAGCCAATCCCTAAAAACGATGCGGCTAACAACCCTGAAAATTACCGCCCGGTCGCAATATGCCACCTAGTGAATTATCTAGAGTCTAGCTCACTTTTTAATGATCGGCAGTATGGCTTCCGTAGAAATCGTTCTACAGGAGACCTGTTAGCGTTCCTCTCGGAGAGTTGGAGTCGGTCCATTCACCATTTTGGCTGGATATTTCAAAGGCCTCTGATCGTGTATGGCACGGTGCGTTTGTATCAAAGCTTATTGCTTTGGTGTGTGTAATGACTTCGCTCGTTTTATTTAGACCGCATTATTCGTTTTGTTATAGATGAATTTAGGGGTACCACAGGGTTCTGTTCTTTCTCCTTCCCTACACTCAAAATAGTTTGTAGTTTAAATTAACTGAAAATGTAATTTAAAATAAATGAAAAATCACTTGAAAACCGGTCTACTGACTTTTCATTTAAATCAAAAGAACTTTTCATTTATTTTTAAATGTTAATAAATAAACTACAAAATCCTTAAAAAATAATAATTTTTCATTTATTTCGATTTTTTAAATTTCAAAAAATTAACTACAAAATCCGTAAGAATAAATGATAATTAGTTTATTTCGGTTTTTGAACTGACCTAGAAATCTAAAAAGGTTTCTTTTTAACAAAACATTTTAAATGAAAATATTAACTGTAACAGAAAATCCGTATTTATATGCATTTTATTTTTTAAATAAATGACAAAAAAGTTAAAAAATATATTTCCTTTCTTTTTAACTGTATAATCATTTAAAAATAAATATACGAAAAACTTTTTAAATAAACTACAGTCAGTTACTCTAATAATATTTTCAGTGTATTTATTACCTTTCTCAATGATCTTCTTGTGCAACTTTCAACCCTATCTACTCTTTCGTAGATGACAGCAACATTTGTCATTCATTTTCCTTCTTTCGTAGGCCAAGCTCTGAGGAGATTGGTAGCAAAAGGCAGATTATGATTGACACACTGACCTTTCTACAACCTCAGAGTGCGCATAAGGTCGACTTTAATGCACGCAAGACCCAATATTGAATGTTGACCCATAAGGCTGCGGGGTCAACACTACCATCTGTACACTCACAATATTCTATCGTTAAAAACAACCTAATATACATACTAAATTATGTGAAAACATAATTAAAAAAGGGACAACTGATTTTTCATTATATTCAAACCATTTTGCTATTTATTTTCAAACATTGTTTAAACAATCCATAAAAGAAATAAAAGTAACTGAAAAGTCTGTTAAAACAATCATCAATTTTTAACTGACAAAACTTAAAAAAAAAAAAACGATTTTGTGGTTTGTTTTTTCATATTTGAAAGCTTTTTTTTTAATTTTCAAAACACTACACATACACAACACACACGTTCATATTTTTATTGGCTATGTTTGTGTGTATGAGTAAAGAATTTCTTGTAATTTCAATTTAAATAATTTTGTATATAAATAAACTATTTTAACAAAAAGAAAATATTTGAATTTTTTGTTATAAAATAGAAAACAACGAAATTATTTAAATTATTTTTTCTAAAAATAGAAATCTAAAAATAGAAAATTTGATTGAAAATAACAACTCTTACAGACGATACATATTTTTTTTTAATTTGTTTTTTATTGATTGATAAAAAAAGTTAAACAATATGTTTCAATGTTTTTTAATTGATTCTTCAATTGAAAACAAACTTTACCTATTACTTTTCAAATAAACCTCAAACGGTTATGGAAAATATATTGTGAGTGTACATATGGGTGATATCAATATTGAGGAATCGGATACTCTTGATGTTCTGGGCATGAAAATTCAGTGTGATGTCCGTTGGAATAAACATATTTTTGAGGTGTCGAAAGAATCATTCAAGTGTCTTACGTTGGTGCAAGAAGTACTTCACACCATTCGATTTACTCACTATTTATAGCAGCTATATCCGATCGAAGATGGAATACAACTCCCATATATTTTCTGCAGCTTCGTAGTATATTTTGGAGCTTCTGGACCGTGTGCAAAGGAGGGCGTCGGCGCTTATCAATGACAATACGGTATTCAGCTCTATTGACTCATTGGAACTTCGTGGGAATGTGGTTTGTGTGACCCTGTTCTACCGATATTACCAATTGAAGTGCTCTGCTGAGATAAGTGTACTTGTCCCCAAAGCTCAAGTTTTAATTCATAATACTCGCTTATCAAGTAGAGCACATCCGTTTGTAGTCAATTGTCTAGTACAGTGGTCGGCAGTAAGAGAGAATGTGAATGTATTGGGTGTCTTTACACTGTGAGAAATTATTTTACAATTTTTAAATTTATATTTGTAATTAATTGTAATTCATTTCTTAATGAAAAAATGAATTAATGAATGTATGCATGCATGAATGAATGCATGAATATAAATAATAATAAAATAATGAAATAAAAATAATTCATAATAAATTTTATTAAACATATTATTTAAAAAATATTTACTTTTTGCGTATAAATTATTTATTCTTAAAAAAAGTATTCTATTAAGCCTCATTCATACTGAAACCAAAACTAGAAGTTTTTTTTTTAGTTTTACATTTGAAATTTGTATGGGATTTGACAATCGAAAACACAATAAATTTCAAAACTACTAGTTTTGGGTTCAGTATGAATGAGGCATTAGTTAGTAAATTTAAATGAATGAAAGAAATAAAAATAATTCATAATAAATTTCCTGTTCTCGTGTAATTGAAAAATTTTAAGAGTGTACTATTTTTCTAAAATTTCTTAAACAAAGCGACATCAACCTGCTTTGTTGAAAGCTACCATGCTAATAAATATAATATTTTTATTGGTTACGCTCTTAGTTGAGAGTTTTGTTGCCATTCGTGTTGTGTGTGTGTGAAATGCCGATTATGATCGGCCACTGGTGGCTATGGGTGCCGACCACTGGTCTCGTAGATCGCACGGCGCATTACAGAGAGAATTTGTTTATCAGTCGCATCAGCCGTATTATTTTCTACCAGCAGAGGTCATTCCTGTTACTTACAATGTAGAGAAATTCAAATCAAATATTCACAAACACTACTCCCTCTTTCCTGCTCCTCATAACCTATTTTCCTAATAATAACATAATTGCAATGCGTTAGTAAGGGGCATCCTCTGAGTGTTGGTTTAACATAAAAAAAATATAATAATTACCAAATAAATGGAAATTAGGGGTTGAGTGAACTGAAATTGACAAAAAGGTGTAAATTGTTTGGAAAAACTAATACTTTGGATAGAGTTGTAGAATTTGTTCAAACGAAATTGATACAGGATTTCTGCTACCGATATTTTATTCAAATAAATAAATCTTCTTTAAATTGGTGGTTGTTGGTTAGTATTTTTCAGTATTGATTACAAAAGCCAATATTTTGGTTAATGTGACAGTGGTTTGGTTAATCTAATATATTTGCTATTCATAATTACCCTACGGGAAATTTTAACAAACTGTCACCGAACTGGCCCCTTTATATGAAATAGACTGGTCACTTTTACATGGCGTTGTCATAGGAGGGGGAAATTCACTCCTTGTGACATGTCACAAGACAAATCCTAGGACAGGTTACTGAACTCTCATAAAAAACAAAGTTCAGGGACCTGTCCTGGGATTTGTCTTGTGATATGTCACAAGGGGTCAATTTCCCCCTCCTATGACAACGCCATGTAAAAGTGACCAGTTTATTTCATATAAAGGGGCCAGTTTGGTGACAGTTTGTTAAAATTTCCCGTAGTATCGAAATATAATATGAAGAAGACTACTATTCAATGAAATTTGCAAAATTTGTAAAAATCGAGAGTAATCGTCAAATAAAAATTTTTAGCTTTTGAAACCAAACTTAAGAGTCCAATATTTATGTATAATTATTATTATGGAGCAGATTAAAAAATCTATTGCCTTATATTTATCTAACAGAAAAAAAATTATATAATTTTTTAGTCCAACTTTATGCATTATAAATAGATGGAGTATATATATTTATTAATTTTATTGATTATTTAATTATAAACCCAAAAACCAATTAGTTGCATCATATCTATGAAACAACCAATGGTTTAATATGCATTTCACACTTATTTTTCAAATGACTACGCTAAACATTATACAAGTTAACCATATATATATGTTGAGTTACATTTGTTTTTATTTAAAGGAAATTGTTTTAAAATCACTAAACGTATTTCTTTTTCGGTATGTGTCAACTTTATAAATGCAAATTAAATACGAAAACAAGACAAGATAGCAACAACAGGTCTTTGACCATTTCACACAAAACACGACAAATAAATAAAAAAAATAATTTTTGGTTTAAGTCTGGAGAAAAAAAAACCAAAATAAGGTCAAAACAAAAAAGTAAACAATCTTTAAAAATTGTTATTGGTCAGTAAACTTTTATTCTTTATTTTCTTTTTCCGAATATTTCACACACTGAGGAAAGAAAGTGAAATTTTTTATTTCTTTTTAATTTCTTATCTTATTTAAGAAGTCACAATGATTCATTAAAAAATTGTCTTTCATTTTCTATAATAATTTCACTATCGTTTCTTGTGAATTGTTTTGTTAACTTGGATCACTTTGAATTTCATTAACCTTAAATTATTCAAAGTTAAAACTGTGAAGATATTTTTTGTTTTTTTCTCTAAACTTACTCATCTGTATCATGGATTTTGTATTAATTTTTTGTTAATGTTTATTTAGCTGATGGTATTACTTTATTTTTTCGAAAATTGCATGTTTTTTCCATATATTTTTGTATGAGTATGGCATTGTAACTTTAGTTAAAGAAATTAAGTGTATAATAAAACTTTAGTTATTTTCAAGTTCGCTATCTTTTTCACTTTTTTAATCTGCCTTTGAAAGTGAGAGTTTCTGTAAAAACAATATTATCGAAAGTTATTTCGTTTCGTTTGTTTTTTTTTTTGTTATAAAAATAAACTGCTCATTACAAATTTATTAATTAGTTAATAAAACATTCTCTATCAAATAAAAGACTTAAGACATACACCTGAATTCAGCTATTTCGAATTAACCCTTATGAACATACACAACGAAATGTGTACCACCGGACTTTCCTCTCCTTCTACTAGAGTTTAAATTGGGCGGCCAAAAATATATATTTTTAATGTTAATAGTATTATTAATATAATTTTTAAATAAATAACAAAAAAGTCTTTTTAAAAGCAAAAAATGACAGATATAATTTGCAGAAATATTTTTTTATACGACATGAAGCCTCAATGTGTAGAGTTGTTTTTCTTTTTTATCATTTCCGTTATCTATACTACATCCAGGCAAGCTGCGATATCTATATTTGTCTATCTGGTTGTCGTCCACGCTATAAATGCGGGTATCAGCACAATTTTTGTAGCAAAATAAATTAGTAAATCATTAGTTCAAAATTAGTTCAGTGCTAAAAAAAATATAACTAAAACTTTTGCTGAAAACGGAATTTCAAAAAATTGCTGAAAACTAGTACACTTGATATACAAGACATTTTACTAATTTTTCTACAAACTTATTTTTTTGAGTGTAGTTACCTCGTATGTTTAAAAGAAATTTCCTAGACTCTAATATTTGACCATAAACATGGGCTATTTTTTGGATCTGCATTTTGCCCTAAATTAGTTAAATTTTTAGAGAATGGAAGTATTTTATCAAATGATGTAATATTCCGCTCAAAAGTATACGAAATTTAAAAGTAAAGAAAAAAACTTTGCCTAAAAGTTAAACAAGTGAAAAATATCGCAGTTTTCTCATAATCCGCTAGAATAAAATTTTTATTTTATTTAAAAATAAATAAAAAATTATGAAAAATTTATTTCTATCCATTTGTCAAAGAAGTACTGAAAAAATATTGAATTGCAGTGCACGTTTTGCACTCATTCTCATTCATGGTGGAGTACACTAAAATAAAAATGTTTGTAAAAAAATTTGTAAACAGTTTCCAATCGCACTATACTATTTTTATACTGATTATTAGTACAATTTTTATTTTTAGTAATCATTTTTGCTATTCTCTTATTACAAATTACGGATTATTTTTACTAATTTTCGCTGCTGATTTCAGAAAAACATTTTACTAATTTTTCGAAACTGAGTGCTAAATTTAGCAGAAAAATATACTAATTTAAAAATATTTATTTTTTTTATTTTTTACAATTCTTGTTTAGTTTATATTTGTTACTATTGATATGTTCTTAGTTTAGAAATAACACCCAGAAAATTTTATAACTGGAGAACCGTTTGCAATTTTGACTCCAAATTTCAAGTACGATGAAGTAATTATACGCTTGTTACAATCGAAAGAAAGAAAATTTTTTTTTTAGATTTTACAGTTTTTTTATTTTTTAGTACAATTTTTTGCTAATTTTAGCAGATTGATTTTAAATTACAGTTTACAGCAATTTACTGAAATTTAGTAGTTGCAACTAATTATTTATACTAATTTCATTGTACAAAATTATGATATTTAGTAAGTTTTTTAACTGATTTTAGCAAATAGATTTTGAATTGCATTTTACATAAATTTTACTAAAATTTAGTAGCGGCTACTAATTTTTTCTACTAATTTTATTATACTACAGATCAGCAGACATGTGTTGCTAAAATTAGCAAAAAAAATACCGCTGGCCTCAAAACAGTTAAATTTCGCGTAATAACAGCAAAATTTTCAGTAGCCATTACAGACTTTTTGGTTGAGTGTAGGCGTAAGTTCTAAAATTCTGTATATTTGTATAATATTGAAATTTTTGTTGTTGAGATGTGCGGCTTTTCTATATATTTTTCGGAAACATAGTGTTATATTTCCTAGAAATGTTCTAAGGAGCCAGTAGGTTAATCTTGCTAATGAGTTCCTTCGACAGGGGACGAAAGGGTAGTAGTACCTGCGATACGGGAAAAGGGACCGGTCCAAGATGACACGTAGGATAGGTCCCAAGGGGGCAGAGACAGGTCGTTGATCGGTCTTTTTATTTGAAAGTGACATATCACTTTAACATGGCGTTGTCATTGGAGGTGACCAATTGCCACCGATTAGACACACTTTGACATGTCACTGGACTAATCAGTCACATTTTGTGACATGTGACCGAACTAAAATAAAAAGAACTGACACAGAACCAGTCCCATTATATACTAAAGGGTGAACACACTAAAACTGCGACACTTAGAAACTAGTACCAGAAAAAAACTAGATGGCTTTGAAATAATTTTTTTTTTATTCGAATACCCTGAAGTTTAGAGGTAATAAAAGTATCAAAATATTAGTTATTATTTTTTCCATATGCAACTGATCAGACTTTTCATCGCACACGCGCCATCATCTTTTGCACGAGTGCATCATCCACTTTTCGCGACGCCGACAACCACTTGGTTTTAGATTCTCCAATATCTTCTACCAGTTCACCTGTCTTCTTCAATATTTCCTCTACTATTGACCAATATTCCTCAATAGGGCGTTGATCTGTGCTATTGGGTGGATTGCAGTCGGGAGGTACAAAATCGATTTTATTTGCAGTGTACCACTGCAATGTGTCCTTGACATAGTGGCAGCTTGCCAGGTCCGACCGGAAGAGTGGTTTGGTGATGTGACTATTAATAAATGGCAGAAGACTCTTTTTAAGGCACTCATCCCTATAAATTTGAGCATTTATTGTTCCAGATGCGATGTAAGGGCTGCTTTTACGACCACAGGAGCAAATGGCTTACCAAACCGTGTATTTTTTTGGAAACTTGGACTTCATTTTTAATTTGCAGCTTTCAGGAGTATCTGTACGACTTGCAATACGGCCAGCAATATATTTGAAATTTTGAAAGCTGTAGGTTTTGTCGTCCATGAGAATGCACTCATATTTCTTGATATGGGATTCGTACAACTTGCGGTTTCGGGATTTCGCTGTAACATTCTGTTTGCAATTTTACGCGCACTGAGAACCAGATTTTTTATATATTTGTGCAAAATAATTTGCCTCGTTTCTAACTCGGTGATTATTTTTGACAAAACTATAAGTCAAATTCGAATGAAATTTCTCATACATGAAATTTAGGTCATGGCCTACTCACGGTATTTGAATTTCAAAATATATAAATTTTTTTGTGTAAGTTATAAGCTTTCCAAAGTGTCGCAATTTTGGTATGTTTAACTTTTAAAAACCATTTTTTGCCAACTTGCCTTTATCATGTCTACTTTTAAAAGAAGACAACTTTAGATAGGAAGTCGTTATAACGGAGTTAAAACTATATCATAATTTTCAGTTTTGTTTTTTTCTGGTCTTGCAATTTTTAGCAGAGATTTGTCTTATCAAAACATAATAATTACATTTTTTAAAACTATTAATCTTTAACGTATGTAGAAGGCGTTAAAGTATGAAATATTGTTATTTTCAATACTACAAGAGAGCGCAGCTAATTAAAAAAATGGTTACTGGGAAGCAGACCAATCTTTCTACTACATTTTGAAAATAAATTTGTACGCTATCGGTAAGCGATTAAAAATGGGTTAATGTAAAACTTTGAGAAATATAGAACAGTTTCCAAAGAGTAGCCTTAATTTTGGGGTTTTCTTATTACATACATACTTATCCAGTTAACTGATGTGTGCTCGTTTCACCAGTCACGGTGACTGCCCTTTAAGTATAAATGACACTGCATAAATCACAGCAATGGTTAATTACTCGTATGCCAGTCCTCTGACAAGTCCCACACTCAAAAAAAAAATAAGTTAGTAGAAAAATTAGTAAAACGTCTTGCAAATATATCAAGTGTACTAGTTTTCAGCAATTTTTTGCTGAAATTCCGTTTTCAGCAAAAATTTTAGTTATATTTTTTTAGCACTATACTAATTTTGAACTAATGTTTTTCTAATTTATTTTATTTTAATTTTTTTTGCTAAAAATTAGCTCGCTGATTTTCAGCAAACCTTTTGCTGAAATTACCAACTTTTTTGCAAGCACCCTCCTAACTAATAATTTGCTGTCACAGCAGCATTTTTTGCTGACTTTACTGACTTTTTTTTTTTGAGTGTACTTTAACAAGTCAAGTTGTATGTCATCGTTTCACCAGTCACGAGACTAATCATTTAAATATAACTGACATTGCTGAACCCACAGCAACGGTAAATTATAACAATCCTGTGACAAGTCTTGCTTTAACCAGTCATGGGATAGGTACTTTGAGGGCAATTGAACCCTCATTCCCCGTAGGGTGCCTAAGCGACTGTACGGCTAAATTGTCGTGTTTTCATTTATTTGTTTGATTTTATAGTGGTCAATGGACTTGAATTAGGGCTCCCCTTTCCTACTTGTCTCCGTAGGTTTACTGGATTTGTGGTAGAATCTTTGGACTTTTTCAAGTATATAAATAAGCCTGGAATGCTACCTTTATTCCTACTAATTCCAGAAACTCCAATTTTATTGGATACATTATTTAAATAACGTAAGAAAAACGTACCAAGATTTTATTATATACCAACCTTTTTATTATGCTGCCATTTTTAAATGCTTATATGAAAAAGTCAGACGGTTTTACTGAATTAGTTTTTTAAATTCCTAAAATCAACTTTTTACAAAATCCGTTTTTTCTGGCCATTTGTGCATTGGCACAGCGTTTTTTTATTTTTTTTTATTCGTATTTGGTTAGTTCCTTTGGCAATTTCAGTTTGAGAAGTTACAAACCGTGACAGGACATTACCTTTTTTTCCATTTTGGAGACTGTGATCGAATTTTTCGGAAAAACTTCCCAAACTGAAAATGAGATATATGACAGTATAAAAAACGGTCAAAATGCTCATTGGCGTTATGAAGTATTATAACCTCCAAACTGAAATTGGGGGTTATAACCGTCAATCTAACATACATAATCCCCATGGATATTATGAGGGATTAGTTGAGGGAAGAATGAACGCTATGCAAAAAATCTCTCTTCATCGAAGCCGACTTAGAACATACTACTGAGTATAAAACCCTAAGGCATGTTGAAGATCGGCTTCGCAAACACTTTTACGCAGTGAATGGAGATGATCCTCTTGTAGATTATGACCTGTCACCTTAAAAGACATCCTCCTAATATGTTGTGCCAATTTTGGAGGATATTAAAAATCATATAATGTAGACCATATACGAGTATTATAATTGCTATTGGGATTTTCACTGAAGGTACAGGAAGCATTGTATACATTTGTCGGTATCCGTTAGATCGCCAACTTAGCAATAAAACCAGTTTTATTATTGAAATATTGCAATTATTTTTATTTAACATTTTCCTCAACAACAAAATTACAAAGCTATAAAAAAAAAGAACGGCTTTCTAAATTTACATATTCATGATAATTAAAATTTCTTGTTGAATACCACATTTCTAACCAAATAAACTGACAAGTGGTCAGTCAACGTATGTATTCCACACATTAAATGTAAATTGTGTCACACATTAACAACACTGACAGCGATAAACTCTAAAATGAAAACACGTTTGGTAACATGGAAAAGAAGAACTGCAAGCATAGACAAAAACAACATAAATAATGATTCTATTTATTTAATGTCTTCAGAAGTAACAACAACATTAGCTTCATAGCGCCTATATATAAAACTTGAGTATAGTAAAATAATTTTTTTCTTTTTATAATTTCCGCTAAATACAGTTAGCATGTTCTGTGGATATAATAGAGCGTAAAATCTAATATAAGAAAACAAAAAGAATGAAAAGCAATATATGAAAAAGAAAAATTAAAGACATAACTTCAAATTGTTAAATCAACTAACGGTATTATATAAACTAGAATATAGAAACAAATCATTGAACAAGTGTTATATCCAGATTAGAAATATGCTAATAAAAAATTTTTTAAAAAGCCAGATAATAAACATATTATGCAAAAAGAATGCAATAGAAAATCGATTTTTTAATTTAAAATAAATATAAATAACAAAAGGAAAGACTTAAGCAGCAAACTTTATTTATATGTATGTATATTCTTCGCTTTATTATTTCAGTATGTTGAACCATCGCAGAATAAATTCATATATTTTATTAGCTGTTGTGGCCACAAATTGTATTTTGCTTACCTTTGCCTATCCACAAAATGAGGTTCATCAAAGACGTATACAACAAAGACAGCAACAACAGTTATCACCTGTGTATGATGCTGCTCAAGAATCTGCCCGTAAATATGCGGTAAAACCTAATGCATCAAAAAAAGTAGCACTTGATGATGTTGAAGAAGATATCGAAGGTAATCAAATACAAGAAGCTCCCAATGGTTTCTCTTGGTCTAATATGTTAGGTACTGTACTAACAATGCTCTTCAATGGTGCTGGTAATGCTCCCACAAAATCTGATGATGTTGATAACTCGATCGGTTTTGGTGGCTCACCTTGGGCTAATGTTATCTCGATGGGTAAGTTTTATGAGCTTTTCGAAAAAAACAATATAAATTATTTAAAAGTTTATTTGCATGTTTAGGCTTGAAAATTATTAATGCCTTGTTAGGCGGTGGTGCTCCTAGTGATGGCATTGACAAGGTCGATAATGGTGGCTCTCCTATGCAGGTAAGATTTGGAAGTTTTGTTTATTTAAAGTAGGAGTTTGTTTTATTTTAAGTAGTCTGCACCATTTAGGGATATAATAAAAAAAAAAATAAATGTACATAATTTTGATTTTATTTGGTTAAACTAACTTATATTTTTATTTTTGCTTATAAATGCTTTTATAATATTTTTTTGGCTTAAATTAACTATTTGATAAAGTGAAAGTTTAATTAGTTTTTCTAATTTGTAAATAAGTAAGGGTGTGTTGTATACACTACACATATGTAGATAAGACCAGTGAATAAATATACTTTTGCAACTGAATTGAAAATGAAAAATTTCTATGCACATTAAGTTAGCGATTTACGAAGAATTTCAGTGCTAGCACCCCAATTTTTGTCCCATTTGATATTAGGTGTACGAATTTAAATTAAAAAAAATTGGAAAACATAAAAAATTCCTAAGGTTTTAATAATTTTCAAAATTTTTGATAACTGTGTTATACCGTGTGACATGTTGGCCCTTACTATAAATGAGTAACATTTTGATTGGTTGAACATAAATTAACCAATCAGAATGCTGCCGGAATAAACCAAATCGAAGCACTACTGTTTCCAAACCGATTAACCGGTTAACCGAAAACCCGGTTTTTTGTTCATATTTCAGTTATTTTGCAAACCGGTTATGCAAAAATTTTAAATATCGGTTAATCGAAAACCAGTTAATTTTCATCGGTTAATCGGTTTTTTATTTTAATATTTTTAGCTTAAAATCTCTTCAAAAATTAAGAATCATAAGTGCCCAGCAAAAAATAGACAAGATTTTAGAAGAAATGTGTAATTCTCTTCTATCCCTTCCAGAAGTGCACTAAAAGAAGGCAGAGTGTTTGAGGATGTTGTATTTTTGTTGTAATTTATTGCTTCTAAGTGAGACATCGCGAACAAAACTCATGTCATATATTTACCCGCAATAAAGGAAGTGCTTCCTTTTACATTTTTGGAAGCAGCTTCTTTTATTGTGGGTAAATAACATGATTTTTTTCGCAATGTCCCACTAAGAAGCAATAAATTACAACAAAAATACAACAACATCACAAACTCTGGCTTCTTTTATTGCATTTTTTGAAGGGAGAGAAGAGAGAACCGCTAAAAACGTGCTTCGAGTACTGCAGTGATTCTAAAATCATGTCTATTTTTGGATGGGTGGCGAATTGCTAAAAAATGTTGGTTCATAAAGATTCATTTACCCAAAATCATTCTGATGTTAAAAATTTATTTAAAAAACTCTTTTGTTTAATAGTATAATAATAAAAATTCAGAACTTTGATAATAAAAATTCAGAAGAAGAGACTTTTCAGATTTCTTGGTATTTTCTTACAAGGAAGGTCGGATGTGCGATTCACTACATTTAAATGAAATTTAATGGTTAAAAAGAGGGTGAATCTCTAAAAATATAAATATAAAAAAATATTGATCCTGAAGAAGAACGGTGAGATTTTAATATATTCAACATAAAACCTTTCATACGTTGAAAAGTATATCGTTGGCTTAGTCGGCAAACCTGTCAAGTCCAATTTTTATGCAAATTGAGTTTTTGATGTAGTATTCTAGTGTAACTCAAAACACATCATTTACAAAAAACAAAATGCCGTTATGTTGTTTTTTCTTTTTGGTATGCAGTGGTAAGCAATTCTGCCAAGTTCAAAAAAAAAACAAAACATCGAAAACCACGTGCTAAGTCCAGCTGAAAATAAACACATTTTGTTTCAACAAATTTCTTCAATAGAATTAAATGCGACTTTTGTTTATTTAAAAAAACAAAACATTATCACAGATTAACTAAATAATTATTTAGTTATTTTAACTTTTAAGGTACCCAGTGTACAATTGAGGTCCGAAAAGACTCATAAGAGAGCCCTTAGACCTTTCTAAATCATAGATATATGAGGGTGTTTTTCTTCACCGATGCAGCCTGTTTTGAGCGCACTTTTATGACTCATAAAAGACTCCAAATTATGAGCATTGCTGAAAAATTTTGAATCTTCTGAGCCATTTATGAGTCATTTATGACTAATTTTTGAGTCATTTATGAGTATTGAAAAAATTTAAAAACATTTTGAATACACTCATAAATAAGAGTCTATTATGTTTCATTTATGACTCTAAGATTTGAGCACTCGGAAAATGCTAGTGTTTTAGAGTCTTTTATGAGTCATTACTTCTGAGCGCTCAGAAAAATGTTGGCTGAGTAACTATTAACTTATAAATTTTATTAGGCGATTGTCATGGATTCTGCTGACATAAAGAAAAATTAAATAAAAAAAAGAAAATCTGCTAAGTCCACATTTAAAGTAGAAAATTATAAAAAGCAAATGTGCTAAGTCCAAAAGCAGCCTATAACTCTGCAAACTTTTATTTTGAAATTCTATGATTTTTTGTGGTTAAACAAGATGAACTAAAGAAGAAAACCGCGTTTATAGATTTAAAAAAAGTTAACCCAAAAAAAGTTAGACAGTTTTTTGTCTCTCCTGAAAAATTAAAAAATTGACTTGACATATTTGCCGACTAAGCCAACGATATATTCTGATATTTTTCAATAGGAGTAATCAAGTATCGATAAATTTATTCACTTGAAAAACTCTCTCAATATATTTGTCCCTGTACCGTTTTTATAATATATTTTTCACGTTATTTTTTTTTATTTTCATTTTTTGTGTTTTTTTAATGTTTTTATTTCTTGCCGGTTAACCGGTTTAACCGGTTTTTTTTCACAAATGGTTAACCGAAATCCGGTTTTTAAAAAAGTCTATTTTCGGTTAACCGACAAACCGATTTTAAAAAAAGTCGGTTTTTTGGAAACACTACACAGCACACTACCACCCAAAATTTTAATTAAAGTCGACTTTAATAAAAGTATACATTTGGATAATTAAGAAGGTAGGAGCATTTTTTGTATAATTCTTTTATGCTATTTAAAAAGCCATTCTTTTTTTTAACCGTCCAAAAAGTTTTCGAGTTATTGCTACTTGACTTTCAGTGAAAGTATCATGTTTTTCTTACATTCACACAATTTACAAACAAAAATGTTTGAACTTTTTCATTTAAGGCTCGTTTATCATGGCACAGTGACTCTACTATGCAGCGCCGATTGAAATATTAATATTCAAAATGCAAAGTAGGGTTGTATCCAAAAAATATTTGATATTTCTGTTTTTACTCATAAGGAAACACCCTCAACGAAGGAAAAATCTAAAAGACACGTATATTTTTTTTTTTTTTTTGGCAGCCCAACTTCATATTTAAACCATATAGTGTAAACCCTAAACGCAGTATCGACCGCAGTGCGACGTATTGTCGATAAAGCAGTTTTTTGTATCTTCTCTATTTGCCACTACCGAGAATTTACAAAGTTTCTAAATAAACAAGAGCTGTTTTTAAACAAAACGCAACAAGAAATTTATAAAAATATTAAATCTTTTTCGCGAAATTCAAGAACAAAGTTTGACAGCACTGCCACTGTCCACTGGCACTTTCACTATGTGGTTTGGGCTTAAATGCCGGTAGACAGTGGCAGTGCTGTCAAACTTTGTTCTTGAAACCAAATTTGCTACAGCTTGGATTACTCCACAATTATGGATGCATTCTTATACTTTTTAATAGTTTCAAGCCATGTTTTATTTCGAGAATAATTACAGGTGCAATGTTTCAAGGATATATTGAAAATTTTGAATGAAAAATCATCAAAAATCTATTGTACAATTTTAAAATACTATTTCAATGATCCTTGAAATTTTCACACAAACTTTTACTGAAATACAAATTCGAGCCATATTCAAATCTTACTAAAATGAATTAATTAAATTTTTTTTAAATATGAAAAAAATGCAATTTTCAATGTGTCGAGTTCTCACCTAATAGTCTTTAAACTTTTAAATATTTTTTTTAGAAAATTGATTTAAGGAAAAGTCAAAAATTTTTTTTGCCAAATTAAAATTTGAATAAGTTTTTTAATTGCAATTATATCAAGGCTTCAAACTATCACATGTTTCTTATCGCGTTGTTATATCGCCTTTCTATCAAAAATTATGTTTATAAAGATGCGTTGGTAAAATATTGATTAAAATAAACCACAACTAAATTTAAAATTCTGTGTCTTATAATTTTGTTATATGATTTTAGCAGTGAAGTTATATTTTAACACTTTTTTTTGACAAATTATTAATTTATTTTTCCGGTTTTCTTGTTTATTATTAGTTTTAAAAAGTTGTATTAAGAATAATTTTGTAGATTATCGGAATATCTTAAATATTAAAACTAAATTACATCATTATTTCTTTGAATAGCAATTGAGTTCACCACTCCAATATTTACTTAGGATAATTTAACAGCGCAACAAGAATTTTAGGCCCGATAGTTCCAACGCAAAATGAAAGTAAAATTTCCGAGGATTTTGCAAAGTGAGCTCGGTGTTTTATTTTATGGCCTCTTAAAAAACGTTGCTCATTTTTAGAGTTAGGAACTCTTTCGTGCACACGTTCTTGTATTTTCTTATTTTATTCGGAATTATAAAACAAACCATTGATATAACATGTTATACTGAGAGAAATAATCCTTTAAAAATAGCAAAAAGGTACTCAAAATTAGTTAAAAGAGGCCCTGCATAAAAAACTGCTAAAATTAGTAGTAAGGACAGCAAAAATTTAAATGCTAATGGTCTAATTCATAAACTTTTACAACAGCCTTATTGCAGGATTTTAAGCTAATTTGTGAAAAACATTATAAATATGCGAAATTTTAGTAATATTTAAATTAAATTTTGGTTAATTGAATTGAAAATTTACGTTGTTGGTGAATATTACTAGACAAAAAGCAAAACAAAAAAACTAGTAATTTATATTTAAGTTAATTTATATTTAAGTTAAATTTCGTAGAATTCAAATAATATTCTCTCCATTTACAATAAACACAAATACTCATATTTGCTAGAAAATAGTAGTACTCGAGTTAGGAAAATCTTGAAAAAACTTTAAAAATTTAACATTTCTTGTAATGGTTTAGTCGATTAATGTGCAGGAGAGTTTTTGCTGACTTTAGCTGGGTAAATTGTCATTTTCGATGACCGCAAATATAGCTGAAATCTTGTAAATTTAGTGATTTTTTCTTGCTGTTTTTATGTTTCTAATATTTAGTAGAGAGATTATGCTGATATCAGCTATTTTTTTTTTATCAAAATTTTTTAAAGAATTTAATATTACAGTATGAACAATTGAAAAAATTTCGCAAATGAACGAGTGAACACACAAAAAGAAGTGAACTGTGAACTATAATGCCCAATTCTAATAAATTTTTATTCCGATTGTTTGCTTGCATAAAATGATTCATTTTGTATTTCCAAACCGGTGAACCGATTTCGACAATATTGATCACCAAATTGCTTATAAGAAACAATTAAAAAAAAAGAAAAAAAAAAATAACATCTGTTGGTGCGTTTTTGTGCCGTGAACTTCCTTAAAATATTGACATGTTTCAAAAGGCCATCAATTTTAAATCCGACCTAGATTTGCAAAACCCTACGCGGGCGAGGGTGACTCAAGTGGAGTTAATGGTTCACAACTTCAAAAGAATCAATCTTGGTCTAAGAGATTTTACATCTTATGGATATGGAAAATTCATTTATTCATGAATTTTTGATGTATTCATGAATTTTCCATATACATTCTTATGTATGGAACCCATATTTATACCTTATGTTCTTGTGGTGCTCCGATATGTTTGTGAAAAAATTTTTCCCGATAGGTGGCACTGCTGTCGACTTATATATTAAAATATTTTTTATGGCTGTATTTATGGCCAATTTGCCCCATATTTAGAATGTATATTATATGAAAAAATTAAAAAAAAAAAAAAATAATTTATTTACAAAAATTATGTTATTTTTCCGATTTATCCCATATTCAAAATGCGTATTAGTTATGTCGTACAAAGATATTTTTCAAAAAATTTACAATTTTGGTAGGTGGCGCTGCCGTCGAAATATATACAAATATGTTATTGGTAGTTCCATATATGGCCCAATTTGGCCCATATTCAGAATAAATAGTTTTTATGTGGAATGAAAAATTTTTACAAAATTTGACCCGGTAGGTGGCGCTGAATAGTTATTTATATATTTTTTAATTTCAACTATAGATTTTATTAACTATCTAACTATGGAACTATATCGGTGTGGAAATAAATTTGTACAAATAGCAGAAAAGACTAATAGAAATTAGTTAAAACGAGCGTGCAGGAAAAACTACTGAAATCGGCAGAATATGCTAAACCGGGCTTTACATTATCTAATTTGACGTCTGATAAATCAAACAAAAAATCCTATATAATGATGTGTTTGTCAAAATAAATCTGCTCGCAAATCTATTTTTACCATTAGAAGCAATTAGGACAAATTTTTAAGTTTTGTTGATCTTGAAATCAGCAAAAAATTTTGCTGAATATAATAAAAAGATCACAAAACAATTACATTTCCAAAATCTGAATTTATATAGAAGTGCGCTATTAAATAGTGTAATACACGTTTTTCTCAATAAGTTTTTCCGCCTTTAATTAAAATAATTTTGCTTGATTAAAATATCTTTGGGAAATATATGAGATTTTAGAAAATATCGGTTTGTCGAATTCGAGTGGTTTTTTAGTTTACAGTTAACCACTATTCAAAATATTCCACTTTGTACTTATAATTAAATTGCAACAGAAGTACGCGTGACTAGGTAATGTGTTTCGAGAGTGGCCAAAAAGTTTCCAAAGGACCTAATAATTGAAAGAAAGCCTGGAACTGGTAAAGCAAAAGGACGCAGAAATGAACCCAAAGCCAAAAGTTTTGAAGAGACTATTTTGGGCGATTGCAAATATTTCTGGCCGCGAAATGATATGGCGCGCTCCATGTTCGGAAACTTTTGTGCGCAGAGTTAAAGCAAACGTTAGGCTTAAAACATCTAAACTTTAAAAAGTTTCGGACAGATTTGATAGGAAGAATATTGATGCCAAATAATTAGCAAAACTTCTCTTTATTTTTATATATCGAATTTAAAACGATTATATACGATTTTCGTATCATATTTATTTGAGTACATTTAAGAAGATATACGTGGATGCTCTGAAAAACCAATGCACATAAAATCGTTCATTTTCATACAAATGTAGATTTTAAAAATCTCATGATTTTATGTGGATTTCTTTTTGTAGAACACCCCGAAAATTTTTTACATAAGAAATGACATAAAATAAAATTCAGTTTGTAAAATCATGTTTTAAAGACACAGGTTAACCAATAAATAATAACTGGTTTTTGGTTTATTCGAATGTCGGAATTAACCATTAACCGGGTTTCGGTTACAGTTTTGAAGACTCTACCAGAAATGCTTGTAATTCGTTATAGGTCATATGTGCATCACAGAATTGATGTTTTGTGGAATAACAGCTGTTTTTGGATGAATCTGAAAAAAAAATGTAAGACGTAAATTGAGTTTACGATAAAAATTACTTGTCACCATGATTCAACCATACTAGGTAGATGCATTAGAACAACAAACACAACAAACAACAACAAAAAATGTAATCGGCTACTCTTGATACATAGCGAAAGCATACGAAAATATCCCTGAACTGTCATAATAAAACCCTGAAATGTCAAACTCTCCCTAATGCAGCTACCTACTATGGTTGTATCATGCTTGTCACTAAATTTACAAGTGGAAATGCTATTTTGCAAAATATTTACGAGAAATAAAATTTTGTTAAATACCTCCTATAAACTCTAAAAACGAGCTTTTTAGGCATGTACATTAGACCGTACCTCAAAAAAAAGTTCGCCGTACACCGTCCAATCTAAATTACTTTTGCAAGGAGGTTTCACCCAGAAAACAGTCTCAGTTGTGGCCACCGAATTTGTTGCCAATCGAATTCGTGCGGTTACGAAAACTATCGTTATAATTAATTATATTTTTCGTCGTGAAAGCCAATATTCGGTTGTCTTATTCAATATTATGTTCCACATAAATATTATTATGTTCCACAAAATTTTATTGAAATTAAAAAACTTTTTTTGAAATTTCTGGTATTGAACCTGGCCATTCAGGTTAATAGTTCACACTCTTACCCACTGCACCACAACTACTTTTAATTTTCTTAACCATATTTACTGTTTATACATATAAATATTTTATTTTAATTTAAAAAAAACATATAAATTTTTGTCTTGTCCGGGATTTGAACTCGGAAATCCGGCGTACTAGGCCAACGCTCTACCGACTACACCACAAACACTTATTAATTTTGAAGTCTAATTTTGAATTTATATGTCTTGCTTGGAAAACAAATATAGTAAAAAATTCATTTACCAATACCAATCAATAGTTGTGTGTGTTATCAACATAATCCACAATTCGGTTGGTTCTACAGAAACTCGACTTTAAGGTCATATTTGATTAGGATACCCGTATTTGTAGTTACCACTTTCGAATATTAAAATTTTTTTAATAAAGGTTATAGGTAACACCAATTTTCTTGTATATACACTAAATAAATGGCTGCTTCTACTGCATAGAATTACTAAACTGATACTAATTTTAAAATTGATTGGAGATACCAATAATTTGTTAAAAGTATTGTTTTTTAATTCATTTTCCCTATTTTTAATACCTAGTAAAATATTTTTGGTGTAGTATTCACTTTTAGGCAACTGCAAATAAAATAACGTCCTGGCAAATTCATTTTAATGGTTTTGATCGAATTCCAACCAATCTTTTTCCTGGGTGTTCAAATAAATTTTTTTCCCCCGAACGTACATTTTACATCTTTGTCATTTACAGTCGGATCTTAAAGTATTATACATCGATGTTTTTCTCTCGAGGATACCAATGTTTTGCTCTAAGGTCCATTGACCTCGAGTACCCCTTTCCAGTATTTACCCACCAGATCTCAGTTTCTACAACCCTAATGTACACTCTAATGTCAGAAAATTAAAGCTCGCAAAAAATCAATAAACTTTTACTAAGGAAGTTTTTCGATAAATCCAGCAGAAATTTTTTTTTTTTTTTGGTTGCCGAACGTAGGGTCGCATTTTTAATTTTTTTTTATTGGATTTTTCCTTTATAACAAAACACTGGTATCCTCGAGGCAAAAAAATCGATATATCACACTTTAAAATTCGACTTTAAAGGCCGAAGCTATAACGAAAAATGTAAAACGGCGACCCCTACGTTAGGGAAAAAAAAATTTTTTTTTTCTTTGGAATTGCCTTGCAAAAATACTTTATATTTGAAGGTGTACCGCGCACTTTTTTTTGTCTGTAAGGTGATACGCTCTAATGTACATCTTTAGTATAATTACAACTTAGTTTTAAAATTTTATTAAATTTTTACACTCTCCCATAACTTATAAAAGAAAAATATCAATATGACTAAACGCACCTATAAAGTTGTTGATATCACAGTTGTTGATTGAAACTTTGGTTGAATTAAGAGCTGAAGTGCAATGGTCTAGCTGTAACATCTGCAGTACCGAAGATCATGCTGCTGCCGCTATTGTACTGTTACACCAGTGGCTACAATACCCTTGCCACTGGTGGCAAGGGTTGTGGGTCAAGGGATTTGGTGGTCGTGTTATTATCACTGAAATTAATCCCATAAATGCTTTGCAAGCTGCCATGGAAGGCTATGAAGTAACCACTATGGAAAAGGCCAGCAAGGAATCAACAATTTTCGTTAACACGACCGGTTGCGTGAACATTATTACCGGTGAACATTTCTTTAACATGAATGATGATTCTATTGTCTGCAACATTGGTCATATCGATTGTGAAATCGATGTCAATTTGTTAAACACCAATGCTGTTGAGAAGATTAATATTAAACCCCAAGTAGATCCTTATAATCTGCCTAATGGTCGTCATTAGGGTTATGACTGTTTGTTTTTTTTTTTTTTGCAAATATCAAATTTTCAAGTTCTAGCCAAAAATGCCATAAAAAATATTAATAAACGCAATCTTACTCTTTCGCTGCTGTCAAAAAAGTTCCCGCACCAAAAGGGTTGAAATTTGGTCTATATTTTTTTAGTTTAATTAAAATATTTTTCCGAAGTTTTAAATAAATGAGACTCAAACGATGCGTATTAACGGTAAAAATTACCTTTTCGGAGGGACTTTTGCATACATTTTTGTCGTTTACAATAATTCTTGTAATAATTCATTATGTAAATTCGACAAAATCCCCGAGCAAAAAATTATTTTTAGAAATTGCATTTGGTGCGGAAGGTTTTTTTTGCCAAAATGACCCGCAAACACGAGTTTTATTATTAATTTAGTATTGCCTATCACGTGGTGATAGGATGAATTTTTATTAAATATGAGTCATAACCCTAGTCGCCATATAACGCTATGCGACAGTCAAAATCGGGATGGGATGAAACCAACGGCAAATGTTATATCTGTCAAAAACAAGTTATACGTTTCCCGGCGTTTCGCTGGGTCACCCCTAGGAATCGAGATATATTTTTTTTGACATAACTCGAGAACCACTAGTCCGATTTTCATGAAACAATTTTAAAAAAATTAAAAATTACAATTCCTTTAATCTGTTCATATAACGTTTTTCTATATACTCAACAGTTTTGCCGGTAAAAATAAATGTTTGTTACCGCTACCATAAAAATCAATAACCTTTTGTTTATTACTTTTTTTTAATATTTTAGGCAAAAAATATTTTTTTCTTCATACATTTATTTTTACCGGCAAAACTGTTGAGTATATAGAAAAACGTTATATGAACAGATTAAAGGAATTGTAATTTTTAATTTTTTTAAAATTGTTTGAGCAAAATAGGACTAGTGATTCTTGAGTTATGTCAAAAAAAAGACCACCAAAGGTCAAATCGATATATCTCGATTCCAGGGGTGACCCAGCGAAACGCCGGGACACGTATAACTTATTTTTTACCGATATAACTTTCCCCGGTAGTTTGAACCCTTCCCGATCACTGACCCCTACCATTTGTCTCACAGTGTAATTTTTCTTACTGAGGGTCGTTTGGTAAATTTGGGTCATCCCAGTTTTGTTATGTCCAACTCTTTTACTAATCAAGTTTTGGCTCAAATTGAATTGTGGAACAAGTCGGAGAAATATGCTGTTGGTGTTTATGGTTTGCCACATTGCATTTGGAGAAATTGTGTGTTAAATTGACTAAATTGTCGGCTAAGGGTGTCCTCGTCAGTCGTCCATTCAAACCAGATCATTACAGATATTAAGTGTAAAAAAAAACACGAATTAGATTTTGAGCGTAATGTAAACGAATTTTTCCTATCGCATAATATAAATTTATTTATTTCCGAAAATCCACATGTTACAGAATACTAAAACTCAAATACATACGTACTATTAATATCAGCAATTATAAAAGCATTTATAGTTTAATTTTTTTTAATAAAGAAACACATTTTGAAGACAATTTTAAACAAACAAAAACTTCTTATTCTCTCTTTTTCTTTATTTCCAAACTTCCCGATTATTCATGTGTGTTTGTTTTCTGGAAAAAATGTAACGCTTTTTTGTTAAAACATAAACATACTCATGTAAAACTCAAAAATAAATTTATAAAAAAAATTAAATACTGGTTTATGGTAATGGTGGATTATTCATAAATGGTTACATGCTTGCTAAATAAATATAAATGAAATAAAAAAAACAGGGAGTCTTGGCTGCAGTATTGTCAACGGTGCTTGGTACAAGAGATCCAGAGCAAGTGAATTCAATGGCTAAACAAGCAGGAGAGGTAAAGAATGCATATTTTTATCAAATATTTCAGCTTAACTTTATTTATTTTGTAAATTGTTTATTATTTCTAAGCTTTATTAACAATTTGACACTATAGACTTTTTTATTTTCCTAATTCATAATGTTATTTTTTTAATTTAAAATTAGCGAAATAATTTGACAAATCTTATTTCTATATATTCTAGTTTATACAAATTGTTATGAATCTTTTGGATGCCTTAAAAACTTCATTTTCCCATCGTTCTTTGAATGCTCGCTCTCTGGGTAAACGTGATTCCGTAAGTGATGCCACTGTTGCTGGTATTTCCATGGTAAAGGGTTATGTCCGTACTTATCGTAGTGCTGATGAAAAGTGCTTACAACGTTATATGTGTGAAGCTAACACAGAGTGTATACGTGAAATTGGTGGTACCAGTATATTTTGTCAATTGGGATCGTAAGTTAAAACACGCAGAGAAAAATATAGTTGAACATGATTGTGGAAACGAAATTATCATAATGATCATAAATATTAATCTTACTGATCATATTGTGATCACTGATGACAATTTTATCAACCTTTGGAATCACATTATGATCATCAGGATTATATTGTAGTCATAATGTGATGAATTTTTCTCTGTGTGAAAAATTTAATATATCAATACAAAGTTATTTTATAAACTATATGAGAATTATAAGTCAATCTTAAAAGAAAAGTTTCAAAATCAGTGTTTAAAAGAATTCTTAGATATTGAGTTTGCAGAGTATCGTGATAGAAGCTTGTAAAATTGCTATTATATACAATACTTCAAGCTGTGATAAAAGTCTGTATTTGTAAGAAAAAATTCTAATATACTATGTTTTATAATTCTCAAAAGGTTTACAAAATTTCTGCTTGTAATATAATCAAATCATCTAATAAATAGTCGTTCAATTTTGTTTCCTCTCTTCTAGTTACGCTACTAGCTATCTTTTGGGACGTACTAGTGATGCTAGTTTTGAACACATGTACGATGCTGGTCGTAGGGGGCGTTCCGGTTTTGATTGCAATCAGTTATATTTGGAATGTAATGAAGTTTAAATCATCCTACCATGACTTTTTGTACTCATTCTATTTCTAATTCTATATAAGCTCGAGTTATAGGACTGGTTTTTAAATTCAAATTCATTTTATTTATTTTTATAATTTTCGCATTTTCCTCCTCCCTCTTCCTTCTACACATTAATATAGAATTATAAATTATTTATTTATTTATTCATAATTTATTTCTTAATTTCTAGTATAAGTTTTTTATTTATAATTCTTGTAAAAGAGACGAAAATAAAACGACAAATTAAATATCGTAAAATTTCATAACTGTAATAAAATATAACTTATTTTTAGTACTTAAATACGACAAAATCAGTTAAATGTTTAACAGTGCAAACAACTTTCGAATATAAAACAATGTATTAAAAATCATGTTAAATTGCATAAAATGTGCTTTTATTTTAGCAGATTTAAAATCTTGACACATATTCCACAAAAGCTGTTATAAACAGCTTTACTATAATTATGGTTTGTATTATATATATTCGCTATATTTATGGCAAGTAAGTATGCCAGCTTTTGTCAGTAAAGCCTTTTTTTCAAAAGTTAGAAATTGAATCTTTTATGCTATCTAAGCTTTAATGTGTTTAACCAATGAACATAGAATCTCAAGAGATTGTAATATACCCAACCCCAGTTAACCACACTCTTGCTGGGTCTGGCGGAGATTTGAAGAAATTTAGAGAGAATTAATAAATATTAACAGAGTTTTTAAGAAATTTTATAAAATTAATTAATTAAATTTATTTCATAACAAAACTAAAATATAAAAACTATGTTTAAAAAGCAAAATCAAAACGTGTTTACTTTCCAAAACATGTTATTAATATATTTCTTTAAAGCACGCGAGCGACGTGCACAGATCCTCTAACCGGCAAGACCGCCTCCAGGCGGGGTATATTAAATTGACCACAAATGAACCAAATGAGTATTTTGTAATAAGAAATTAAGCTTTTCCAATAAAAAACAAAATTTATTTATTTTTTTTTTTGGAGAATTTTTTTGCATACAGTACACGGTTTGGAAGCGAGAAACTGTCAAAAATAAAATTTCGAAAAAATAAATATTTTAAAACAAACAAAATTTTCTAAAATCTTGAGAGCATATTTCGATTGTCTAAAATTAATGATAGTGATCACAAAGTAAGACTGAATCTTAAGCAGCTCAAAAAATTCCTAATTTTGGTCCAAGGACAAACAGGATTCCCTTTAGCTTGACAACGAATATACGAATTTTTCTAAAATTTGGTCAAAAGAATATATTTGGTATAAGTATAAAGGTTTATAATTTTGAACAATATACATTGAAGTAGTCGCTCAATTTTGCATTTTTCGAAAAACGAAAATCGTTATATCATTTTAAGTAACAGCGCAAAAAAATTAATTTTTTATTGTAATTACATATTGGAAAGAGGAATAATTTATGCTTAGACCTAGTAATTTGTATGTGCTAGTTTTCGAGATTCACTCTTAACCTATTTTGGCTCATACTGCCTAAAGTAGGCAATGAAAAAAAAATGTAGAAGAACTTATTGTTTATTCATTGTGAGCAGCACATGGTATAAATTTCATTTTAAAAAGCTTAAGCCGGTTAGAGGGTTAAGGGGGCTCTATGCAAGTCGCTCACTGTACTGTTACACGCTCTCTCACTGGCTCTATCTGATATTTCAAGAAGTTAAATTGCAGTTAGCGGGTTTAATTATACCCTACACCACTATGTGGTCAGGGTATTATAAGTTTGTGCTGATGTTTGTAACACCAAAAAATATTGGTCCTAGACCCACCTTATAGTATATCGATCGGCTTAGAATTTTTTTTTATTTCGATTTAACGATGTCCGTCTGTCCGTCCGTCCGTCCGTCCGTCTGTCTGTCTGTCCATGCAATGTTCTGCGCACTCTACAGGTCGCAACTATTAAGATATTTTGATGAAATTTGGTACGCAGACCTATGTTGGCCCAAGGACGAACAAGTTTGATTTTTTTGAACATCGGTCCATGTTTAGACCTAGTGCCCATATAAGGGTCCTACCAAAATTATACTGTTTATATGCTGCAGGTCGTAAATATTAACATATTTTGATGAAATTTGTTACACAGACCTATATTGCCCCAATAACGCAGCCTATTGATTTTGGTGAACATCGGTCCATGTTTAGACCTAGTGCCCATATAAGGGTCCTACCAAAATTATACTGTTTATACGCTGCAGGTCGTAAATATTAAGATATTTTGACGAAATTTGGTACACAGACCTATATTGGCCCAGTAACGCAGCCTATTGATTTTGGTGAACATCGGTCCATGTTTAGACCTAGTGCCCATATAAGGGTCCTACCAAAATTATAATGTTTATACGCTGCAGGTATTAATATTAAGATATTTTGATGAAATTTGGTACATAGACCTATCTTGGCCGAAGGACGAAGCCTATTGATTTTGGTGAACATCGGTCCATGTTTAGAACTAGTGCCCATATAAGGGTCCCCCCAAAATTGGCTTGGTTACAAACTGCAGGTCGCAAATATTAAGATATTTTAATGAAATTTGGTGCGCTGACTCACATTATAGAAAATTTTGACACAAGCCCCATTTTAACCCATTCGAATTTCGAATCCAAGCAATACACCAGACTGGTGTAGGGTATTGTATAGTCGGCATGCCCGACTAACCTTTTTACTCGTTTTAATATATTTTTTCATATTATGCATTTTTATTGAAACAATTTTTAGTACGAGTATTTACGTTACGTCCTAAAAAGTTTTTCTGGCATACGTTCGATTATACCGAAACTTTTATAGACATTAACTGTTTTAATTATACCCTACACCACTACATGGAGAGGGTATATGCTTATGTTTGTAACACAAAAAAATATTGTGCCTAGATCCACCTTATAGTATACCGGTCGGCTCAGAATCACTTTTTATTTCGATTTAGCGATGTCCGTCTGTCCGTCCATTCGTATGTCCATGAATTTTTGTGCGCAAATATTAAGATCCCAGTGTAGAAACGGTAATGACATATCATTATTTTTTGGACTACCAGTAATGACACACACTTACCTTCTGCATTATTTTAAAACGTATAGTAATGAGTTACTGATAATTACTTATTTTTATCATTATTTCAAATAGAAAATAATTTTCTAGATTTTTTTTTTAAATTTTTTGAAATCTATTTTTAGACTCAATATTTTTAAACACTGGTAAGGACATATTTTTTGATTGTTTGTATGTTGGCGAGTAAGTTTACTTGTATGCAGCAGGTTAATTATGTTTTATCCATAAAATATTACATGTCGATATAGCTCAGATGGTAGAGCTATTGACTGGCAATCTGTACACCCAGGTTCGATTCCCGCACAAGCAAATTTTATTAAAAAAAAATATATAATAAAAAAAATTTTTTTTTATTGTAATTTATTTTTTTGAAAATCTATTTCTAGACTCATTATTTTTGTCAGTTGTGGTAAGCACATAGGTAACGATATATATTTTGATTTTTCGTATGCTGGTGTGTAACCATCACTCATTATTTTTCGCGACATCGCCATATAAAGGTAATAAGAAATGTAATAACAAAAGTAACTAGTTACCATTACCAAGTATGTATTTACATAACCATATATCTGGTAATGATTTTCTATACTGGGATATTTTGATGAAATTTGTTACGGCGCCTGTGGATTTTAGTTTAAATCGGTCCATGTTTAGACCTAGTGCCTATATAATGGTCCCCCCAAAATTGTCTTATTTACACGCAAATATGAAGATATTTCAATGAAATTTGGTTCGCTGACTCACATGTTTCCAAGACAAAGCCTATTGATTTTACATAAGATCGGTCCATATTTGGACCTATCGCCCATATGGGCTATATTTTCGATTTTCTCTTTTATCATTTTATAGAAAATTTTGACACAAGTCCGTTTTAACCAATTCGAATTTCGGATCCAAACATTAGTTGGCTTTTAACCAGACTGGTGTAGAGTATTGTATAGTCAGTACTTTAACTTTTTTACTCGTTTTTTTATACATTAATCGGTTAAACGTAGATTTGCTTTAAATGCTTAATGTTGATAGGTATGAGCGAAAATACAGCTAATAACACCTCTAAAATCGGAAAATGTGCATATGCTTTGGATGTCAAGTACAAGCGGTTCTATAGGAATGGCATTTGTTTTAGGAATGGCATCCAATTTATATTTTTTGAGTAACAATTCAATATAAATTGCTAATACAGCAAATTCTTATGCTAATGCTTAGTTGATTACAAATGAAAAAAAAATCCTTATTAGAATCAATAACACTTTTTTCTAAACATCAGTGACTGAAGAAAACTCAAAAAGTTTGTAGAGAAATTATACCTTACTTTATTTGTTTTCTGAAAATTTAAAACTAGAAACTGTGTTTTTGTGATCCTTTTGAAATTATTTAGCAAACTTTATAAAATATTAAAATATCCCGATTTCCTCATGATTTACTTGCCAAATGATGCAAATAAAATTCTCAAAAGATAAAAAACAGTATTAAATAATATTAAACAGCTATTTTCTTATCTCAGATTACACTTTTTCTTTCCATCTTTTGATATACAATTAAACTTTTTGTCTTATTAAAGGCTAGTTGTTGGATTTTTGCTGCTGTTTTGCATTTTAATTTGTTTAATTAAACTGTAATTAAATTCAAATGATTTTATGAATACAAGCCTTATTATTTCAGCTAATACGATAAATGAATAGATTGGAAAAACTCACACCTTTTTATTTCAATAAATATGGGATTTCACACAAAATATTCCGGATAAAAGTAGTGCATAGAAAAAGTATGTTATAATATTGTCCAGTACTTTATAAGTATAGTGCTTAATCAGCCTTACTATCAATATTTTCCAAACATATACTTTAGTTAAAATATTGGGTGGCAGTATGCCTTTGACTTGGTTTATTTTTGGAGCATTCTGATTGGTTAATTTATTTTCAACCAATCAAAATTTTTGAAAATACAAATATTTTTGTAGGGTTTTCATACACAAAATGAACAAAACCGTATTATTAAAAATAAAGTCGACTTTAAATTTAAAATACTCTTTTATAGTAAGGGCCAATAATTTTAAATAAAATAAATTTTATATGAACATTTTTTATTAAAAGTCATTTATAGATTTGAAAAGTGATTATGCATGTCCTCCGAAAAGTTTAATTTTTTTTGAAGGTGGTCTAGAACAGAGACATATAATGTAGAGATGCAACATCGATAATATTTTAAACAAACTATATATGTCGCTAGCATGTTGGAAATTTTGTGAAAAGAGGATTTTGGGAAATTTTGTCACGGGAGGATTTTATTTTGTCAAATGAGGTTTCAACAGAGTTGTCAGGTAAGGGGATTTGGGCCCAAATTAGGGATATCAACTTCGGTTTGGGGGCAGATTCAAAAATTCTAAATCTTAAAAGATTTAGTTTTAGGCCGAAAATAAGAATAATTTTCAGATAAATTTTATGCATATTATTTTAAATTATATTCGATCAAATTAGGTCGAAGTATTTAAAAATTTCTACAAAATATTTGAGTTATTGATGAAATATTCTGTAAATATTTATAAATCTTGAAATCACGAAAAGCAACCAAGCTCAATAATTAATAACAAAATTTTCCATTTTCAAAATACTGAAATTGTTACATGCAAAAGGACTCAGAAAAAATAAATTTTGTATAGGTTCAAAAAAGTACCAGGGGTTTTCATATAACCTCTTAATCGTGTAAACTCGACTTATGCAAACTTAATGTTCAAAAGAGTTTGCACTTACCAGTAACTATTAGTTTTTGAAAACTAACTTTGAAAACTTGTCGAATTCAATACAAAGTTTAGAAGAAAAAAATTTCTTTCACCATAATGAGTTTCGTGTGAAGTTCGAGCAAAACTTTAATATTTGTTCGTAAAATATTCAATTACATTTACTTTGCTGAGTAATTTCTTAATAATTTTCAGGACTTAAGAGCGATGCTAACTTAATTCCTATATTTTTCTTTTAAATTGAGATTTTGTTTAAACTAAAATCAATTGGGTATAACATTTTAAGATACTAAAGTGTATTTAGTACGATATTAACCTTAGTAAAAAATGTATTTCTTGCGATAACTTTTGCAAATGGAATTTTTTTGCTTGAAATTTTGCAAGAACAATTTTTAGAGGTGACCCCCATATTAAACTAAATGTTGAAATATTTTCGTTTTAATTGCTTCTTTACTAAGGCATTACATTTATGGAGATCGATTGTACATTTGGCGACTAAAGTCGCTAAAATAGCAAACAACCATATAAACATATTGTTACGTTTTTACCTTTTAAAAACGTTGGTTTATTTCCCTTAAATAAACCGGATTATTTTCTATTGCAATCAAAATAACCAGTTCCAACGCTGACACCAATTGTTACGTTTTACCTTATAAAACGTTCGTTTACCTCCCATAGATAAACCGTCCAGGTGCTGTCACAGCGAAAATAACAACCAATTATAATAACCAAAATACGAACACACTTGAGTTTGAAATAGCTTAGACACTCGTATTTATTTATACACTATTACTTGTTTACAAACTTTATCTATTATGACCATTACTAGAGCGCTACTAACTTTAACACGATACTAACTCGCGGTCTTAACACCACAAATGTTAATAATCAACTTCAACTTCACTAATGTTAACGCGCGCCTTATATAGTAACAGCCATACTTCTACAACACACTGGATAATTCTAGCATGCTATACTTAACTCTACATACGCTTAAAGACTATACACACAACCATCTATTCAGTATTACTTTACATGAGTCTTAACACTGTACACACACACGAACTGTTATAATAAACCTACATTACGCTTAAAGACTATACATACACACAAATACTTATCACTAACCAACTATACAATAGGCTTAACATTATACATACACACAAACTCTTATAATACACCTACATTACGCTTAAAGACTATACACACACACAAACTCTTATAGTCAAACAACTATACAATTCTAATGCGTAATTAATCATAGCATATACTTAGGTGTATAATTAAATATAGTACTATGTTGCCAGATTGATGTATTTTGTCCATCCCGTCTCTTGGGCTATTTTCTTATAGAAAAGTCCAGAGTTTTCTATACTAGGCCAAGCCATTTTCGTAACAATATATAAAACGCAAAGTAGTGGTTTAAATATCAAGACTAGCACATCGGATTTATATCGTAAGTATGGCCACAGGTCCTGTGCTTACATTTTAACACAAAAAAAATTCATATTAATTGAATTTGAACAAATTTTTTATATAAAAAACTGAATGGACAACCGCTAAATTTTAAAGATATTTAGCGAAAAATCTGTACCATTGATCAAAAAGATAAAGTACGCCATTGTAATCAGCATGTCCGAAATATATCGAACTGATGGTCAGATCTCCATTAATTTTTTGAGTGTCATGCAGTGTTATTAAAAAAAAAACTATTTAAAAAATAAACTATTTAATAAATTCTATCATTCCAAAAATTAATTTCTTTTAGTGAGCCTTTTTTGATTATTCAAAAATTTTAGAATTTATTTTCATTTCTGGGTAATTTCTGATCCACCCTTCGGATTTAATAATCGTCCTTAAACTGCTGAGCGTTTTATGTTTCTTTTTAGATTCATCAAAAAAGCAGCAATTTTTAACAAACAAACAAATTTTTAAATTCCCCTCATTTAAACCATTTTGAAATATCAAAAAATGTGTTTTATTTACGTAATACTCAACTACACTCAAAAAAAAAGTCAGTAAAGTCAGCAAAAAATGTTGCTGTGTCAGCAAATTTTTAGTCAGGAGCGTGCTTGCAAAAAAGTTGGTAATTTCAGCAAAAGGTTTGCTGAAAATCAGCGAGCTGATTTTTAGCAAAAAAATAGTAATCTTCAGCAAAAGTTTTGCTAACACTTAGTCGACTGCAAATGAAAAACATCCTTGCTAAAATCACTAAACTTTTTGCTGAATATTAGCAGACTGAAAAAAACTCAAAAAACTTGTAGCGAAATTTTACTTTAGTTAATTTAAATATAGAATATGTATAGAGTTGTTTTTCTTTTTTTGTCATTTCCGTTTCCAGACAAGCTGCGACATCTACATCTTGTTTATCTGGTTATCGCCCACGATATGAATGCGGTAATCAGCACAATTTTTGTAGCAAAATAAATTAGTAAATCATCAGTTCAAAATTAGTTTAGTGCTAAAAAAATATAACTAAAATTGTTGAAAACTAGTACACTTGATATACAAGACATTTTACTACTAACTTATTTTTTGAGTGTAGGATAATAAAAACCTCCAAAAAAGTATTTAGATTTTGCTGGCTGAAAGATATCTTCTTAGAAAATATCTTTCAATCGTTTGCAATAAATCATTAAGAGAAAAGTTTAGACATTTGATCCTAATGCTTTTCCTATTTAAGTAACATATTAACTCAGTTCAGTTCCCAAGATATCACAATTATATTGACAGTGACACCTTTATGCGTATTTGAAAATCAGTTGTTGTTAGCCATGCTTAATTTAATGCTAAGACAACATATGGCAATTGCAATGACCATAAAACAAACACAATTAGACAATATGAAAACTAGGGTTCTTCAAATTTTGTTGACTAAAAAAATCTGATCAATAGCTTAAAAGTTGTTAGCGAAAGAATAAATGTAATCATATTTAAAAAAGTCGTCAGGATAAAGTTATAATTTCTGCAATAATTTTACAATAACTACAGCCTCAGACAAGAGAATTGCATACATTCATTAAAATATTTTTGTTTTAATAATCACTGGCTCCAAAAATTAAAAATTGCAAATTTGTTTTTTCAAAATCTGATTTTCGTTGTCTGTACCATATTTGTTAACTCATAAAAAAACTCAAAGTGCATAACAACCCGTTTAAGATGGAAACTAACACATTGCTTTTCGTGTACACGTTAGTTTTCAACGCCCATAATTATCAACATTGAAAACCAAATGTTTATACATTTACATACATATATAAATTACTTAACTTCTTCGCGATGCTTACTAAAATGTCTTGCAACTATTATAAACATTAACAGCTGAATGTATAAAGTTTCTTAGCAGACATTTTTTTAAGTTAATTTGGCAAAAACTGTATGCATAATTCGTTTAATAACGAACAATTTAACAATCTGTTAACTTTTTGCTTTTTTAGGAAATCTTCTAAGACGATTTTTATCGACACTAGAGAAATATAGCTTTGTAACGATATATATAAATTGCAGCCTGATAGTCTCAGAGCATTACAAAGTCCTCTCAAAATCGAAAATTAAAATTTTTGATTTTTAAGGTTTTATTTAATTTCTTGTTTTTAACTTTATTAACTCTTAAAATTGAATTTGAAACACACGAAGAATTATTTAATATTTTTGGATTGCGCATAGTTTAGAGAAAAAGAGAAAATTATTTTTTTTTAATATTAACCCATTCAGGAGCGATATTCCTATAAATATATAGCTTTAGAATATTGATATGAACACTCAAAAAAATATTTGTAAATTTACTACTGTAAAATTGTTAAAGCTTTGTTTAATATTACGATATACGATAGTATTTTTGAAATACAATATGTTTTATTAATTTTTATTTTCTAACTTATTTTTTTAATGTATGGGTAAATGTTTTGCGTACCCAGTGTAGAAAATCATTACCAGATATGTGGTTATGTAACTACATACTTGGTAATGGTAACTATTTACTTTTGTTATTACATTTCTTATTACCTTTATATGGCGATGTCGCGAAAAATAATGAGTTGTCGTTACACACCAGCATACGAAAAATCAAAAAATATATCGTTACCTATGTGCTTACCAGTACTGACAAAAATAATGAGTCTAAAAATAGATTTTCTAAAAAATAAATTATATAAAAAAAAATATTTTTTATTGTATTTTTTTTTAAATAAAATTTGCTGGTGCGGGAATCGAACCTGGGTCTACAGATTGCCAGTCAACAGCTCTACCATCTGAGCTATATCGACATGTAATATTTAATAGATAAAAACACAATTGACCTGCTGCACACAAGTAAGCTTACTCGCCAACATACAAAAAATCAAAAAATATGTGGTTACATATATACTTACCAGTGTTTAAAAAATATTGAGTCTAAAAATAGATTTCAAAAAATTTTCAAAAAAATTTAAAAAATTATTTTCTATTTGAAATAATGATAAAAATAAGTCATTATCAGTAACTCATTATTATATGTTTTAAAATAATACAGAAGATAAGTGAGTGTCATTACTGGTAGTCCAAAAAATAATGATATGTCATTACCGTTTCTACACTGGGTAGTGTATAATTTCCATCGAATAGGTCAAAAAAATTTGCAATATTTGGGGACCTGTAAACATGATTCAAACAGTCCATGCACAATAAACCAGCTTTGAAGAGAAAAAATAAATCGGACTACATCCTTTTTTTTCCATACGATTTTGAAGAACCTTAATGAATATGTTATGTTGTCCATTGCAAATAAAGATTATAGTCTAAAGGACTTATTAATGGTTAAATGCTTTTGTAAACATAGAGCACAAATTCAAATCTACATACTTACATTACAATTTATATTCAGTTAACACATCATATGGGAAATGAAACAGCTTGAAACACAAAATATTTGAAAAAGAAAAATTGAGGTTTTCTAAAGAAAAGCATGACACCACCTTTGCATATAATGTTAACAAGAAAAAGAAGAAATACTTGATTTTTTACTATAATTGTAAAATATGAAAATACCAGTGTTTAGAAACGTAATTAGTTTTCTTTTAAAAACATATAAAGGGTTCTTCAATAAGAGCGCTACAAAAGTTTAAAAAAAAAAACAAAAACGGTTTTGAATATCAATGAAATTCTTTATTCCTGTGAAAGTACGTTCGATGCCATTATGTATGGAAATCGGTTTTCAAGCATAAATCGGCCGATATTCGTACGAAGTTCATCAATCGTCGCTGGCTTGTTGGCATAGACCATAGATTTGACGTAGCCCCACAGGAAATAGTCCAACGGCGTCAAATCGCACGACCGAGGTGGCCAATCGACTGGACCATTTCGTGAGATAACACGTTCTCCAAACTTGGTTTGCAATAAATTGATTGTGACATTCGCTGTGTGGCTTGTGGCGCCGTCCTGTTGGAACCACATGTCCTCCAAGTCCATATCATCGAATTGGGGCCAAAAATATTCGGTTATCATTGAACGGTAGCGATTCCCATTCACAGTAACGTGCCGGTCTTGATCATCACGGAAGAAGTACGGCCCAATGACGCCGCCGGCCCATAAACCGCACCAAACCGTAATTTTTGTGGGATGCAATGATGACTCATGGAGTACGTGTGGATTGCTGTCTGACCAATAACGCATATTTTGTTTATTGACGAAGCCATTCATTATGACGACCATAAATTGGACGTAGCGCTCTTAACGTTGAGGCCACTGACTCCGAATGTCGGTAGTAAATTTTAATAATTTCGACTCGTTGTTAGCTCGTATATCTTTCCATCATGAAATGGCAAACCTTTCTGAAGAGAAATGTCAAAAGAGCGGCAAGAAATATGGCGTCATTTGCTGTCCCTGTCTTTCTACTTTTGTAGCGTCCCTGTTGAAGAACCCTTTATTTAGATAACAAAATGTTATTAAAAAGATTATGTTAAATCTAATAAATCTTAAAATGTTGTATTTATTACACCTTGTAGAAACTGATGTTATCTTGCGTAAAAAATATGCGGTATTAAAAGATAAAATCGTTTTTTTATTTTATTTAATAGAGTAGAAAACTTAACGAAAAATATACTTTTATGCTTGTTGCTTAGATAACGTTAATTTATTTTTTTCTAAAACAAATAGGAAGAAGGTCTGAAAATAAGACGACTTTTTTGCTCAATTTTCCCCAAATGTGGTGTAGAATACTTAGTAGCCCGATAAAATAACTAATAAGGAGCTTTATATGGTTACATATAAAGAAAACTGAATAATATTTTTATAAAAATATGCTAAAACTTAATGTTGTAAACATTCCTAAAATAAGGCAACATTTTCAGTCCCTATTTGAATGGCAAGAATGTATATTAGGGTGACAGTGGTTCGTGTTGGAAAAAATAGAATATTACTTTGAGACTAAAAAAAAGGCACCAACAAAAAAAACCTTTGTAAATCCCAACAAACATTTTTGTTTTTTTGTAACTTTGAATTTTTAAACAATTTTTATATGAAAGATAACAATTTACAAACGAAAGAATCCGATTAAAACAACTGAATTTTAGATGCAACATCCAAATTATTCAAGAATCGCATTTGAGTATGATTGCTTTTACTAATTATATATATTAGACCGACTCACGAAAAAAAATTAAACGCGTAAAAAGGTTAAAGTCGGGCATGCCGACTATACAATACCCTACACCAGTCTGGTGTATTGTTTGGATCCGAAATTCGAATGGGTTAAAATGGGGCTTGTGTCAAAATTTTCTATAATGTGAGTCAGCGCACCAAATTTCATTAAAATATCTTAATATTTGCGACCTGCAGTTTGTAACCAAGCCAATTTTGGGGGGACCCTTATATGGGCACTAGTTCTAAACATGGACCGATGTTCACCAAAATCAATAGGCTTCGTCCTTGGGCCAACATAGGTCTATCTACCAAATTTCATCAAAATATCTTAATATTTGCGACCTGCAGCGTATAAACAATATAATTTTGGTGGGACCCTTATATGGGCACTAGGTCTAAACATGGACCGATGTTCACCAAAATTAATAGGCTGCGTTATTGGACCAATATAGGTCCGTGTGCCAAATTTCATCAAAATATCTTAATATTTACGACCTGCAGCGTATAAACAATATAATTTTGTAGGACCCTTATATGGGCACTAGGTCTAAACATGGACCGATGTTCACCAAAATCAATAGGCTGCGTTATTGGGCCAATATAGGTCCGTGTACCAAATTTCATCAAAATATCTTAATATTTACGACCTGCAGCGTATAAACAGTATAATTTTGGTAGGACCCTTATATGGGCACTAGGTCTAAACATGGACCGATATTCACCAAAATCAATAGGCTGCGTTGTTGAGCCAATATAGGTCTGTGTACCAAATTTCATCAAAATACCTTAATATTTACGACCTGCAGCGTATAAACAGTATAATTTTGGTAGGACCCTTATATGAGCACTAGGTCTAAACATGGACCGATGTTCACCAAAATCAAACTTGTTCGTCCTTGCGCCAACATAGGTCTGCGTACCAAATTTCATCAAAATATCTTATTATTTGCGACCTGTAGAGTGCGCACAAGATTGCATGGACAGACAGACAGACGGACGGACGGACAGACGGACATCGTTAAATCGAAATAAAAAAAATTCTGAGCCGATCGGTATACTATAAGGTGGGTCTACGACCAATATTTTTTGGTGTTACAAACATCAGCACAAACTTATAATACCCTGACCACATAGTGGTGTAGGGTATAAAAAGTGACCCTCTCAAAACAAACCCTGGTTTGTTTTATGATGATTCCCAAAATATTTTGGGTCTAGCAATGAGATCTCACGAGCTCGATAATTTTTAAAAAAGGTATTTTTTAAGTTTTTGTAAGAATTTTAGCTTTTTGTAGGAATATATCATTCTCAATATGGGTATCATAGGAAAGGCTTTTTTGATGCGCGTCCAGCGGTATATATGTTCAAGCATATTCAGACATGTCCTATTTTCAAGGATATTCTACAAAAAAAAAAAAGAAATCTTGACTCTTTGTAAGAAGATGTTAGTGATTGTAATGTCAAACTTACATATCATAATCTGTAGTCGACTTAAGCGAACACGTGTTTCAGATTTTTTTGAAATTCGCTGTTTTTTGTGTTTTCTCAGGCATTTAATGTGGTGGAAACAATATTTTTTAACTAGGGCAATATGGATACCAAGACAAGTCAATCATCGCTAAGTGGATATAGTTTTGAATTTTGTAAAATTTCATACATTTTGCACGGTGCTCCAGACCAAATTTTGTTATAATTTTTGAGTAACTGAATTCTGACTTTGAATTTAGTGTCCAGTTCATGTAATATAAAAATACATGTACGATATCCAGCACGCGCTTTTTTGGCAGAATAATTTTTTTCGGGAAAAAAAATTTTATAAAACTTTAATAATAATTTAAATTAAGTTTCTAGTAGATGCAAAACCTAACACGCGGTTTTTTTTGGCGGAATATCTTTTTTTCGCGAAAATAATTATTAAAAATTTTATTAAGGATCAGCCTACACCAAAAAAACAGATTCGATGCTGACGACCCCATTTGTTGCTAATCGAATGGTTCAGTTGCATCAAATGAATTTTTCGTTTGCGGCTACCGAATTATTCATAAGGCAACTGAAATTCCGTGTTCACAGTCAAATTAATCCTTGTCTTAATTGGTTTTCTGTTGCCACACCTGAAAAATTTGGCTACCACAACCGAACCATGCGATTGACTACAAATGCGGTTATCAGAACTGAATCTGTTTTCTGGGTGTATATTTAGATTTTTCTTAAAATAATTACAGACAAGCGTATTGCAATCAAATATTTTATTTATTAATAAACCTACAAAAGATTTCATAAATTTTTTTTACTGAATTGCGGTAGCTCAAAAGTTTTATTAAAACTTGGTCCAGATCACCATGAAGAATGTATTAAATTTGTAAAATTCGAAACTATATCCACTCAGCGAAGATTTACTTATCAGAAGAAAAGTTTTGGTATCCATATTGCCCTATTTAGAACATATTGTTTCCGACACATTGAATTTCTGATAAAATGCGAAAAACCGCGAATTTCAAAAACATCTGAAAAACGTGTTCACTTAAATCGACTATAGATTATGATATATAAGTTTGATATTTCAATCACAAACATCTCCGTACAAAAGGGTCAAAAATTTGTTTTTTTTTATAGAATATCCTTGAAAATATGACTTGTATGGACATGCTTCAACATTTTATAAAAATCTCTGGATGCGCCTCGAAAAAACCTTTCACATGATACCAATATTGGGTATATTGTCTTCAGATAAAATGCAAAAATTATTACAAAAACTAAAAAAAAGACTATTTTTAAAAATGGTTCAGCTCGTGAGATCTCATTGCTAGACCCAACATATTTGGGGAATCATCATAAAACAAACAAAGGTTTATTTTTACGGGCGACTTTTTTTACTTTTTTTCTATCCATATAAGGTGAGTCGCTCTTATATATATGAATGGGTTTTAGAAACCAAAATTCACATTTTAATTATTCTGTAATTTTTTTTTCTATATTGTGATATTTTGTAGCACTAAATCCGCGCAGCTCTACTCGAAATTCGATGAAAATTAAATGCTGTCACCCTAATATATACTTTTGTTTATATGTTTTTTTGGAGCAAAGCATTTTTCACCGAAAAAAACAAACTTAAAAAAAACCTTACCAAACTTATGTTGTAATATTAAAACTTTCAGTTTTTGGACAAAAGAAAACTTAGATAATTTTTCATATTTGAGATATGTAAAAGAATAACACAAGTGACACCCTTATGTTCGGTAAGAAATCATTTGTTGAAACACTACACATCACCTACATCTTTATATATAAAAGAACAACGTGAATAACATGACTGACTTAACATCGCCCAACCCAAAATGAACCAATTACTAGATGTTTAAAGCTTTGTAACAGTTTCTCTCTATTAATAAATTTTAATGTCAATAAATCTAAATATAAATTCAATTTACTTGTTCTTTTTAATTGAATTGAAAATTTAAATCTGCAAAAACTTAATATAAATATGGATGATCTTTACGGAGAAATTGCATTATTAAACAAACTTTATGAACAGATATAGAGTTCAGAGGGTTTTGCGGAATTATCTACTGCAAATAAATGGCAACAAGTATTTAATAAGACTGATGATAATTTATCAAATGTGTATAAAGAAATTTCGATTTTATTGTCTATTTCTGCCACGTCAGCATTCACAGGGAGAGTTTTTTCTGTAATGAATTGTAGATGGCGAGACGAAAGAAACAAAGCGTCTATGAATCTAATCAAAAATGAATTAACAATTTTCTTTAACTTAAATATAAACTGTAAAGATGCTGTACAATTGTTTAGCAATGACAATTATTTAATAAAACTTGTGAAAAGCAATAAAAAATATGTTTTTAAAGAAAAATAAATTGTACTTTATATGGACACTGTGTACTTTTTTTTCTTAACCTCCCAGCAAAACCTTGGTAATGACTGGTCATTACTACATGCATTACTTAGATCTCATATCTCATTACCCGTTGAATTACTTTTAAACTGAATATAATGAGTTACCGATAATTATACCCCACACATTACTATTTCACAATAGCTGAAACCAATAATATATGTTCTAAATCATTAAAAACCATAACTATGGCGTAGCCTAGTGGTTATCGTTTTTGCCTGACAGACATGAGGATCGCTGCTCAACTCATGTTAGCTTCTATTGTTGTTTTTTTTTTTGTAATTTATATTAAACATCTATTTATAGAAATGTTGATGTTCATTAAGCAGTATTTAATAAAAACAAGTTTTGTGAAAAATAGACATGTATAACAGTTGCCACAATAAATGTGTACATAAGTTAAAGCATTAAAAATCATAGTGATGTCGTGGTCTAATGGTTAGAGTGTTTGCCTGACAATCGTGGGGTACGCTGATCAATACGTGTCAGCTCCTATTGGTTTTTAAATTTTTATATTTTTTTAAATCTATATTCAACATCTATTTATAGAACAGCTGATAAACTACTTACAGGTAACATCAGTGTAATGACTTTCCTCCAATGACATCACCATGTTAAAATAAGTAGTTTAGTAATTAAAAGGTAACTAGTGAACACTTAAGATTTCAATACCTAAAACTCATTACATGGTAATGAAAGGTTTTGCTGGGCTTTAATAACCAATGTACTTTAAATGCAAAAAATAAAAAGGTGGCAACCCTACCTTTAACGAACAGCCCAAACCGCTGGAGCTAGGAAGTTGAAATTTGGTATGGAGCACTGTAATTGATGTTCTAGATATACTTATTTTTTAACATTGAGTTGTCATAGGGGAGGGGTAAGGAGTGAGATCATAAAAATGTTAACACATATTTTTGCCTATAACTTTGGTTTAAAGCTTCTCATATTTTTTTTTTCGACAATTTACATTTTAAAAATATGCCAGTTAATAAATTAATTTACATCATTAGTTTTAATTTGCAATTTTTTTACACAATGAACGATGAAAGAAAAGTGCGTTCAAAAATAATTAAATATTTTCAACAAAACCAAACATGGACATACAAAAAAATTGCCAAAGAAACTAATGTATGCCGCCAAACAATTTCAAAAGTGGTAAAAAGGTATCTGGAACACCTAACAATTGAAAGGAAGCCGGGAACAGGAACAACGACTGGTTATCGTAACATTGGTAAGGCATATAAAGTTAAAAGCATCCTTAAGAGAGCTCCTAACACATCTGGCAGAAAACACATCTTAGCCCAATGCTCGGACTTTTTTGTACGTAAAGTGAAACTGAAGTCCTACAAAGTTCAAAAAGTTCCCGATAGAAATGCTTTTAAAAATTTGGAGGACAAAACCAGAGCTCGAAAATTGAAATAAAATTTTATACAAAAATACAACTGTTGTGTAATGGACGACGAAACTTATGTCCTTGCTGATTTTTCCCAGCTACCTGGTCAAGAATTTTATATTTCCGATGTTCGAGGAAAAGTTGCGGAAAAATTTAGGTGAAAAAAGCAAAAGAAATTCCCTAAAAAATTCCTAGTGTGGCAAGCCATATGTAGCTGCGGCCAAAGAAGCCAGTCATTTGTGACATCTGGCTCTATAAATAGCGAAATTTATATCAAGAAGTGTTTGCAGAAGAGACCTCTTCCATTTTTGAGTCAGCACAATGTATCCACTTACTTTTGGCCCGATTTAGCATCTTGTCACTACGGCAAGAAAGCGCTGGAGTGGTATAATGATAATAATGTGTGTTTTTGTACCAAGAGAGGCAAATCCACCAAACTGCCCGGAGCTCAGGCCAGTGGAGAGAAAATGGGCTCTTGTTAAAAGAGAATTAAAGGGCACAAAAAAGGTCTCCCAGGACATGCAAGATTTCAAACGTAGATGGACCACCTGCTCTAAAAAGTTGACAGAAACTACCATAAAAGCCTTAATGGGAGAGTTTCCGGAAAAAGTAGATAACTTTGTTCGTAGTGGTTAGAATTCCATGAGGTTTTTTTTGTTTGATTTTGTATTAAATTTCATTTAATAAAAATTAGGTCTGAAGTCTTAAAATTAAGTGGTTTGTTTTTTATTTAACATTTGTGTTAACAGTTTTATGATCTCACTCCTTACTCCAACTTCAACATTTTTTCGTAGCTTTTTGCATGAGTACAAAGGAAGCTCTTTTTCACCAATTAAAAGTTTTAAAAAAATTCTTCGCAAAAGAAAATTATATTTTTTTATTTTACAAATTTCTTTTTGGTGTCGTCACCGGATATCGAACTTGCGACCTCATGATTGCTAGTCTAGCTCTCTATCGCTGAGCTATTTTTCATATGAAAGCTAGCTGGCATAAAAATACAACTTTGTCACTGCGAGATATTGTGCTTTATTCTCTTAAATAAAAGAAATACAAGTGTGAAAGGTGCACTCAAATTGAATATTGTTTTCAGCACTATTTTGATTGGTGCATAAAATGTAATTTCTCGTAATTTTTTATATGTATAAATATTTGAAAATTTAAAAATTAAAAAATATAGAATTTAAACCAATTAATTATATATATTAAAAAAATATTAATAAAATAAAAAAAAAAATTAAAAAAACCAAGTAAAAAATATATTGGTCCCGCCGGAAATCGAACCCAATTGTGCTATAGAAGTAATACTTAAGTGATTTTTTGGAAGTTGTTCACAAGTAATTTTATAAACCCTTTAAATCTTTACTAATACTTCTTTCAACTTTGGAAGCAATGAAAGAAGTTATTTTTTGAAGTTGTTCAGAATTACTTCAAAAAAGCAATAAAAATACATTAACAGATACTTGTTAAGTAGTGCAAGAAGTAGTTATTAAAGTATTGCTTCTAATTTTTTTTGCTGGGTTATAATAAAATTTTCTAATATATCATATTTTTCGTTTCAGATATATGCATATTTAAATTCAGAATGAAACAGCAACGAAATATCTGTGGTGCAGGGGGTGGAGACACAGCTTGATAGCCTTAGCAGCACTGTGAGCTCAAATCTCAGCAAAGTCGTTATAGTTTTTTTTTTTTTGAAATTAAGACATAGTTGATTTTCTATAGTTGATAAAATTTTCTTCATTAAAAAATATTCAAATTTTAAAAATTTAAAATTTGTAATTTGTGTAAAAAATTTATCTTGCATTTAGCCTACAGGAAAAATAATTTGCTGACAAGCCGGTTCTTTCCCAGCTCGCGACACCACAAATTTATATTTTTTAAATAAATTTTGTGGAACGTGTTATTCTACTTGATTTATAATCCCTAAACCTGCATTCAATTATTACAACAAAAATGTGTAGATACATTTCGGTAACTACAACAGTAATAAAAAATAATTAAAGTGGAACTAAAAAAATCGGTTGGCGAAATATTCTTAGATTTTCAAATCATTAAATGTTTTTGTTTTATTTTTTTAATAACGACATCGGAGTAGAAAATATTGAAAACTGAACGGTTTATTTTTAAATTTTAACTGCTTATTTCACTCTTTTCTTAGGAATTTAAAATATTGCTTTTTGTTCTTTATATTTGTTGGTCTGCTGTTTACAAACATCAGAAAAACAGCAATTACTGGAATATTGTAGGGTATCGCATAGTATAAATAAATATTAGGGTGTCCGGAAAAAGTGAATCTTTAGTTTTGATTGAACTAGCATTAAAGCGATAGAAAATACATTTCTAAAAGACGCTTTTCGATACAACCAGATTTTGAATTGGTATTAATGTTTTTGCCACGACAAAGTTTTACCTTATTATTGCAGCAAAAAGTAAAAAAGAAATTTGGCCTCAAAGTTGTATTATGTCAAGCCAATTTGAAGGAATAATTCTGGTCCAAAAAAAAATTTAACTTGACTAGAATATATATTCATATTTCGCAAAACAAACTTTTTGTTACACACGTTTTTTTAATCTCTTTTGCCAACATATTCTTACAAATCGCCAAATATAAAAATTCTTCAACATATTTTCGATATTTTTTATTCCTAGTCAATAAACTGATGTTAGCTCAACTATTTTTTTTTTTTTCAGCGGGGCACCCCAATGCACATACATAGACAACAAAAGCTTTTTTAATCTTTTAGGACTATAGAGCTATGTAGTTATACAGAAAACTTTAATTTAATATATTTTTTTATCTTTTAATGGAACAATTTGCCTAGGAAGTTCTGTTTTGCCTAAAGATACATTACTATATAGAAGGAAGAACTAAATATATTTTTTCTTTTTCTTAATAATGAATATAAATGACTTTAAAAAAAAGTAGAATCGTACTTATGCCGTTTTGTTATAATCTAGGACAAATACTATACATAAATGAAAATTCATATATCTACATTAAGTTGTCCCTCAAATTACAAATTGTCGATTTTCAATGCTAGCCGCTCCAAGTTTGGTTCCCTTTAATATCAAATATATACATCAGAGTTGGTCCAGAACCAGATATTGACAAAAAAATGCTCCACAAAAAGTGAGTATAGGGGTTGAAAATACTATATTTATGATTAAAAAAAGCATTTTTAAAAAAAAAATTTGTAGACGAATTTAAAAGTTATTACCATTTAAAGATTTTTGTTTAAAAAAAAATTGGGTGCCATTGGGAAAATCTTGAAAAAACAACTGCTAAAAATAGTTTACAAAAAATACGTAAAATAGAATAAAGTACGTTAGTTTCCCTTCCAAAAAAAGTTATTCTTAGAAAAATCGAAAGACGAAATCAAAAATTATGGCAATTTTAAGTTTTTTATTTAAACAAATTTGGTACCCCTAGAGAAATCGAAAAATGACAACTGAAAAAAAAAATAATATTGCAGTAATAGTAGGCATATGGCTCAAAAGCAAGCTATTTTCAATTAAATAAACACAATTAAAAATTTTTTGTTAGGCCGAAAATATGCTTTAATGATGAAAATTGCATGACAGTGTCTTCCTAATCTCAAATTAAACTAATTACTTAATCCCACTTAAACTTATTAAATTGATACATAAATATTTTTTAATTTTTTTTTATTTTTTTGTTTGTTTTTATTTAATTTAAAATATACAGTAGATAGAATAAACTTTAAATATGAATCAAATTATACTAACAAACTGCTATTTGTAGCCATTCTGCGTAATGTGGATCATTAGTTATTCGTTTAAACCTTGTGCCAAAACATTTTCAAGTCTGAGTGAACGGATTCGGAAACCTGTTCAATTTAAAGTGCTTATCCAGTGTCTGTTTTATTATAAAATTCCAATATATGGTGAAATACTGCATGCACCTTGGGAATTACTGACAATTTGTGGTCAGTCAGTAAACAAAGTTTATGTCATTTCTTGAAGAAAATCTACTATTAAAGTTTTTACTTTTTGCTGAGATTTTCAACAGTTTCAATATTGTGGTAAGCTCATGTCTTGGCAAAACATTGGACGAAAATCCAGCGCAATATATTGAAACATTTAAATGAAAATAATTACCTCAAACTTTGTTTACAAATCATTCACCAAATTGATGTACAATTGTTGCGGAACTCCTGTGTGTAAAGTGGGGCGCACTGGTGAGATCCTGTTAGTATTTCAGGAAACTTAAGTACCGAAAAATATCTGACACGGGGACTAAACTATATTTTTCTAAAGACAAACTGTGAACTAAATCCAAATCTGGCGTCTGTGAAAAATCATTTTTTTTTTTGTTATTTGACTTATTTGTAGAATCTAATTCCTGGTAAAAATATTTTTGAATAGCAAAAATTTATATCTAAATTGATGTTTAATAGGGCAAAGAATTCCACGCAAATGCATTTTTTTTCGATAGTCCAAAACTAATAAGGATATTAGTAAGATAGGAATATTAAAAATAAAACTCTTAAATATACAGAATTTTAGTTATATTTCAGTCAAATTTTTGTTAATATAAAATAAAAAATTACAAAAAATTAAAATGTTCGAATTTTTTTTTTTTTTGATTTTATTTAAATGCAAATAAAAATCAAGCCTTTTTTAAAACAGCAGTTTACATTTTTTTAGCAAATATTTCTGCAGATCTTAGCAAGATAGACTGCTATTTGCATTTAACTAAATTTAGTTAAATGCAAAAGTTTTGTAAATATAACAGTTTGTTTTTGTTATTTTCAGTCTACTAATAATTAGTAAAATTTTTTGCAGATTTTGTAGTACAGTTTGTCATTTTCAATTAACTAAATATGAAACATAACTAAAATCATTAATTAGAAACTTATTAGTTCAGTTCGAGGCCAATTTCCTTATTATGAATTAACACAATAAGTACTTTTTTTCAAAAACTGCCATTTTTCTTCATCAGGATATTCTTCTAACAAATACTTCACAGAGTTTTTGCTTTCAATAACCTCTACACTTTCAGGAATGAAAAGACGGTCGTTTCGGGGATTTTCCAGGTCCCCTTCTTAAGTTTTCTTTAGAAAGTGATGGCAATAGTGCAATTCAAATTGAAGCATCAAAATCTTATATTAAATGTAGTCTGCTGCATCAACGAAATGAGAATGGAGCAAACAATAAATTATGTTTTCGAAGTCTCTGCAAAGACATAACCAACAATAAAAATATTCTGAAAGTTTTTTGTTTTTCTAATTCATACCGTCGGTATAAATAAAATACAAATATTATTTTTACTTCTTTATCAATAGAAGAGGAGGCAAAAAACAATTCTCCGTACTGTGAATGTTGTCAAAATGTTGGTTTTTAATTTTAACTAAAATCCTGTAGATTTTACGATATAATTTTTGCTCTTCTTATTTTATTTGTCTTTAGCAAAAAAATCTGTTAATTTTAGCAGTTTTTTTTCTGCAGCATTAATTTAGACTAATTTTTAATTTATATTTTTTTTTGCCACAGCCAGTATGTCACTAAAAGTACCGTCCGTATACCAACAAATCAGGTGCAACTCGTTTGCCAGCACAGCCAGTACGTCACTAAAAGCACCGCCCGTTTACCATCACATCAAGTGCATGATTAACATCACATCCAGAAAAACTCATTTGCCAGCCCAGCCAGTGCGTCACTAAAAATACCGACTGTTCAAGTATGTCATCACTAACATAACACCAGTGTCAGTACTTACACTAACCGTGTGTCACCAAGGACACAACCAGTGTGTCGTTTTGTACACAACCCGAGTATCAGTACTTACACAAACAGTCTGTCATCAAGGACACAACCAGTGTGTCGTGCCGTACACTACCCGTGTGTCAGTTTTACACCACCCGTGTTCCCGTATCTACATCGCGTGTCTACGTTAGCACAGCCCGTGTGTCAGTGTTGGTAACTGTATATTAGAGGGGTCCAATAAAATGAAAAGGCGATTTTAAAGAGTGTCGGTGTTCAATTTTTTTCCTTTCCATATAAAACTAATAAATATGCAGTTTCGGGGCAATCGAATAAAGAAAAGTCGAGGCGGAAATCGATAGAAAATTTCAAGAGTGTTCATATGGGAAGAGTCTTCATACGGGGTAATCGAATAAAGAAAAGTCGAGGCGGAAATCGATTGAAAATTTCAAGAGTGTTTATATGGGAAAAATATGACTTTTTCAGTATTTAGGAAAATTTCGTTCTATAGTTTAATTTTTTCAACCACTTGTGTCATGAATCGATTTCAGTATAAAATTATCTTTTCAAAAAGCTACATAACTTCAAAATCGGTTAAGAACTTGCCAAGAAATAGCAAATGCCCCAGACCAATTTTGTGCCAAAAAACACTACTTAGGTCACGAAATTTCATGGCACTTTTTTAGACTTTCAGAAATTGATTAAAGCCATAATTGTTTTTTGCTCTCTATACTTGTAAATACTCAGATATGAAATATTGATTTATTATCTGTCTGTTAACCAGTCGGGCAATAAGGCAAAAGACGCATATATTTTTGGCATAATTTTCAAAACTCCATTTTCGATTTTTAAAAAATTTTCTGAAACTAATTTTAAAAAAATGGATTCTGCACTTCAAAGGCTTGTTAAATACACCCTAGAGATGAAGTATGCCAATTTTGAGGTAATTTCCTCCATGAACCTGTCGGTGACAAGCTGTTATTTTTTCTGGATTTCGAGAAAAGTGCGATTTTTATAAAAAACATTAAGTAAATTTACTCTTTTTAAGTACTTTGTATCAAAAATGTATCAATTTTGTACTTTTAAATGTTATATTGTATCTTAACCCTTAAATGCATGATCTCTTCGATTTTAACCATTTTTTTATATATGATTTCCAAAGGAGTGTACAGTTCAAGAAAATACCAAAAAAAACTTATTAAAAAAAAGTGACTTTTATTGAAAAATACGGTTTTTTGCCAAATACCCAGCAAAATCTTTCATTACCAAATAAGTGGTTATATAATAGAAATTCATAGCTCCGCACAACTTATTTTTTGGCGTCTAAACTCATTATTTTTGTTTGGCGTGGTCGTTTTTATAAGTAGTCACGCTTACCGTTAAGTAGTTATGAGATTTTGAATAATAAGTGGTTACACACATGCTTACAAAAAGTTGAATTATAAGTGGTTATCCGATGGCTTACTTGATTCTTAAAAATAAGGAGTTAAGCAAATACTATTAGCTTAAGGAAGTACATTCAGAAAAACTTAAGTTTTCTCTAGTGTGTAATTTTAGGACTCGTCATAAAAATTTAACCCTTTCACGACCGAACATAAACTGCTGGAAAATTTGTATATTTTTTTTGCAGATTCGTGATAACACTGTGAGACAAATGGTAGGGGTAAGTGATCGGGAAGGGTTAAAACTACCGGGGTAAGTTATATCGGTAAAAAAGAAGTTATACGTGTCCCGGCGTTTCGGTGGGTCAACCCTAGGAATCGAGATATATCGATTTGACCTTTGGTGGTCTTTTTTTGACATAACTCGAGAACAACTAGTCTGATTTTGCTCAAACAATTTTAAAAAAATTAAAAATTACAATTCCATTTCATTTAATTTTATTAATTTTTTGTTTAATTTAATGAAAAAAAGAAAACTATAAAACTTCTTCTTTATTTACCTTTGACGACCAATGGGACACATATGTCCCATGATGAATTTGCGCCCTGTAAGCAAGAAAACAAAACTATTCCTAATGTTCTGGTATTTCTGAAAACAGGAGGCACAGGTCCATGCTATATAAAAATTTTGGTCTTGCAAAACCAATAACGTCTGAATAAATGACATCCAAAAAAGATGAACAAAAAACTAATTTTTCAGATTTTGGGGTCAATTAATTAGGCGCTAAAAACATATGGGGCAAATTATTTGGTAAAATCTGAAAGCAAAAACTCTCCTTTATTAATGCAGGTCAGTTTAAAAAAAAATCGGTTGGAATATGTGGAAAATATAACAAAAAATAAAAATGGGACACATATCAACCATTGGTCGTGAAAGGGTTAAACATAAAACATATTTACATATAATATATAAAAATGTATAAAATTTAACTGTGTAAAAAGTGCTTATTGAAAATATTACGAGTAAGTCATTATTTTATATTTAGAAACAATGAATACAATAGGCCGTTATTAGGAATTCATTATTTTATATTATAAAATAATGCAAAAGGTAATGATGTATCATTTTTGGTTATGCAGATAGTAATGAGGTGTTATTACCAATATTTTGCTGGGTAGCTAAATTGTGATTATTGTAACGTGTATGAAAAAAAAACAAAAAAAATCTATAAACTATAATTTATACATTTATTCTCGCTAAAATAAATTTTATTGCAAGAATACCACTTTAAATATTTAAACAAATATTTTTGAATATTACACTTTTTGTAAAAAAACGCGTGTTTTAGATTTTTCAAAAATACACAGAGCAAAACCAAAATTTTTACTCTAACTGTTTAAAAATTCTGCGCTAAACTATAGGAACACTATGTACAGAAGGGGCCCCTAATGCCCAACAATGCACTTTTGTGCATCAAGTGGGTTTTTTATTAAAAAACCGGTATGTTGCCAAATGGCTACACCTCATTAATCCTTTTGGACATGGGGTCACATATGACCACAAGCTAATAAAGGATAATTTATTCAAAAAAACACGGAAATATTTTGTAACTATTGTCGAATTTTTGGAAGTGATGCTTAAAATATAATAGAGAAATGTGCAGATCTTCCATGCTAAAAATTTGGAATAAATCGAACAACGTTAACCTATTCCTTACCAGGTCCAAGTAATATAAATAAAAGGACTTATTCTAGATACCATTAAAAAAGTCTGCTATATTTTTCGAAAATTAACCTTTTTTTGCCTCTGGGGTCAAATTGATCTATAGTGAATTATCCTATGGATGGAAACTCCTTAATTATTTAACTGCTAATAAATGCTCTTTAACAAAAAATATTAAGATAATAAATACATATTTTTGGTTTATTTTTTCAATGGTATATTACTAAAATTCTTTTTTAAAATGGATCATTTTGAACCCAAGAGCACATAAGGGTTAGTTTTCAAAAAATATTGCAGCATTTTATAATGGTTTCATCTTGTTTACTAGAACAATGCATTATTTTTAGGTATTTATTTTTTTAAATATGCAAAAATTCAAAGGTTCGCACTGGCAAGGAATGGGTTAACGTTGTTCGATGTATTCCAATTTCTACCAAGGAAGCTCTGCACATTTGTCTATTATATTTTAAGCATCACTTCTAAAAATTCAACAGTAGTTACAAAATATTTGCATTTTTTTAAATGAATTGTCCTTATTAGCTTGGGATCATATGTGACCCCATGTCGAAAAGGGTTAATGAGGTCATATTATTTTTTTCCAAAAGATGAAATACGAAATTTAAAAGTACAAAATTGATTAATTTTTGATACGAAGTACTTAAAAAGAGTAAATTTACTTAATTTTTTCTAAAAATCACACTTTTCTCGAAATCCACAAAAAATAAGACCTTGTCAGCAGAGAAACAAGCCGACCAAAATAATCGGCGGCGGCGGCGCAAGCAAAAAATCGGCGGCGGCGGCGCCGATTAAGGTTGAGCCGGATAAAAATCGGCGGCGGTGGCGCAACCAAATAATCGGCGGCGGCGGCGGCTTGATCGGCTGAAAACAACATTTTGTAATGTGATTTGAAAACGTTTAAGTTTTTTTACGAAAGATAGATATTTTACTATCACTCTATATGCCTTTACGTTTTTTGCCATTACTTTTACCTGACTCAAAGATTTGTACGAATAATCTTCAAGGTTTACTATTTTTAAAAAGTTATTCATCATCGCTCTTATATCTGAAACATTTGGAATAATTATTGGAGGCGGTTTTTCTTCAGAAAGCTCATTATCGTTAATATAATTATCATTATCATTATTGTCTACATCAAGTGCAGCAAACATGTTGTTGCTAGTAGGTACTTGGTATATCATCATTAGGGCAAGGAATTTCATGCACTTAAAAATGAAAAATATGCGCCTAAAATATGCTCCTAAAATATGCGGTTAAAAAAGAAAAATATGCTCTAACAATATAAGAAATATGCACTAAAAACTATAATTTTTGTAAAAATAATGCACTTTAAAACTTAAAAATGTATTTAAGTTAGTTATTTTGCAAACAGACACAGAACTCGAAGATTTCCCATAGGTCAATAAAGTTTTCAAAATGTTTATTTTGATTGAATCAAAATATGAAAACGTATCGAATTTTTATACTTTTTTACAAAATAAAAAATGCTGCTAAAAATGAAAAATATGCACAAATATGCATTAAAAAGCACAAAAAAGCCACCAAATATGCATTTAAAGTCGAAATATGCAAAAACATGCATTTATGTCAAAATATGCAACTACAAATCGATGCCAGTTTGTTCTAAATTTGATGAGTCGGATAAATGTTTAGTCCATATTAGTTTTGGACTATCGAGAAATAACATGCATTTGCATGGAATTCCTTGCCCTAATCATCATTGTTGGTAGTTTTTGTTATTTTGATTGCACGCTTAACTAATTCTGGTGATCGATTTTGTTGTCGTTTCGTTGTTTTGTTTTCAGCGACTGTCTACCAGACAATATCGCTTTCTTCAGTAGACTCGCTGCTACTATCCATTCTGCTGTAACAGCTGAGGATTAGTCTAGCAAAATATTAATCCCTTGTTTACTACTTAATAATAAGTAATAATTTGTTGTTGATTACAATGCAGTGTTGCCAACAAATTTTCAAAATAAATGGCTAGATCAGACCCAAAAATCGCTAGAAAATCTCTAGATTATAAACAGTGTAAATATTTAGCGATTTTATCGCTAGATTGTTGAAAAATGGTACTTAAAGCAGTTTTTACTTAAAAATTTCTTTAATATGTTAATAAGAAGTGTTATAAACTTTTAAATAATGAAAAATTTTACGATGAAGCCTGGATCCTGATTTTCATTGAATTAATCTTAGTATTGAGAATACATAATAGAGGGCGTTGTACGATGAAAAAGTGCATACCCATACTTTATCGAAATGTGTATTTTTAGAGTTTTTTTTTACCAAAATCGTTTAAGAAGTTGTGTTATAATAAAGGAATATCAATGTGCGAGTTTTATAATATTTTTCAACATAAAACCGAGTTTTAAAAATTATATTATGGCTGATAAAAAAATCGCTAGATTTTTGGCTAATAGCTACAGGACAATTTTTCCCGCTAGAGGCGAAATAAAATCGCTAGATCTGACGAGAAAATCGCCGTTATGGCAACACTGATACAATGTATTATAAAAAAAGTTTTTTCTTAAAACAATAACAAATGTTATTGCTTTTAATTTTAAATAGAATTATAGAAAAGATATCACAATTAACGTCTGCACTTTATCACGGTCAGAAAATCACTCGCAAAAAAATATATATAAAATTAATTTATATAAGATTTGTTGTTGGTTTCATGTTCGCACAGATCCATGGCTAGTCAAGACTATATCTAACAAATGGTCCTAAATATTTAATATAACATACAAGTTTTATTTAATAAATTATAAACATACCCTTTTAGTACCAAGTCCTTTTCGTTGAAACATAACTTGCAAAATATTAATTTTGCCAGCACATTTTTTTGCCAATGTAAAGGGCTCCAAAGTAATCCCAACATTGGGAAAATGTAACCCCCTTGGAACTCAAAACAATTTTTGCCTCTTATAGAATTTTCAGACAATTAAAGCATACTGGGAATCAATTTTTTTTTATTTATTCTTTTTAATTTTAACAAATTAAGGAATAAATAAAGACCATAGAAAAAATACATATCGATTTATTTAAGAAATTAAACTTGTTTGAAGACTTTTGAATGGAGGCTTTGTTAAAAAGTTTAGGCAGGATGCACATATCTTGTAGGGACCCATTGGAATTAGATGCCCAATCAATAATGTCCTTAAATGATGAAATTATGTGATCAATTCGAACATTGGTTTGAGCATTTTATCCGTAAAAGTGTCCTTTTATAAATATTATAGAATTTTACAATATCTTTTATCTTTACTTTTTCATTTATTTGTTACAAAATGTTTAATTTATCCAAAATATTCAGCTGGACCATTTTTAAAAATGTATTTTAGAATTGAAAAAATATATATGGGTGATATCAAAAAATGTGATAAAAATATGTAAACAGCTAATTTCAAATGCATGGATTACAGTTGAGTTATATATTTCGATATATATCAGCGCATTGTCACTTGTTTTACAAAATTTATAACAATCTGACCAATTTTTGGTTAATACATAAAATTTGTAACCAATTTTATAGGCCAAATGTAAACTCCGTAACCAGTAACTCATAAGGTTTTTTAACTTTAATACCTTATATTTTAATAACCAATGAAGCTAAACACTAACTGTAAGAATTTATATGAAGAGGAGAAGTAACGCTTTTAACAAAAATTAATACATTTTACAAACTTTTTCGTATATCTATGCTAACACGACTTCAACTCTATAACGATTTTTCGTCATAATTTTTGATAAAAATGCATACACCAAATACATATATTGAGTTTTAAATGCAAAGTTAAGCAGCTATGTTTTTTTATTAAATGATTTTTTACACATCTGCAAAGAGTTGCATTCTGAAGTATTATATTAACCCATTAAGAACTTTTTTTTTTTTTAATTTTTTTCACAGTATAAATTTACATAAGCTTTTATAGCTTAAAAAATTTATATTTGTAAAAATTTAATATTTAGCAGATTTTAACTTTTTTCTTTTCATATAAAAAAATTGTTTTTAGCTCTGGTTGTTCAAGTTTAATGAATTAGTAAATTCGAAATGAGCCGAAAAAAATCGGCGGTGGCGGCTGAAGCAAAAATAACCGGCGGCGGCGGCTTAAACGGCTCACGGCGGCTGGCTTGTTTCTCTGCTTGTCAGCCGCAGATCCATAGAGGGATTTACCTTAAAATTAGCATAATTCATCTCTAGGATGTAGTTAACAAGCCGTTGAAGTGCAAAATCCATTTTTTTAAAATTTGTTTAAGAAAATTTTTTAAAAATCGTCAATGGAGTTTTGAAAATTATGCCAAAAAATTGATGCATTTTTTGCCTAATTGCCCGATAGGTTAACAGACATATCTGAGTATTTATACGTATATAGAGCAAAAAACAATTATGGCTTTAATCAGTTTCTGAAAGTTTAAAAAAGTGCCATCAAATTTCATTTCTTGGCGAGTTCTTAACCGATTTTGAAGCTATGTAGCTTTTTGCAAAGATAATTTTATACTGAAATCGATTCATGACACAAATGATTGAAAAAAATTAAAGTATAGAACGAAAATTTCCTAAAAACTGAAAAAGTCATATTTTTCTCGACTTTTCTTTATTCGATTGCCCCCAAACTTCATATTTATTAGTTTTATATAGAAAGGAAACAAACTGGAACCCAACACTCTTCAAATTCGTCCTTTAAAAAATTGCCGTATAACCTTGGACCCCTCTACTGTACATACCATGTGATACCAGGTTAAGAAAAAGACTGCTGTTCAACGTGCGTTATATAAGTTTATTATATAAGTTTAAGTTTTGTGTATATAAGTTTAAGTTTTCCCCCCAAAAAAGGCAAATTAACTGTCTTTATTTTTACTTAAGGTTTCAAGGGTCTTCAAGTACACTCTGGCTATGACTAGCTACCCCAGCCTATGAAGAAAACCCCATTAAAATTGGCGCCCGAGCAGGGTGTCAATTCAAAATCGAAATGCGAAAAAACCAAAGATGTCGCCAACGACGAAGCATTGTACAAGAAACACAAAAACAACACAAAACTGTCACACTTGGCTGAATTTACTCATTACGAAAAGAACAACTTATCGAACATTGCCGACAACTACCGTCCGTCAATTTCTGCTAAAAATAAACGCCGTCCGCTAACTTCAGGCTCAGCTAAGTCAGCAGCAATCAAGAGCCGTCCATCATCGGCAAAGCTAACGTCACCGCTTCTGAGGAATATCCGATCCCAACAAAACTCGCCCACTCACAAAATAAACTTAGTTCCCTAGAGCATCGCCATCCGAAGTAAGGGGAATGTAACGTTGCATATTACCTACACTCAAAATAATAAGTTTGTTGGCTGAACAGAAAAATTTGTTACTTTAACAAAATTTATTGCTGTTTTTTAGCTTAAAATAAAATTTGTTGATTTTAACACTTTTTTGTTAAATTTAACAAATATAAGTGATTAAGTGATAAATTTGTAAAACTACAGTTTTATCTGTAATTATATTGAGTCGTAGAATTTATTCAAATTTAAGTACTCGGGACCCTCCCTGGGCCTCTATCACGCTTAGTTTTCGAGATATGGGCCATTTTATGATGTGAAAAATTTTTATTAAAAATTTCCGAGGGTGCAAGACCCCGCCAATGTAGATTTTTTGATAGAGATGCCCATTTGCCCACCCCAGAATTTAACAAAATCTGTCTATAATTCTTATTCTTTGATTATTTTTTTAAATATCAGTTAATCCTGTGTTTTTGATTGCGAAAATGTCTACTAGTTTTCCAGGAGGATAATTTGTTGGTTAGTTTTACAGCCAGAACTAATATCGATTGTCTTGAATCTTTCTTAAAAAAGAAATGTTTAAAAATTCTCACTTAAAAAATATTTAAGAACCAAATCGATCTAAGTTCTGGCTATAAGAGAAAAATTTCTTAGATTTAATAGATTTTAAAGGAACAATTAGTTAATATTACACTCATAGAAATAAATCTGTAAAAATAGCAGAAAATGCAACTAAAAATGCAGAAAATGCAACTAAAAATTAATTAATTATTTAATTAATTAATTAGTTAAAAATTATGCTCCAGAAAAAACAGTTTTTCTTTGCTAAATACTAGTAAAATAAGAACAGCAAAAATTGAATTGTGTTGAATGAAGATAATTAAAATCATTTCTTAAATCAGTGTTTCAACTAAAAATTTACTAAAAGTTAGTCAAATCGATTTGAAACCGGTTTGACAGATTTTTCTACTGACGTATTATTTTAAGTGTACCTTATATATATAATACGAAGTCATATAATTTTTTTATTTATGATACCAAATTATATAGAAACGTTGGGTTTTAATTTTTATTCAAAAAATAATAATAAAAATTGTTTTTTCGACCTTTTTATTAATTAATTAGAAATTTATTAATTCAGTTCGAGGCCAATTTCCTTATTATGAATTAACATAATAAGTACTTTTTTTCAAAAACTACAAAATAGCAGTTTTTGAAAAAAAGTACTTATTATGTTAATTCATAATAAGGAAATTGGCCTCGAACTGAATTAATAAATTTCTAATTAATTATATAGAAACGTTAACTCGCAGACACTTTGTGTGCGATTTTAAATATTTTTTAAAATGTGTGTTTCTTTTCATATTCTTATATTTTATATAAAACGGAGCAAAAGTTGGGGGTGTTAGTATTGAAAAACAGTTAATTCGTAATTAAGGGGACACCTCAATCTACATACATTTTTTTAGTTGTAATAATAAATTACTATGCGACCATGTATGTTGTTCTTTTTGACTCATGATTTATTCATCAGTTTGAATGATTAAGAAAAAATTGTTTAAAAATGCCGTTAATATAAATAACTACGAGTATGTCGGTGACTTGAATTATCTCTTTCAGACCGTTGCTAATTTAAACGAGTTGAGATCCACTAAATTATAATAACACAGTTTTGTTGCAAGTCGAAACTTTTGCAGTGAAATAAGTCCTAATGAAATAACTTCCAATAAAATAAGTCACAAGAAAAATTAAATCACTACCAAACTGAAAATATGAAAAAAGTATTAAAAAATTAAATGACTTCGGAAAAATAAATGAAGTTTAACAACCACATAAAGTTATTTCGATTAAGTTAGGGGAGTAAGATATTCTTGCAATTCTACTTTGTAAATATTACAAAATCCTTCAGTAAAATTTTTTAAATTTTAACACAAGATGAAAATTTATATTCCGCTTAAGTAATTTTATCAAAATCATTGGCCCTTACTATAAAAGAGTATTTTAAATTTAAAATTGACTTTATTTTTAATCATCCGTTTTTGTTCATTTTGTGTATGAAAAGCCTACAGAAATATTTATATTTTCAAACATTGTGATTGGTTGCAAATAAATTAACCAATCAGAATGCTCCAAAAATATATTAAGTCATGGCATACTGCCAGCCATTATTTTAACTAAAGTCGACTTTAACTAAAACATACATTTGAAAAATTTAGATAGTAAGCCCTTACTATAGTTTTTACATCAAAACTTTCAGAAAACTCAATCCGAAATACAAATTTTTGAACTTTTTTTAATTGAATTTGCTTGCAAAATGTACTTTATTTGTACCTTAGTACCAGTGTTGCCAAAACTTATTTAGGAAAAAATGCTAGATTTTTTTCATAAAAATGCTAAAAAGTGCTAATAAATAAAAAAATATGCCAGAAAAAATATGCTAAAAAAAATTTTATAACAAAATGATTAATTCAATTTACTTAAAACAAGTATTTTAGTGACTTTTTACAATTAAAGTGGAAATAAGTGATCTATAATTATGCCTTTAATTCATTTTGTTAACTGAAATTATATATTTAGCGGCATGCATTAGACCTAGTTTTTGGCATATCAGTTACACCGAATTTTGTCGTACATTTAAAATGAAATTTGTTTTGTATAGGAATTAAATATTTTTATGAAAATAAAATACAATGGTCCTTACTATAAAAGAGTATTTTAATTTTAAAGTAGACTTTATTTTTAATCATATGGTTTTGTTCATTTTGTGTATGAAAACCCTATAAAAATATTCATATTTTCAAGCATTTTGATTGATTGAAAATAAATTAACCAATTAGAATTCTCCAAAAATAAATCAAGTCAAGGCATACTGCCACCCAATATTTTAACTAAAGTCGGCAAAAGTCCTCTTCGATGCGAATGCTTATTAGGAGCTTATAAAAAAAAATTAATAATTGTGAAAATTATTATTCAGAGGAAGCTTAGGTTAAAACAAATTTTCTACTTTTAAGTAAAAATAAAATCAAATAGACACACTTAATAACACTGTGAGACAAATGGTAGGGGTCAGTGATCGGGAAGGGTTCAAACTACCGGGGAAAGTTATATCGGTAAAAAAGAAGTTATACTTGCCTTGCGTTTCGCTGGGTCAACCCTAGGAATCGAGATATATCGATTTGAACTTTGGTGGTCTTTTTTTTGACATGACTCGAGAACCACTAGTCCGATTTTGCTCAAACAATTTTAAAAAAATTAAAAATTACAATTCCTTTAATCTGTTCATGTAACGTTTTTCTATATACTCAACAGTTTTGCCGGTAAAAATAAATGTATGAAGAAAAAAATATTTTTTGCCTAAAATATTAAAAAATTACACTTAAATTCTGTTGAAATTCACCCAACTTATAGTAGGAAACTGAACTCCTACTATAAATTGGGTATATTTACTCTATGTGCGTAATTGAAAAAAAATACGCACATTGTGTTTAAGTTGGTGCACAAATAATTTGTAATTTTACATTGAAAGTGCGTAAAAATTAAATGAAATTTTGAAATTAGTGTGTTAATTTACTAAATTTGTGTGTAAAAAAGCACGTTTCACGTGTAAATGTACGCATAAAATGCGTAAAAATCCACAAAAAATGCGCAAAAATCCACAGAAAGTGCGTAAAAATCCAATAAAATATGTACATTTACAACAGTTGTGCTAACTTCAAGCACAACCCAAACATTTTTTTTAAATAAAATAAATTAATTTTTGGTACGTATTTTATTAATAATAATATCCGAGTCCCTCTCTCATAATCGTTTATGTCCCAATTAGTCGTTTTGGGATCTTAAGGCATTTGTATAAAATTCATATAAAATTTTGTTATAACTACAGAATGGGTGCAATGACTCCTGCTCAACAAAATGCCTTCTTTGAAAGGGAGGCAGTAACCGTCAACAATAACGGGAGAAAACGTCTTAAGAGAGATATGGCCTACGCAGGAACAACTGAGTGCAATGACTCCTGCTCAACGAAATGCTTTCTTTGCAAGTTAGGCAGTACTCAATGAATACTGACTTTGTTGAGCAGGAGTCATTGCACCCAGTTGTTCCTGCGTAGGCCGTATCTCTTTTACGGCGTTTTCAATTTTGAAATGAGGTTTAGACTACCACATGCGTTAACAATAATTACCAAAAACAATTTCATGCTTATGTTGCTATTTCCAGACTCTAATGTGTTTGTGAAAATGTTGTTGTTCACTTTAGTGAACAATGAAGGCTATCCAACCCTGACCTCAACGTATTCGAGTGTCGAACCAAACGCAAAGCGGCAGCTAAACACACCACACCCAACAGCTGTCGGCTTTTGCGTTTGGTTAAAAGGTCAGTTCGTGAACTACACCAAAATAAACCACATCTTTGTCTCTCGTGTGTGCTACGGCAACAAAAAATAAAATAAAAGCTCAAACAGCCATTGAAGTGTTTAACCATAGAATTTAAATTCAAGTGTCAACCATCCTGAACCTACATCTATATCCCAATCATAAAATTGTGAATTCAAACTAAAGTTAAATTTGCCATCTTGTGTAAATCTTAGATATTAACTTAACCCTATAATCGTATGTAAATTGAAATATATAATAAATATACATAAATACATATTATAACGTTTAAAAGAAAATATATAAATTTCTTATTTGGAAGGCACGATTTACGCGGTAATGTACACTAACCCCAAACAACTAACCCTCTCCCTCTAACCCGTCTCTACATGGTCCTTCGAACCGGATGTTGAGTAGAGAGGTCCCTGAGAATGCGCTTGGGACCGTGAAGCAGAGTGTGATGCTTACCTCCACAGGTTTGGCAGCGTATTTTGCTGTTACACTTCCCTATTAAATGGTTCCGTGCCAAGCAATTCACGCAGTAGTGTAGTTTCACTGCCGTCTGGTATTTATCTGCTAGGTTCATTCGGTCGAACCTTTTGCAGTTGATCAGACGATGATCCGCTTGACATATACCACAGCCAAAGTGTCGTTTGTATTGAACTCGTCCAGATCGAGAGTTCGTAGTTCTGCGACTCGCCTGGTTGTTATTACGACTTGAATTGTGGCGCTGTCCGGAATTTCGATCAGATCGAGTGTGGGAGTGATTTCCTCTACGGTTTCCACGATTATTATTAATGGGGGCCATTTTCCTGCAGAAATATTTAAATTAGCACCTATTATGGAGGGTGAGTACAAAGCCTGGGCTTCATTTAGGGACATGTTCATGGCCGTTTATGGCAAAAACCCGCGTCTAAGTGGCATTGAAAGATTATGCAAACTCAAAGAGAAAACCCGCAGAGAAGCTAGAGATATTGTGGATGGTGCACCCTTGACAAACGAAGGTTTTAATATTGCTTGGTCAGAACTTACTGCCCAATATGAAGATAGGCGCCGGCAGGTTAATGCTCAATTGAGAGTTCTATTTACCCTACCCATAGTCATAAATCCATGCGGTTTTCAAATTCGGAAATTGCAAAGGTCCATTAATAGTTGCCTGGCGGTCTTACGTACTCTAGAAGTAGACACTGAGCACTGGGATCCTATTATAATTTACATTTGTACCTCCAAATTACCCAAAGAAACCCTCTTAATATTTGAGAGAACTCTAGCGGACAATACTTGTATTCCATCCTGGACTGAATTGGACAGTTTTTTAACATCAGAATATAAAGGTCTAGAAGCGGCCACTGATGCTAAAGCATTACAGATAAATGTTGTTCCAAACTCACACCCAAGACAGAACACTGATAATAGAAATCAGTATGAGAGAAAGGGCAGCGTTTTTCTCAATGTGACTCAACAGCCTAAAAAAGACACCCGTTTTGGAAAAACCCCTAGACACGACAAGCCAGCCTTCCCTCTTACTACCCAGAAACCCAGAGCAGACAAACCCGATGGCTCAGTTTGCAAATTATGCAGAGCTAACCACACGTTAAGGGATTGTTCGTCATTCAATTCTATGGGAGTAAACGAAAGAATTGAATTCATTAAAAAGAGCGGCTTCTGTTACAATTGTCTGGCTGTTGGTCATACGTTAAAAGATTGCCGAAGTGCTTTCACATGCAAGCATTGTGGAGGTCGGCATAATTCTCTCCTACACAAACCCAAGTCCAATTCAGAACCCCAAAATACCCAAGACGATTTAAGCCAACAATCAACTTCACGCAATGCATCGCAGTCTTTCGCAATAAGTACGCGGTCAGAGACATTAGATGACCGTAAAAGGCTAGTGGGAACAGCCATGGTAAATGTTGAATACCAAGGCTCTCTGATACCCGTTAGAGCGCTAATTGATCCAGCGTCAGACTACACTTTTGTCTCAGATACCCTCAGAAAGAAACTGCAGTTACCCACCACACCCATACGCGCTGAAATCTCAGGAGTGAATGAAAGTCATTCCGCAAATCCCGATAAAATGTGTGACATAACATTACGGTCGGACAGATGTGACGATTTCAGGTTGACGCTTCAAGCAATTGTTTTAAAAGTCATTGCGAAAAATATACCCACTCGAAGTTTGAACCCAGTTATTTTAAAAGAGTTGAATAATATTCAACTTGCTGATGAAAGGTTTTTCGAAAGTCGGCCAGTTGATGTATTAATTGGCGGCGATTATTACCCACAAATCATGAGAAAAACTGCCAGCAAAGTCGTTAAGACACTTCTTGCTCAAGAGTCCCACTTTGGCTGGATATTAACAGGACCGCTAGATGATTTGAAAAAACCCCAACCCATAGTGTCACACTTCAGCACGGTTACACTTGACGAGTGTATTACCAAGTTCTGGGAGATTGAAGAAATTGTTAGAAAACCCATTAAGTCTACAGAAGATTCCTGTTGCGAGGAGTATTATTCGAAGACAACTATTCGTTTACCCAATGGCCGATATCAGGTCAATCTACCCTTCCGAACCCCGCAAATTGAGTTAGGGAACTCACGCCACATTGCGATGGCTCAATATCTTAGAAATGAGAAAAATTTATTGAGGAAACCCGAACTTAAAAATGAATACGATAACGTGCTTCAGGAATATATTGAACTAGGTCAGATGAAACCCGTACCCTATAACCCAGAAATTTCGCCAAACTGTCATTATTATTTACCCCATCACGCAATCGTGAAACCTGACCGAGTTACAACAAAGGTCCGAGTTGTTTTTAATGCGTCAAGCAGAACGTCGAATGGCAATAGTTTGAATGATACCCTATACACCGGTCCTACACTACAACAGGATTTAGTTGTAGTTATGTTAAAATGGCGATTTTATGAGATTGTTTTTAACGCCGACATTACGAAAATGTACCGGCAAATTTTATTGAATACTACCCACACACCCTTTCAGCGAATATTGTTTCGAAAAAGTGTCAACGAACCCATAAAAGACTATGAACTTCATACGGTCACATTCGGAGTCAATTGCGCACCCTACCTAGCAATTCGCACTCTTTTAGAGCTAGCAAGTGAAGTTCAAGATACCCACCCAATCGTATCTCAGATTTTGAGAAATCATATGTACGTTGACGATGTGTTAGCCGGTGCTCATACCCTAAAGGAGGCTAAATTTGCTCAGAAGGAGACAATAGCAGTATTAGAATCTGCCGGGTTCCCACTGAGAAAGTGGATTTCGAACAACGCTGAACTGTTGAATACCCTACCCAAAGAACACTTACTCGATATCGATCTGCTTACCCTTCCAGAATCGAATAATGCCAAAACCCTCGGCATTAGGTGGAATGCGAAAGAAGATATATTCTTTTTCAATGTACCTACCATCGAGGAAAAATCTACTTACACAAAGCGAAAAGTCCTGTCGGATATTGCGCGACTTTTTGACCCAGCTGGTTGGCTAGCGCCAATTATTATTTCTGCTAAGATTATAATGCAGCAAATATGGCAGGATAATACAGCTTGGGATGAATGTCTTAAACCCTTAACCCTCATTAAATGGCAAAAGTTTCTACAATATTATGATAATATTGATCAGATTAGAATTCCAAGATGGATTCAATACACCCCTTCAGCAAGAATTGAGTTTCATGGCTTTTCAGATGCTTCTGAGAAAGCCTACTCGGCAGTGCTATATGCACGAGTAACACCCATAAACGGTCCTAATTCCGTAACCCTACTCTTCGCTAAAACGAGAGTTGCACCCATCAAAGTTCTTTCATTACCCAGGTTAGAACTTTGTGGTGCGGTGTTGTTGGCTAATATGGTACACAATTTACTTGGTCAGCTAGATTTACCCCAACATCAGACCTATTTCTGGACTGATTCATCCATAGTCCTGGCTTGGTTAAGGAAGCATCCAAATTCCTGGAACACATTTGTTGCAAATCGAGTTGCAACCATTATGGAAACGGTCGGCGTGGAAAATTGGAACCATGTCGTATCCCACGATAACCCTGCCGACGTCGCGAGCCGAGGATGTAATGCGGATGAATTAAAGGACGATTCTCTTTGGTGGAATGGCCCATCCTGGCTGAAAGAATCCCCATCAAAATGGCCAATAACAACACAAAATTTTGTAACTCAAGCTGAAGCGAAACCCATTCAAGCTTTTGCTAATTCTGTGAATATTAACCCTACAGCCACAGAAAACCCAGACATTCTTTGTAGATTTTCAAAATGGTCGAAAGCTCTTCGAGTCATGTCATATGTCTATCGTTTCTTGGATCGAATAACAACTGCCCGCAGAAGAGTGAGCCGTCATAAAATGGTAACACTGGATAGAAGTAGAATTACTTTACCAGCCGAAAGAATCAGGATCCTGTTGGCGCACCCCAGCATTTTACTCGAATCTGAAGATATAAATTCGACCAAAGATAGACTTGTGATATTGTGCCAGACTCAATATTTTAAGGAAGAGTATAATTTTTTAATGAGGAAAACCCCTATACCCAAAAAGAGCCAATTACTTACCCTAACGCCATATTTGGACTCAAAGAATATTATGCGTGCGAATGGTCGTCTAGCAAGCTCCAATAGCTTATCTTATGATGAACGACACCCGATTTTGTTACCCTACGCAAGTTGCTTCGCAAAATTATTAACCCTACACGTTCATTTGATAACTTTACATGGGGGAAATCAGGTCATGTTGAGAGTAATTCGTTCAGGATACTGGATTCCGAAGCTTCAGAATCTGATTAGCTTTGTTATTAACAAATGCTCACCCTGTACTCGATATAAGAACCGTCAGGCAAGTCAATTGATGGCGGCTTTACCCCCGGAACGCACCCAATTAACCCGACCATTTTATAACGTTGGAATAGATTTTGCTGGACCATTTGATGTAAAGGTTTACTCAGGCCGCACGTGTAAGATAACCAAAGGATACGTATGCGTTTTTGTATGCTTTGCAACTAAAGCCATCCACCTTGAACCAACTTCAGATCTTTCTACCCAAGCCTTCATGGCAGCATTTGCACGATTTTTTTCGAGGCGGGGATGCCCTGCCGCTATTTACTCCGATAATGGAACAAACTTCGTTGGCGCAAATCAACTATTAAAGAAAGAGCGGCAGGAATTTATGAGATCATTGAAAGAATCTGTTGTAGCAATGAGCAGTTTCCAAAACGTGACGTGGCATTTTATTCCGCCAGGAGCTCCACACATGGGAGGTTTGTGGGAAGCCGGAGTGAAAAGCTTCAAATCTCACCTGAAAAAGCTTAATACCCTGAAATACACATTTGAAGAATTAGCTACTCTCCTTGCTCGAATTGAAGGATGTCTCAACTCTAGACCACTCAACCCGTCAAACGAAAATCCGCAAGATCTTAACCCTTTAACCCCAGGTCATTTTTTGATTGGTTCACCCCTATTAACCCCAGCTAAACCAGACTTAAGTGACGGAAATATCACTCTGGCGAATAGGTGGCAAAAGCTCAGAATTCAACACCATTACTTCTGCAGGAGATGGAAGGATGAATACCTGAAAGAGCTGCACAAGAGATACAAGTGGAAGAACCCTCAACGGCAACTTGAAGTTGACGATATTGTAGTTATTAGACAGGACAATTTACCCCCTAATGAATGGTTACTTGGACGCGTGACCAAAGTGTACCCTGGTCCTGATGGTCGCACAAGAGTCGTAGACTTGCGCACCGCCACGGGAAGCTTAACTCGGCCAATAACCAAGGTCGTAGTTTTACCCACCAAATGATGATACCGTCTTATCTAACTACTCACCCCCACTTGTATATTAACCCATAACACACTCACTTTACTTACCCAAGTTTAATATGTAAAAGTTGATCACACAACCCAAATTCTGAACTAGATAATTTCGTAGTGTCGAAATAATGGACACGTGTTCTCGGGAGTGATGAATACAATCTCACATGTTGCATTGGTGACATTGTGATCTTCTTTTCACATATTCTACTTACCCTTTACCCTACACTTTTCTTACCCCTCAGCCGAATATATAAAAATAATTGTTTTTTTTTATTCACAGGTTCGTCGGGCCCGGGAGGATGTTCACTTTAGTGAACAATGAAGGCTATCCAACCCTGACCTCAACGTATTCGAGTGTCGAACCAAACGCAAAGCGGCAGCTAAACACACCACACCCAACAGCTGTCGGCTTTTGCGTTTGGTTAAAAGGTCAGTTCGTGAACTACACCAAAATAAACCACATCTTTGTCTCTCGTGTGTGCTACGGCAACAAAAAATAAAATAAAAGCTCAAACAGCCATTGAAGTGTTTAACCATAGAATTTAAATTCAAGTGTCAACCATCCTGAACCTACATCTATATCCCAATCATAAAATTGTGAATTCAAACTAAAGTTAAATTTGCCATCTTGTGTAAATCTTAGATATTAACTTAACCCTATAATCGTATGTAAATTGAAATATATAATAAATATACATAAATACATATTATAACGTTTAAAAGAAAATATATAAATTTCTTATTTGGAAGGCACGATTTACGCGGTAATGTACACTAACCCCAAACAACTAACCCTCTCCCTCTAACCCGTCTCTACAGTTGTAATTCACAAAAAATAATCCGTTTTCGCTTTTTTTTTTATTATTTATAATTTTTTTCAATTTTTTCCAATTTGAAATGTCAGAGTATTTATTACTATTATAGGATGGTATATTTACCAACTTTGTGCGTAAAAATTTTATTTAACAAAACATCAGTAATTTTAGGCACAATGTGTTTATTTATAAACACATAATGTCTAAAAATACTTTGTGTGTGTATTATTGTGTATGGAAGTGTGTATGAAAAAAGTTTACGCATTTTTTGTTTATATTTACCGAATTTTCGTAAAATTAAACAAAATTTTACCCATTTTATAGTAGTAAATTTAGAAGCATTTTTTAGAGTGTAATAAACAAAAGGTTATTGATTTTTATGGTAGCGGTAACAAACATTTATTTTTACCGGCAAAACTGTTGAGTATATAGAAAAACGTTATATGAACAGATTAAAGGAATTGTAATTTTTAATTTCTTTAAAATTGTTTGAGCAAAATCGGACTAGTGGTTCTCGAGTTATGTCAAAAAAAGATATATCTCGATTCCTAGAGTTGACCCAGAAAAACGCCGGGACACGTATAACTTGGTTTTGACCGATATAACATTTCCCATTGGTTTCATCCCATCCCGATTTTGACTGTCGCATTTTGATTGGAGCATTATTTTTGAGCAAAATCACTCCTCGAACATAAGCACAAATTGTCCTTTTTGTCTTACTGAGATTCCGCATTACGGTATTCCATAGTACTCGCGCGTACTCTAAAAGTTTTTAGAAGTTAAAAAAATATTCGATCGTAGATGTTTAGTTGATCTCAAGATTGTAACGAGTTTTATTTTGTTCGCTTCAATATCAATTATCACAAATTCCAAATAGAATTTTCAATTATTTTTACAGCAAATAGAGAACAAATTAAAAAAACATTCCTAGAACCAATTAATGACAATTAATGCATTTCCAAGTAGTACCAAGTACATACTATTATTAGACTACGGACTTCTCAGATTGTCTTTATAGGGAAAGTTTTTCTTAAAAGTTTTTCTCTATTTGTTGTAAAAATAATTGCAAATTCTATTTGGAATTTGTGATAATTGATCTAGAACCGAACAAAATAACACTTATTATTACAAAAAAAATTTATAGTTTTTTTTCACATTTGGTTACGTATATAATTAAGCGTGTTCGTTTACCTACTACAAATTACTATATTTACTACAGCTGGAAAAATTCAATGCAAAAAGTAAACAAAACTTTCTAAACGAACACACTGATTAAATTGTAAAATAAAAGAAAATTATTCAAGCAACCAGGGTTAGAATAAAGAGGATTTAAGGCACTCAACCCCTGTTAAGTGGTCTCCAAATTGTTATAGCCAACTGCGATGTTAAAACTGTTAATAATGACTTTTTAATGCTCATTTTTCAATATAAATAATTTAAATTTTGTGTTAATTTAACATAATTAATGGAGGGAATATAATAAACAACATAAGAAAAATGAAAAATTGAATTAAAATAGTTTAAAAAAATTAAAAATAATTAATTAAAAGTACCACTGTTAATGCAATTTTAACATTTTGTTACAAAACTCTAAAAATACGAGTTTTCGATGTTGTTTTTTATATCAGAAACAACAGTAGTAATATTTTTATAGTAAAAAACTAGAAATTAATGTAAAATATTCTAAGTAACAAAAAAGCTGTAAAAAATGCTAAAAATATGGTAAAATTTTTTAGAAAAATGCTAAAAAAAAGTGCCATATGCTAAATGGATTTTTTCATGCTAAATGATTTGCAAAAATGCTAAATCTAGCATTAAATATGCTAAATTGGCAACACTGCTTAGTACACAGGTACAAATAAAGTACATTTTGGAAGAGGCATATGTTAATATCGTCAGTTTTTAGGAATTCGCATTTGAATTAATTAATTGTTGGCATTGATTAAATAACATGTATTTAATATTCCATCAGTACCGTGTTAAGTAATGTGTAGCCCTAATGGCCCATGCATGACTTAACACCTATCTTCACTGATGAATTTTACAGGCGATGAGCCCCAAGGTATTGTATGGGGAAAAGGTGATAAAGTAAGTGCACTCATAAAATAAACACAGTCACTTTTTTTTAGTTGTTTCTGAAGTTTTTCCGTTGAGTTATTTTTAAAATAATAACAGTTGTTCGTAGAAGAAAAATAATTTTTACCTTTTTTCACAAGTTATTTAAAAATTTAACTAAATGAAAATACAGATATTTCGTAACAGTCAAATTTTCTAGTCAATTTTTATTGTAAGTAAAACTAAAAAAATTAACCAAAAAAAGGTATTTTGTAGTAAAAGTTGTTTGAAATAAAAAAACAACAATACAATTATTTGAATTGTTTTTATTTTAAATTTTTTAGTAAAATCAAATATAAATTTAGTACTTCGCACCATTTTGATTGTAATTTTTATAGTAAAAATAAATTAACTTTAAGTTGATTTTACGGTTTCTTATAGTCAAATATTGATAGTCAAAAATAAATAAGGAAATTGTTAAATTAAATAAAAATGTGAGTAGACGGGTTTTTAACTGAAATTTTATTCGTTTTAAATTGTATTTTAGTTAATTAATGCTCTGTCCTTGGGCCTATGTGACACAGTGTACCGAATTTCATTTAAATATCTTCGTATTTGTGATCTGTAGCTAGCGAACAAATTTATTTTTGGGGCCTAGGCACTAGGTCTACACATGGACCGTTTCTAAAAAAATCATCGGACTTTGTCAATAGGCTCATGTGTATCAGGGTACCAAATTAGTTAAATAACTGTAACGAGCGAATTTTAGGGGTAATTTTATATGGGCACTAGGTCCTAACATGGGCGGATTTTGACCAATATTAATAAGTTTCGTCCTTAGGCCACTATAAGTCTATGGACCAAATTTCATCGAGATATATTAATCTCAGTTGCTACTACCCTAATGTACATCCTAACTTCAGAAAATTAAAGCTCGCACAATATCCTTAAACTTTTGCTAAGGAAGTTTTTCGATAAACCCAGTAAAAATTTTTTTTTATATATTGGTTTGCCGAACGTAGGGGTTACTGGGTTTATCGAAAAACTTCCTTAGCAAAATTTTAAGGATATTGTGCGAGCTTTAATTTTCTGACATTAGGGTTGTACATTTGGGTGGTAGGAACTGAGATCTGGTGGGTAACTACTAGAACGGGATACTTGAGGTCAATGGCCCTTAGAGCAGAACACTTGTCTTCTCAAGGGAAAACATCAATGTATCATAATTTAAGATCCGACTGTAAATGCCAAAGATATAACGAAAAATGTAAAATGGCGACCCCTACGTTCAGCAAAAAAAAATTTTTTTTTTGAACATCCTTGCAAAAATATTTCATATTGGAAGGTGTACCGTGCACTTTTTTTTTGCCTGTAAGGTGGTACGCTCTACTGTCCACGTAGTGATTTAGGGTACAAAAAACACAAATAATAATGTGGCTAAAAACTGATTTTAAAAAATATAGTAAAAAGTAAATGCTTTTCTTCTTCTTGGTCTTGACGAATAAAAGAATTCCATTTTTGTTGAATGCATATCGAGGTGAATCTATATCGTCCATGGATTTGGCCGTAGCTCTTTTGTAATGTATACTTTGCTTTGTCGAAGGGTACCGACAAGACTTATTCCTCTAACTTTAAGCCGATTGGCCAACTCGAGTGAAGTAAAAAAATTGTCTGTTGTCACATTTAGACGAGATTGTTTGTAAAAATCAACCAAAGCTTAAACAATGTTTTCTCCCACGTTTATTTGTCGCTGACCACCAGATGGTTTGCCTGTATTACTGATTCCATTTAATGGATAGCCATTGGCTGTGTTGCACAACAAAAATATTTTTTTTTCCGTATTTTGCTGGTTTTGACGGAATATATTGGGTAAAACTGGTTCGACCTCTAAATGGAAATAACTGTTCATCCACTGTTACGTTTTGACTTGGATAATAGTTTGTCTGAACATGAGCATGTTTGAAATATCGGAGATGGGAGCGGCTTTGTCTGTTTGTTTCGATTTCAAACATTAGTTACCCTAATGTAACTATAACAATTACACTGTTATAGCGTTATTTTCACTTCGGTTGCTAAACGATTATGGTGTTATTGCACTTGGTTGTTGGCAATAAAGCCATATGATTTTATTTCTCACTCCATTGAAAATAAGTTAATAATATGTTTCTCTTGCTTCGTTTAAATAGATAGATAAATAAAAACTTTATAAAAAAAAATGGGACCTTATTTCATTTTAGAAATGGGGAATTATTTCATTATGACCTAATTCCACAAATGTGGGGAGTTACTTCATTTTCGTTTTGGGGATTTCTTTCATTTCATTGGGGGTTTATTTCATTTTTGAAATTAGGGGTTTATTTCATAATGAAATAAACCCCCAATTTTAGGGACTTAATTTACTTCCGTTTTGGGGACTTAATTCATTGGGGACTTAGTTCATACCGCCAAATAAATCCAATATTTTGGATCATGTGGCAAATGTTCGGCTCCATGAAATAACCCCCCACGAAAGAACTCCCCAAAACGAAAATGAAATAATGCCCCAAAATTGGGGGCTTATTTCATTATGAAATAATGCCCCAATTTTCATAATGAAATAAACCCCCACAGAAATGAAATAATACCCTAAACAAAAATGAAATAACTCCATATTTTTGGGGGTTTATTTCATAACACTATGCGACAGTCAAAATCGGGATGGGATGAAACCAACGGGAAATGTTATATCGGTCAAAAACAAGTTATACGTGTCCCGGAGTTTCGCTGGGTCACCCCTAGGAATCGAGATATATCTTTTTTTTGACATAACTCGAGAACCACTAGTCCGATTTTGCTCAAACAATTTTAAAAATTACAATTCCTTTCATCTGTTCATATAACGTTTTTCTATATACTCAACAGTTTTGCCGGTAAAAATAAATGTTTGTTACCGCTACCATAAAAATCAATAACCTTTTGTTTATTACTTTTTTTTAATATTTTAGGCAAAAAATATTTTTTTCTTCATACATTTATTTTTACCGGCAAAACTGTTGAGTATATAGAAAAACGTTATATGAACAGATTAAAGGAATTGTAATTTTTAATTTTTTTAAAATTGTTTGAGCAAAATCGGACTAGTGGTTCTCGAGTTATGTCAAAAAAGAGACCACTAAAGGTCAAATCGATATATCTCGATTGCTGGGGTGACCCAGCGAAACGCCGGGACACGTATAACTTCTTTTTTGCCGATATAACTTTCCCCGGTAGTTTGAACCCTTCCCGATCACTGACCCCTACCATTTGTCTCACAGTGTAATGAAATAAAGCCCCATTTTCAAGATGAAATAAATCCCCATTTTAAAATTCAGTATTATTTCAAATTTTTTTTTAATTGTAAAAATTAATTTTAATTAATTTCACTCAACCGATTTACACTCAACCAAAACTATTAAATCGTTGGCTATATATTTTTAGAGCGCGATCGGCTAGAAAGAAAAATTTCGCGCGAAATTTTGATTTCCAACCGATTTATGATAAAGTACTTTTCATTCGTTAGCTATAAATTGTCTGAGGGTAGATCAGTTAGTTATGAAAAATCCGAAAAATTTTTCCTTCACCAAAACTAATAATCCATTCTGTATTTTTTCTACATTCATTAAATTATATTAAATAATGGTTTTATACGCTTACCCCTCAATTCATAAATGCTTAGTAAAGTTATAGCAGGTTTACAAAACGTCATTTTCATACAAAATTTGTTCAATAAACCTCCTATAATTATACAAAGCGTTTATTAATTTAGAGATTATTTTTTAATCAAATTGTTCTACGTTTTACCACATGAAACGTAGTTCTAGGAACAATTTTTAGATTCACTGTAATTTATATTTACTCCACGGTGTAATTTTACTGTTTTCGTAAAAAATTGTATATACGTGTAATAATTCTATCTATTTTTAGATTGGAATTTGAAAAAATCTTAATTTTAGAGAAAATGAAATAACTCTCCAAAAAATATTTGGGGAATTATTTCATTTTTAAAATTTGGGGATTTATTTCATAATGAAATAAGTCCCCAATTAAAATACGAAATAAATCTCCAAAAAAAACGAAATAACTCCCCAATTACCATTGTTGTTGGTTTCTGTACAAAAGTTTGGGGATTTATTTCATTTTTATTTTGGGGAGTTATTTCGTGGGGGGTTATTTTATAGAGCCCAAATGTTCAGCTACTTGCATATATTTTCAGTTCATAACAAAATTTAAATTTTCTTATGGTGAAGTTTCATTATTTATAATAAAAATTTTTGAATAAGGATAAAATTTCGGTGGTTTCCATAGAATTCCAGTAAATGTATTTCCTGTGGGTATTTTCATTATATATATATATATATATATAATGCCTTGCTCGTCATCCAATGATTACGAGCTCCCTCTATATTGGACATAGGCGGTCTATAAGTTGTCTCCATCTTTCTCGACGTGCGGCTAGATCTTTAAGCTCTCCTATGTTGTTGACAGTTCTACCAAGGCTCTGAGATATGGAATTTATTTCCTGCAATGTAGATCGTCTCCAGGTGGTTTTAGGACGTCCTCTTTTTCTACTTCCCTGTGAGTTGTAAATAAGGGCGTGATTACATACATACGTGATTACATACATCCAAATTTTCTTCTACGGATTTCTGTTTTAACATTTCCAACACCAGTTCTGACCCAAAGTTGTTCATTTGTGATTGTGCGAGGCCAGAAAATTTTAAGAATTTTGCGAAGACATCGGTTAACAAAAACTTGCAATTTATTCTGTATACGTCTGTAACAAACCAAGTTTCGCAACCGTAGAGAAGTACTGAAAGAACACAGGCTTTAAAGATGTGTAGTTTGGTGTTGACACTGTAACTCGAAGAGTCCCAAACATTGTGGAGTTATGTAAATGAGCCTATTGCGTTTCTGATTCGATTCTCAACGTCCTTCAGAGTTCCTCCTTTCTCAGTAATCGTATGTAGGTACTTGATAGTAGGAAGTAGTGTAGGTACTTGATAATTTGGAAACCCTTGTTGTTTCCAAATTTCTGTTGATCTGCAGTTAATGCGCATTTCCTTCGTCTTAGAGACGTTAATTCTGGGACTAACTTTGTGGGATTCTCTAAATCTAATATATCGATGCCAAAAATTTTTATAATATAAATTGACCTGATTTTACTCAAATGCTACTAAAATTATAAATAAATTTCGAGTCGTTGTTATTTTTCACAGTAATAAGATAATACAATTTATGATTCTGGATGGCTCTTTGATTTACTGTATAACAAAACTATAAAGGATATAATTTAATATATATTCGCGATACAAAATTATTTGCAAGAAAAAGGAATATTTAAGGGTTTTGGTGGACAATTTTTTTGCTATACTTATAAAATGGCTTTTATATTTTATTACTTAAACATCGTCCATATATAATGGTGGATTATTTACAGAACCTTTTTTATATCAGTGTATACATAAATTGTATACAATTTCAATAAAGAAACAAAGCATTAAATTTCTTATACCTTTGAGCATTGTGGTACGGTTTTCTAAAACGCCAAATTGCCTAAAGGATTTAAAAAATAATATTTACTGTGGAATATCTGTATACAATAAATATTAACTGCCAAGCCAATTGATTTGTAATCTAAACAAATATTATTCATAAGAGTTTATAAATAATATTGGATCAATTTAAAATCACAAATAAAAATAACATTTAATGTGTGATATAAGTACAAAGTAAACAGCTTGGTTATCACAATATATTTTCTTACCAGCTAACTCGTTCGGATGGAGCAAAATAAAATAAATATTAATACAAAAATCAACAAATTAAAAATTTTTGCCAATCACACAGAGAGAATTTTACTCAATGAGCTTTAATGATTTGTTCACATAACCAATAAAATTTTGTACACAAAATAAATTAAAAATTTCTTAAATTTGGTGAAAAATCTTCATATATTTTATTAATATAGTTTTAATGAACTTTTTTTATTAAGGGTATAAAACTTGTGATAAATAAAATTAAATTTCTCACAACATTTTATTAGACATTCAATTAATTCAATCAAAAGTTTTAATGGACGGGCTCCACTGAAACTTCATTAGATAATTCTTCCAGTACAGACACGAGTTGGCACCCATGTTCCAATTTAGTATATTCTAAAAGAATAGACAACAATAAAATACCACCTAATTTTTCTAGAACAATTCGTTCATTCCCGAAAACAATATTTTATTAAAATGTTTATATGGGACCATTTTCTAAATTCATTGGAATTTAACCAGCCAAAAGAGTTCTACCAAAAACCATCACTACTGTGGCAAAGCATCTTTTCTGATGGTTTCATCGATGAATTTAAAATTGGCTTATCATATGACGGAAGAAGTTAGTCAAATATGGCTACTTACCACTACTCATGCTTTATATTAAGAAATCAATGAAAATTAAATCTTTACTTTAGTAGGTTTGAGGTTAGGAAGAAGAATAAACCTTTTTCTCTAAAAAATTATAAACACAATAATTTGCAAATCAGACTAGATCTAGTTTCTGCCTTTTTCTATGGACATGCTTCATCAGTGATTTTCCATTAAATTGTATTATTGTTTATGTTTTATTCTCAGATTATCTCTATATGATTTGTCAACAATCCGCTGGCTGTAGGAATCGAACTTGTGCCTATTCCTACCTTACAAACATAACTATACTAAAGTCCGACAGCTTAGCCATCTAACCCAAGTAAGGCCTTAAATGCAGTGTAGCCAATTCATAGTTTTCTTTCCTATTAAGCTTTCTGTTATTTTTTTATATTTACACCGAGAGAATTTCCTAGTTATTGGCTAATAAATCTTCAACTGAATCCCAGGTGAAATACCCATTACTGAGGCCAGTTATTTAGTATATTAATTAAAATTAACTAATATTTCTTAAATAAGCAAAACAATTAAGCCTTAGTTTTTAAAACAACGAATTTCTTAATAGTTTTAAAAGTAAATAATAAAACTGACATTTGCAATTTTTTTCATGTTTTTGCAATATTTTTGTATTTACTTTTTAGAATTTATTTGTAGTACTTACAACAAAATTAAATTAATTGTCTTGATTTAACATCCACATCCACTAAGGCATATGCAACAACAGCCATATTTGCGTTTTACTAAATTTGGTCAAATTAGAAAACAAAAAAAAACTTATCAAGTTCGAATTTTAAAATAAACAATTTTTTGCAAATTAATCATATTTCTCTTTTCCAATTTTTATATTTGTATTGAAAAGGACATGACAATTTCAAATTTTCTTAGTTTCGCTTGCAGGATAACAGAAAACGCAATAAAGAGCGATACCATGAAAATAAACTGAAGCACCCATATTTATTTTAAGTCAACTTTCGTAAAATTCCATCTCTATTAACCTAACAAAACCTTCTATTACCAGGTAAAGGGAATAAGAAACCAAAAATTGTAAGTACTTAAACTTTGGTCGAATAACACATTATTTTAACATGGGGGTGTTATTGGAGGTAAATGGTTGCCTAACTCGTACCGGTATAGTGGTAAAAATATGTCAATTCAACACAAAAAAGTGGCATTTTCGTATTGACCATCTCCGATTTCAATGAAATTTACCACAACTATCGTACATGATAACAGCGCATTAAAGCATAAATTTTAAATTTGGTGTCCGAAATATGACGTCACGAAAATTGCAAAAAACTATATCTTTAAAACTGTTCAAGATATAAAATTCGTTTTGGTGTTTTTTTATTAGGTAAGAAAGTGCCCTTTAAAATGATATGCATATTGATTTATTTCATGCAAGGTTCAAGTCATTTTTTTGGGTCTTGAGTTCAAATGCCCATTTCTAGAAAAATAGCAACGAATTGTTTCCTGGACATCACTCCATTCATCAGTTGTCTGCAATAAGAAAATGATGATTGGGCAACACAAACCAATACTTTACATACGGTAAATAAAATCAACGGAACGAGAGTTATATACTTATATATGAACTGTCTGATTTGGTAAAACTCCACTAATAACACTTTTTGAAAAGCAAAAATTTTACACAAAAGTATTCTTTGAATACCATTATATGTATGTTATATAACAGGTATGGGCACATAAATAGCTTGAAGGGCCAAATTTGGAATTTCACAAACGTACGGAGGGCCGCACCAATTAATACATTACTCGACAAAAATTATTTTTTTATACAGCCTTCTGCTAAAATCTTTTTTTGAGTATTTTGGTTTCCTAAGCCCGGATCTAAAGTAAAAAAAGGTCCACTGAATAGCCTTCGAGTTGTGGGTCTTTCTTTTTTTATTCCCTCACCCAGGGAAATACTTTATGAGTCAATATTGCGGAGAAGTACATCAAAATCTTTTATATTTTTATGATTTTGGATCCAAATATATTGCCCTTCCTAATACGAACCTGGGGGGTAACCGCATAACTCGATTCGAAAAAATTTTCGAATTCGTAAATCTTGCAAATATTGTTAAAAATATAATTTTGTATAAAAATTATACTTTTTAATTTATTTTTATCTTAAAACTTTTACACTACACATAAAAATTTAAAAAGTAAGATTTTTGCTTAAACTTTTCTTTTTACGAAAGGTAGAAAATTTACGAATTCGACAATTTTTATTCGAATCGAGTTACGCGGTAACCCCTCTGAAGTCAAAAAACTTTGTCGAATTAATTTTCGAAAATATAGTTTTCAATTTTTAAATATTTTTAAATTTACTTAACGGATTTTGATCCCTTGTTTTATTTATTGGAATGTGTAACAAGAATTAAGTGGCGAACATAATTTTGATACAAAACGTGGAAAAATATAATTTTTATCGAAAATGTGAATGTAAATGATATTTAAAACTCATAGGTCAACAACATTTTCGTATCGAAAATGTATAACAAATATCAAACCTCTCAGGCTCTGATTGCATTAAATTAAGGCATTGTCTAAGTCTAAACGATAGAAATTGACAGTTACTTTCGACAAAATTACAAGGGAAACAAAAACAAATTTTCGTAATTTTGCTTTCGTTTAGACCATTTTCATGATACATAAACCAAGGCTAATTCTTAAATTTTAAAATTTCAATCACAAGACTCATAACCTAGCCTAAAAATTTGGATACTTTTATGGTTCTTATTCTGTAAATCAAAAATTATTCAAAAACGCACATATTTTTTAAATTTTAAACTTGTTTGTGAAAAATTGCTCGTTAGTCAGTTTTAGTAAAATGAATCATAAAAGGCACAAATATTTGAGGGAAATTTTTAAATCCAAAGGTGATTCAGAAACGACTCAAAAATATAAATTTATTTGAACATTTTGTGAGCAATTCAAAAACGACTCAAAAAAATTAATTTTTTAGCCTATAGAATTTTTTTAAATATTTCTTTGAGTAATTTTTTAATAAAAAAAGCCCTTCTTAATGCAGCACTTTCATACAAGTGAAAGTTTAATAATATATTTTGAGCACTTTTCTAATTCCTTTTTGGACTCGTTTGCTGGCTGGGAACTCTAGAAAAAATAAATTATGAAAACTATATTCAAAAGTTGAATAACATATTAAAAAATTGGGATAAGGCGGATTTGTTCGCTTTAAAAACGGGATAAAAATTCAAGGCTGCCGCCTGCAAGACTTTAGAAAGCGGTATAATCCCGTCAAAAGTGGATTGGTTGATCAAGTAAGTGCACTAATAGAAAAAAGCCTGTAAAAAGTTTTGCTAAAGCTGCTAAAAATTACCTAGCATAAAAAACTGCAGAAAGAAGCAGATTTTCTTTGCTAAATATTAATGAGATAAAAATAGCAAAAATAAAGCTGTTTAATATACAGAATTTGAGTTACATTTCAGCTAAATTTTAGTTAATTAAAATAATAAAATTACTCTGCTAGAATCATCAACAAATTTTGCTGTATATTTGTATAATTATCAAACTCAAAGAAAACTTTTAATTGTTAAAATGTTGGGTTTTAATTTTTTAAAAAATTGACGTAGCAGACTACATTTAATATGAGATTTTGATGCTTCAAATTGCATTGCACTACCGCCACCACTTTCTAAAGAAACCTGATGAAGGGGGCCTGGAAAATCCCCGAAAGGATCGTCTTTTCATTCCTGAAAATGTAGAGGTTTTTGAAAGCAAAAACTCTGTGAAGTATTTGTCAGGAGAGTATCCTGATGAAGAAAAATAGCAGTTTTTGAAAAAAGTACTTATTATGTTAATTCATAATAAGAAAATTGGCCTCGAACTAAATTAATAAATTTCTAATTTTTAATTGTTTTGAGAGAATAAAAATCTATTTTTATGAAATCAGCAGTCTACTATTTTTCGTCATACATTTCTGTTGATTTTAGCAGGATTACTATATTATATTTAACAGTTTTTTTTGCTCTTCTAATTTTACTAATATTTAGCGAAAATTGGCAAAAAATTTTCTGCAGTCACTTTTAAATAATAAACCTGTAAAAATAGCAGAAAAACTACTAATTGTTTTGTTATTTTCACAGCTTTTTTTCTATAAATTTATGAATAAAATTTTATTGTGTCTAACTGTTTTACCAATTTTAAGTGCTTCAAGAGCAATTCCCAAAAGTAAATTTTAGCGATCCTTACGGAGTCCGTAGAACGACCTTAAAAATTTCCTAAAATGAAAGGTATATTTTTGAATTCAAACCTATAAAAAACTAAGAGATTCCTAAGTTCTTTTATATTGAGCCATAAAATATTTTTCCCAGGCTTAAGGTTTAAATAAAGAAGAAGGAATTTTTCACTAAAAATTCGTACGTAGGAGGCGAAAATATTTTAAAAAGTTTTAGAGGAAGTCTGTGCAAAAAAGTCGATATTTGATTTGATTCTGTAAATCAAAAATTATTCAAAAACGCACATATTTTTTAAATTTTAAACTTGTTTGTGAAAAATTGCTCGTTAGTCAGTCTTAGTAAAATGAATCATAAAAGGCACAAATATTTGAGGGAAATTTTTAAATCCAAAGGTGATTCAGAAACGACTCAAAAATATAAATTTATTTGAACATTTTATGAGCAATTCAAAAACGACTCAAAAAAATTAATTTTTTAGCCTATAGAATTTTTTTAAATATTTCTTTGAGTAATTTTTTAATAAAAAAAGCCCTTCATAATGCAGCACTTTCATACAAGTGAAAGTTTAATAATATATTTTGAGCACTTTTCTAATTCCTTTTTGGACTCGTTTGCTGGCTGGGAACTCTAGAAAAAATAAATTATGAAAACTATATTCAAAAGTTGAATAACATATTAAAAAATTGGGATAAGGCGGATTTGTTTGCTTTAAAAACGGGATAAAAATTCAAGGCTGCCGCCTGCAAGACTTTAGAAAGCGGTATAATCCCGTCAAAAGTGGATTGGTTGATCAAGTAAGTGCACTAATAGAAAAAAGCCTGTAAAAAGTTTTGCTAAAGCTGCTAAAAATTACCTAGCATAAAAAACTGCAGAAAGAAGCAGATTTTCTTTGCTAAATATTAATGAGATAAAAATAGCAAAAATAAAGCTGTTTAATATACAGAATTTTAGTTATATTTCAGCTAAATTTTAGTTAATTAAAATAATAAAAATTACTCTGCTAGAATCATCAACAAATTTTGATGTATATTTGTATAATTATCAAACTCAAAGAAAACTTTTAATTGTTAAAATGTTGGGTTTTAATCTTTTAAAAAATTGACGTAGCAGACAACATTTAATATGAGATTTTGATGCTTCAAATTGCATTGCACTACCGCCACCACTTTCTAAAGAAACCTGATGAAGGGGGCCTGGAAAATCCCCGAAACGATCGTCTTTTCATTCCTGAAAATGTAGAGGTTTTTGAAAGCAAAAACTCTGTGAAGTATTTGTCAGGAGAGTATCCTGATGAAGAAAAATAGCAGTTTTTGAAAAAAGTACTTATTATGTTAATTCATAATAAGAAAATTGGCCTCGAACTAAATTAATAAATTTCTAATTTTTAATTGTTTTGAGAGAATAAAAATCTATTTTTATGAAATCAGCAGTCTACTATTTTTCGTCATACATTTCTGTTGATTTTAGCAGGATTACTATATTATATTTAACAGTTTTTTTTGCTCTTCTAATTTTACTAATATTTATCGAAAATTGGCAAAAAATTTTCTGCAGTCACTTTTAAATAATAAACCTGTAAAAATAGCAGAAAAACTACTAATTGTTTTGTTATTTTCACAGCTTTTTTTCTATAAATTTATGAATAAAATTTTATTGTGTCTAACTGTTTTACCAATTTTAAGTGCTTCAAGAGCAATTCCCAAAAGTAAATTTTAGCGATCCTTACGGAGTCCGTAGAACGACCTTAAAAATTTCCTAAAATGAAAGGTATATTTTTGAATTCAAATCTATAAAAAACTAAGAGATTCCTAAGTTCTTTTATATTGAGCCATAAAATATTTTTCCCAGGCTTAAGGTTAAATAAAGAAGAAGGAATTTTTCACTAAAAATTCGTACGTAGGAGGCGAAAATATTTTAAAAAGTTTTAGAGGAAGTCTGTGCAAAAGAGTCGATATTTGTTGACCGTTGAAATTTTTTTAAAGCTCCATTTAATGTTTATTTTGTTATCGCTGTTTTCTATATTCTGTATTTTTTTAATTCTGATTTTACTTTTTTTTATAGAAATTTGATTGCTTTAAAATTAGTGAAGGGCCGCACAAAATTGGTTGACGGACCGCATTTGCCCATGTATGTTATAAAGGGTTTTTCAATAAGAGCGCTACAAAAGTTTTTTTAAATAAAACAAAAACGGTTTTGGATATCAATGAAATTCTTTATTCCTGTGAAAGTACGTTCGATGCCATTATGTATGGAAATCGACCTCTTTTGCATCGCCACCACGGGCACGCTTGCAGAAGTCCAGATGCTGAACCCAATTTTCGACGGTTTTCAAGCATAAATCGGCCGATACTGCTGCAATTTCATGTTCGATATTCGTACGAAGTTCATCAATCGTCGCTGGCTTGTTGGCATAGACCATAGATTTGACGTAGCCCCACAGAAAATAGTCCAACGGCGTCAAATCGCACGACCGAGGCGGCCAGTCGACTGGACCATTTCGTTAGATAACACGTTCTCCAAACTTTGTTTGCAATAAATTGATTGTGACATTCGCTGTGTGGCTTGTGGCGCCGTCCTGTTGGAACCACATGTCCTCCAAGTCCATACCATCCAATTGGGGCCAAAAATATTCGGTTATCATTGAACGGTAGCGATTCCCATTCACAGTAACGTGCCGGTCTTGATCATCACGGAAGAAGTACGGCCCAATGACGCCGCCGGCCCATAAACCGCACCAAACCGTAATTTTTTCGGGATGCAATGATGACTCATGGAGTACGTGTAGATTGCTGTCTGACCAATAGCGCATATTTTGTTTATTGACGAAGCCATTCAGCCAGAAATGAGCCTCATCGCTGAAGATGATATTTCAATGAAAATCTGAATCATTTTCAAGTTGTTGCTCAGCCCAATTCACGAACATACGACGCTTCTGGTGGTCAAGCGGCTTCAGTTCTTGCGTCAATTTGATCTTGTAAGGATTTAGGCCAAGATCTTTTCGCAAAATTCGCTACAACGACGTCACAGAGATCCCCAACGCTTGAGAACGATGTGTGAGAGACACATTGGGCTTTCTTCAACTGAAGCCTCAGCGGCAGCAATATTTTCGGCACTTCTTTATCTCACTGACACGGGAACATTTTGTACTGTGCCTGTGGATTCAAATTTTTCCACTAGACGCTCAATTGTTGATCTGCTAGGAGGATTATTACGACCATAAATTGGACATAGCGCTCTTAACGTTGAGGCCACTGACTCCGAATTTCGGTAATAAATTTTAATAATTTCGACTCGTTGTTGGCTCGTATATCTTTCCATCATGAAATGGCAAACCTTACTGAAGAGAAATGTCAAAAGAGCGGCAAGAAATATGGCGTCGTTAGCTCTCCCTGTCTTTCTACTTTTGTAGCGTCCCTGTTGAAAAGCCCTTTATAAGTTCGTGTATTCATTATCAATAGCATTTCTAATATTTTCGGCTGCACTTGTTTTTTAATTTTTTAAAATATGGACAAAAATTGTGATTTTTAAAGTTTTAAGGAAATGCTTGACCAGTTTGATCAATTGCTGGTGCTGAAGTTAGCAACTTATAAGGACCCTTGAAAATTATTTTCGTTATTTTATCGTTAATCAGCTCGCAAACACGCATAGTTTCATTGCTATTCCTGAAGAAAATTCTCTAGCTAAAATATTTCTTGACACCCTAATGTAGGTATCCACTTATGTTATCAAAACCATTGAATAGCAAATGTTCAATTCACCTAAACATTTGCTATTTATAAACATTTATACGCACAGCAGGTGTTGCACTTTTAACTATCGACCTCATACTGTTTTATGGGAAACGAAGGTAAAATGTTATTGCCATTACAGTAACAGTGTGAAATAAAAATGGTAAAAGCAATAAGGGATATTTCATTAGGCTTTAGTAACAATTTTTATTATTATTGCTATAGTTTTTCAAAATGTTACGAATAAATTATTTTAAGGGCTGTCTGAGCTTTTAACACCTTATTTTTTTATAGAAACTAAAAGGCAAAGGAAGTTAGAAAAACAACAATAATGTTTTTAGACTCTAATACATAAACTTTTCTTAGTTTTACCTTAAGGTATATAATTGCTAATGTGTTCATTTTCTTTATTAAAAAATGTTATACATACTTAATCGTTAAATAATATCTTGTTAACTTCTCGTTTTGTTCTGGCAAAAACCTTATTTAATTTCTCTCCACTTTCAAATAAATTGTTAGTTATTCATGAACTTAACAAACAACTGACTCGTTGGTCATAGGTGATTAATGTTATTTTGAAGATTTTACCAATAAAAATAATTTATAAAAAGTTAAAACATAATAAGGTTGTTCACAAGGGGTGTGTTATTTCCTAACAAAAACTGAGTTGTTAAAATTTAAATTGAAAAAATACAACATTTGAGAATAGCACGTAAAGGGTTCTTCAGCAGGGATACGTGCCAACAACGAGTCGAAATTATTAAAATTTACTACCGAAATTCGGAGTCAGTGGCCGCAACGTTAAGAGCGCTACGTCCAATTTATGGTCGTCATAATGAATGGCTTCGTCAATCAACAAAATATGCGTTATTGGTCAGACAGCAATCCACACGTACTCTATGAGTCATCATTGCATCCCGAAAAAATTACGGTTTGGTGCGGTTTATGGGCTGGCGGCGTCATTGGCCGTACTTCTTCTGTGATGATCAAGACCGGCACGTTACTGTGAATGGGAATCGCTACCGTTCAATGATAACCGAATATTTTTGACCCCAATTGGATGATATGGACTTGGAGGACATGTGGTTCCAATAGGACGGCGCCACAAGCCACACAGCGAATGTCACAATCAATTTATTGCAAACCAAGTTTGGAGAACGTATTATCTCACGAAATGGTCCAGTCGATTGGCCGCCTTGGTCGTGCGATTTGACGCCGTTGGACTATTTCCTGTGAGGCTACGTCAAATCTATGGTCTATGCCAACAAGCCAGCGACGATTGATGAACTTCGTACGAATATCAGCCGATTTATGCTTGAAAACCGTCGAAAATCGATTTCCATACATAATGGCATCGAACGTAACCAGTGTAGAAACGGTAATGACATATCATTATTTTTTGGACTACCAGTAATGACACCCACTTACCTTCTGTATTATTTTAAAACATATAGTAATGAGTTACAGATAATTACTTGTTTTTATCATTATTTCAAATAAAAAATAATTTTTTAGATTTTTTTTTAAATTTTTTGAAATCTATTTTTAGACTCAATATTTTTTAAACACTGGTAAGGATATACGTAACCACATATTTTTTGATTTTTTGTATGTTGGCGAGTAAGCTTACTGTGTGCAGCAGGTCAATTGTGTTTTTATCTATTAAATATTAAACGTCGATATAGCTCAGATGGTAGAGCTGTTGACTAGCAATCTGTAGACCCTGGTTCGATTCCCGCACCAGCAAATTTTATTTAAAAAAAATACAATAAAAAATATTTTTTTTTATATAATTTAGTTTTTAGAAATTCTATTTTTAGACTCATTATTTTTGTCAGTACTGGTAAGCACATAGGTAACGATATATTTTTTGATTTTTCGTATGCTGATGTGTAACGACAACTCATTATTTTTCGCGCCATCGCCATATAAAGGTAATAAGAAATGTAATAACAAAAGTAACTAGTTACCATTACCAAGTATGTAGTTACATAACCACATATCTGGTAATGATTTTCTACACTGGGTACTTTCACAGGATTAAAGAATTTCATTGATATCCAAAACCGTTTTTGTTTTATTTAAAAAAAACTTTTGTAGCGCTCTAATTGAAGAACCCTTATATGTACCTTGGTTATGTAATAGTGTAGCGCAATATTTTAAAGGGATTTTAGTACTACGAACACTGAAAGTATTCGAATGACGAATATGGCTTGTTTGAATCAACATCACTATTTTTTTAAATTTATTTTTTGTTTTATTTGTACACCAATTTGAGAAAATTTAGTGAAATAAAGCTTAAATAGTGCAATGGCTCTAGATATTTTAATTTTTTTTGGACACAAAATTTTAGACTCTGAATATTCTAGGGTGGATAAACATTGAAAAAGTCTTTAAATAAGTGCAAACAACAGAAACTTTTATTTTCCATATTTTATGAAACTCTTATTTTAGGCCTGACCGTACCTTAAAAGATTGTTAAATAGCCCGTTATTAAACGAATTAGGCATTCTGTTTTCGCCAAATTAGTTTAAAAATGTTTAATTAAATTGTTAAGAAGCTTTATGCATTCGGCTGTTAGATTTTATTATATTAGGGTTATAAGTTATTGAAATTTGTAGCCGAATAGGAATTACGAGGGCAATAGCATATCCCTAAGGGATGGCACCACGGATAACCGCATATTAATAATTTTTATGAAATGCACGTAAATATGCCTACGAAAAGTCCGTGATTCATAGATATGACTGTATTCTCCATGCGTTTGTTGTTGCAAAGTCGGAACAAATTATACCCAGCAAACAAAGATGATCATTAATGACTCAGAAATGAGCTCCAAAAACATAAAAATTTTTCCACTTTTTCCTATGAAAGTGGTCTGTCCAAAAGAGCCCCCTGTGTACTCAGAAATGACTCAGAAAAAAGAACGTATAAATCGAAATTTTCCTCATAAATTTAAATAATTTTGGAATCTTCTTTAAGTCCGAAAAATGATCCCTCATTTTGAGAAAGCTTTTTAGATTGTAGAGACAACTTTTTGGATTGTTTTCTGAGGGTTTATATTTTCCACCAAAAAAAGAGTGTTTTCAAAAAAATAATCATTTCAATGAGCCGTTTAAGAATCTTATTTATGAGCGCTCCGAAATTGCTGGCTGGGTATTTATTAACATTTTTTGTTTGAAAAAAGTTAAAACCTGGTATCGATACACTCATAATATTGACAAATAAAAACTGAACATTTTTAATTTCATTGTTGGTTTGTATGGAATGTTGTGACTTTCAGTCTTAAAAATTGTCTCATGAGACTCACAATGACTCACGAGTATACTCAAAATAATAAGTCTGTTCGCAGAACAGAAAAATTTGTTACTTTAACAAAATCTATTTCTATTTTTTGACTTAAAATAAAATTTCTTGATTTTAACAAATTCTTTTGTTAAATTTAACAAATCTAAATTTTAGTAAGAAATTAGTAAAACTACAATTTTATTTGTAATTGTACTGAGACGTAGAATTTATTCAAATTTAGGGTTTCGAGACCCTCTCCGGGTCTAGTCCATATTATATGAGGACATATAAGGGCACTCTAATGGAGCAAACATTTTGTCCGTTTTGCTCTGTCTCGCTTAGTTTTCGAGATATAGGCCATTTTATGAAGTGGAACATTTTTTATTAAAAATTTCCGATGATCCAAGGCCCCGCCAAGGTCCATTTTTGGATAGAGATAACCCCTTTCGCTAGGTTACGGTTAAGGGTAGTCGAAATTTCGTCAATTTTGCTACATCTCTCTTAGTTTTCGAGATGTGGACCATTTTAAAAAATCTGGAGGGAAAGAAATAGTGCCATCTTTACAACTTAGGATACACCGGTCGCACCCTCTATCGGGTAATAACAGAAACTTGAGAATATTATATTTAAACAATAAACTTTTTAAAAGTTCTTAAAAATTGGTTATAAATAGTTTTAAAATTTTTTGTTGTTTTTTATGAGAGTTCAGTAACCTGTCCTAGGATTTGTCTTGTGACATGTCACAAGGGGTCAATTTTCACCTCCTATGACAACGCCATGTAAAAGTGACCAGTCTATTTCATATAAAGGGGCCAGTTCGGTGACACTTTGTTAAAATTTCCCGTTGGTTAGTAACAAAAACAGCATCAGCACTTACAGCAGCAGTAACAGGTTTAGCATAAGCATTTAATACATGATTATTACTATTAGCAGTAGCAGCATAATTAATGGAACTATCAGAAAAACAAAGACTTGCTCTTCGTACTGGCACTTTATTAGCATATAGATCACAATCAATCGGTTCAGCAGTTACAACAACAGCATTATCTTTAATACTCGTACGATGATCATTAGACGAATTACAATTTGCAGAACTTGATGAAGAATTACACAAAGTTGAACGATCTCTTTGTTGTTCTTTATTTTTTGAAACTAAACAGGTTTCTACATGCGTTTTTTTGTTAGCAGATGAAATATTCTCAATATCGTTGTTTTTGTTTACATATGCGTGGAATTGGGTTTTTAATTCCTTTAATTCATTTGAAAGGATTGACACCATAAATCATTTGATGATTCAACACATTTATTGCATTTATACACAATATTTCTAGAGGTTTTTAAAATATTAAAGTCACGGTCATTACTAACAGCCGAACATATTTGATGAAAATGTGCACTACAAATTGCACATTTAATGAAGACACTACTAATTGAACTGTAGCAACTAGCACACAATGTGTTAGCCGCCTGCATTAGAAAATGAACTTGTTTGAACGGCGGTTACTACTGAACTGAATTAACACTCAAAACTAGTTAAAATATTGAGGATTTTTAGTATTGTGTTAAATGAAGATAACTGAAATCTTTGTTTAAATCAGTATTTCAAAAAAATTAGTCAAATCAATTTGAAACCCGTTTGACAGATTTTTCTACTGACTTATAATTTTAAGTGTAGGAATAGGCACCACAATATCTTTTTCTTTTTTTTGTTTAAGGAAGACATGTTGCTTTCTTTGGAAAGGAGATAGAGAAGAAGTGAAAGGTGGTGAAAGATGAAGGGCTTCAAATATCGCAACACTGTAATTGCGCGAGGTGTTGAATCTTTGAACAGTTGTTGCGCGCCATCTGATGAAGAGTTGGTATACTTTGTTGAAGCTTTTTAGTTCATGGCCCTGTTATATTATTTTACTTCTGTGGGATTAAATGCTACACTCACAATATATTTCCCATATCCGATTGAGGTTTATTTGAAAAGTAATAGGTAAACTCTGTTTTCAACTGAAGAATCAATTAAAATACATTGAAACATATTGTTTAACTTTTTTTTATCTATCAATAACAAACAAACCACAAAAAAAAATATGAATCATCGTAGGAGTTGATATTTTCAGTCAAATGATCTATTTTTAGTTTTATATTTTTAGAAAAAATAATTTAAATAATTTAGTTGTTTTCTGTTTTAAAACAAAAAACTCAAACATTTTCGGTTTTCTTTTTTGTTAAAATAGTTTGTTTATATATCAAAAAATGTGATAAAAACCGTGTAACCACCGAATTTCTAATGCATAGATTACATTTGAGTTACATATTTCGATATATATCAGCGCATTGTCACCTGTTTTACAAAATTTATAACAATCTGACCAATTTTTGGTTAATACATAAAATTTGTGACCAATTTTATAGGCCAAATGTAAACTCCGTAACAAGTAACTCATAAGGTTTTTTAACTTTAATAGCTTATATTGTAATAACCAATAAAGCTAAACACTAACTGTAAGAATTTTTATGAAGAGGAAAAGTGCCGTTTTTAATAAAAATTAATACAAACTTTTTCGTATATCTTATAGTGTATTTAGACTGGGCAAAAGCTAGTAATTTTTGGCGATATTTAGTTTTCGAGCCGAAAACTACAAAATTAATATAGTTTTTCGATACAATTTTCATACAAACTGAAAACCAGATTCCACCTGGTTTTTGCCAAAAACCAAGTAAAAATATCTGAAATATGCATCTTTGATACACCCGGTATCATTTATAATTAATTTTCGATACACCATGTTACAACGAATATAGGAGTAAAGCAAGTGTCAAAAAAATATTTTTTAGTTTTTTAAAAATATTTCTAGTTTAGTTTGAAATGGTGTGTTGTTATTCTTTTTTAAATGTATTAAAAATTTTTTTACATTAATTTAACAATAAAAAAAGAAAGAAAATTGTGTAGTAAAAAAGTGTTGTGACAAAGAAAAACAAAATAATCAGTGTAAATGACTTGGCTTTCGTAATTTAGTTTTGTAAAAAAACCAGCTGGTTTTTGCTTGGTCTAAATTCAGTATTAGCTATCACGGCTTCAACTCTGTAACGATTTTTCGTCATAATTTTTGATAAAAGTGCATATACCAGAATTTTGGAGTTATCTATTATTTATATTGCGAAAAGTATAATGTTATTTATACTCACTGTAAGTAATCATTCAGTATAACAGACTTGAAGCTTTTCTGCAGCATGTAACATTCTCCAGATGAAAAAGGATGTCTTTAATAAGATTTGAAAAAATGTTGTAAATTCCGTTCCTAATTTTTACACCAAACTATTTAACGAGTAAGAAAAACAATGTCATATTTGGATTCACCTTGTAGGCATCATGCGATTTTGTTTCGATAAAAAAAATTCTGACAAAGCGTTTCTGAAAGAAAACGAAAAAAGTAACCAAATGTAAACTCCGTAACTGTAAACTCCGTAACCACAATTGTTTGCATCAGGTTTCGTTCAAATAAGTGTAGATAAAAGTTTAAAATATTTTAAAATAACCATAAACAGAGGTGATCCAACTAATATTTATGCGTCAAAAGACTATTCAACTAATAATTTTGCGTCAAATCAAAAAAAGTTATCAGTTTTTTACCCTAAGCTGCTGGAGCGAAAAACGATTGATTTTGCTTTTCATTGGTTTTGAATCGATATCTCGAGTCATTACTGACATTAGTTTGACAAATTAAATTTGTTTCACACAATTTAAAAATTTTTTGATCGTGAAATGTTATGTTTTTAATATATTATTTTGTAACTGCGCAATCGCTGTTTGGATTTTAAATATTTTTGAAAAGCATTTAAAAGGACCAAAAATACAAAATTAAAAAAAAATAAAAATTTTTTTCGCGGAATGAATTGTATTTTTATTTGCGAAACCGCCAATTTGATAAACACAAATTATATATCATTGGAAAGCAAGTTGAAAACCCAAATACGAAAAGCTAATAAATTGAAGAAAATTCGTACGCAATTTTTTTTGCTATATCTTTTGCTTGCAGAAATGTAAACTCCGTTACAACAAAAAAAATTAAAATTGTGCAAAAAAGTTATTGCGACAACTTGTAGAAGAGATTTTTTGCAATTAGGTTTATAATGACTAAACTTACTGATTCCATTAAGAAAAAACCGAAATATTAACACTTTTTGCTTCTCACAAATTTGGCCCAAAAATTTATCACATTTTTTGATTTCACCCATATACAAAATTATTCGAATTCAAATTACAAGAAATTCTTTACTCATACACGCGAACATAGCCAATAAAATATAAAGGTGTGTGTTGTATGTGTAGTGTTTTGAAAGTTCAAAAAAAAAAAAACTTTCAAATATGAAAAAAAAACCACAAAATCGTTTTTTTTTTATGTTTTGTCAGTTTAAAATTGATGATTGTTTTAACAGATTCTTTAATTATTTTTATTTCTTTTATGGTTTGTTTCAACAATGTTTGAAAATATATAGCAAAATGGTTTGAATATAATGAAAAATCAGTAGTCCTTTTTTTAATTGTGTTTTCAATTAATTTAACATGTATTTTATGTAGCGGTATGTATGAGGGATAGAAGAAACTCATACATATTATTATTTTTTATAAACTGATGTTGCCTTGGCTAAGGATCGAACCCGAAACCTTGTGTGTAACACTTCAACGCGCTAACCATTACACCAAAGCGCTCAAAAGGTACATTAAAATCTTCAGGCATTTAGTTCTTACTTGACAGCCGTAAAAATTAAAAAATGATGTTTTAAAAATAATGAATAAATACTAATCTCATGCAGTTGTTCAACACTATTTTTGCGTATAAAAACCGCGAAAGAATCGAAGGAAAAGGTTGATAGATATTATGGCACATCTGCTCCATCGAAAACAACTGTGATTAATTAGTTGCAGAATTTAAATGTTTGATGACATTTTTCCAAAATAACACGACATCAATTTAATAAACAATCTGTAAAATTGACAGACAGGTTTTTAGCTATGTAGTAAAGAGTGGATTTCAAAAAATTCTCCATCACATAATTCAAAAAATCTTCTGAACCAGTCATTAAATTTTAAAAGCAAAACATATTTTATAAACTGCACAAATTTATATTATTTTTATTTTACAAAATTTTTTAATTTTTCTGATAACACTTCCACCAACGCTTGTGTGGTATTATTAGATACTTTCCGGGCTGCCAAATACCACTTTCGGCGGAAAATTTTACGTGTTTTTACATGATTCCTGTCTGGAACTTTTTGTACTTTAAAAGTTTTCAAACCATCGTCCTTTTCGAACTTGTGTACAAAAACTCCGAACAATCCACTTTTTGAGCTAATTTTCTCCCCGAAATATTGGGATTCTAATTATGTTCGCCTTATTCTGATCACAGATGCCCTTTTCCTGCCAGAACCTACCTTTCGAGTGATCTCCAGGTCATCCTTAAACTTCTTTAGAACTCTAGAAACCATTTTCGGCTAACTTTTAGTTCCAAGCTATTTCTATATATGTCCAGTAGACCGTACCGCAAAAAAAGTTCGCCGTACACCCTCCAATATGAAGGGCAATTTCAAAAAAAAAATTTTTTTTGCTGAACGTAGGGGTCGCCTTTTTTAATTTTTCGCTATAGCATCGATTTTAAAGTGTGATACATCAATTTGTTTACCTCGAGGAGACCACACACACAGAACAGATTCGTTGGTACAACCGAATTTGTTGCCACCCGAATTTTGGCAGTCCCATGTACTATCATATAATTCGGTTGCAGCTATCGACATTTGCAGTTGCACCTATTAGCTAGTACAATGTAAAATAGTTGGTACAACCGAATCACTTTAGTACTACCTGATTGAATTTAACTTTCAGTAGATCCAACCGAATTTTTTTAGAAACCCCAATCGAATTAAATAAAACACCGTTTCCATAATTTTTTACCTTTTTTATTTTTTTATACTATATATTATTATAAATAAATTATTTATATTTATTATAGTATTTATATTATATTTACTGAAAAGATCGCCAAAACTGAGAAAAATTAATAAAATTATAAAATCGCAGTAAATGGAAATAACGCATATAAAAAAACGCCAAATTGATTGTATTTTCAAAATGTGCACGCACATGGATGCAAAAAATTGCTGAAATTGAAAAGAGTTTCAAATATCAAAAAAAAATCGCTAAAAATTTAAAAAAATCGCCAAATTTAAAAAAAAGTTTGAAAAAATCGTCAAAATTGAAAAAAATCCAAATTTTAGAAAATTGTTCATAAAAAAACTGAAAAATTCTAAAAAAAAAAACTGAAAAAATCGCTAAGAATTAAAAAATCTTTAAAATTGAAAAAAACCAGCAAAATTTAAAAAAATTATCCGCAAAAGAAAAAAAGTCAAAATCTTCAAAAGTAAAGAAATCGCGAAAATAAAAAAAATCCAAATTTTAGAAAATTGCTCAAAAATTACAAAAAAACGTCAAAATTGGAAAAATAAATTTAAAAATTCGCCAAAATTTTGATAAAAACGCCGAAATTTGAAAACAAAAATCACCAAATTTAAAAAATCGTCTCAATTTAAAAAAGTTGCTTAAATTTGAAAGAATCACCAAAATTTGACAATATTGTTAAAAATTAAAAAAAAAAATCGCCAAATAAAAAAAAAATCGTTATAAATTATAAAAAATCGACGAAATTTGAAAAATTTCCAAAAATGCAAAATATCATAAAAATTTTGAAAAAATCTTCATAACATGAAAAAAATTATCATTATTTGAAAAATTGCCAAAATCGTCAAAATTTAAAAAAATCCTCAAAAATTAGATAAAAATCGCAAAATTTAAAAAATTGTCAAAATATTAAAAACCGTCATTAGAAAAAAATCAACAAAATTGCAATAATGGCCAAAATTTTAAATTTCGTCGAAAATTAGCAAAAACCAACAAAATTGAAAGAAATCGTCAAAATTTTACTAAATCGTCAAGATTTTAAAAAACGACAAAGTTGAAAAAATGGCCAAAATTTATTTCTTGAATTTATTTTTCCTTATTCCAAAACATTTGTCCTTTTTTATTCATCTTATTTAGTTTTCAAATTATGGGCGATATTCCAAATAAAAGCCCTTTTGTCTCTACGAGACTTAGTTTTAGAGAAAAACGCAATCTTAAAATCTAGCAATGCAACTCTAAATTCCGTCGTAGGGATATTGGGGGGAGGTTTTGACCTCTGGTGGAAACATTTTTCCTGCAGTTCTTTTAGTTTTCGAGATATAGACGATCAAAATTTTATTTAAATAATTTTCTCATTTATTTTTTCACAGGTAACTCACTATGACTTCCTTGTTGCAAATCCGTTGTCCGTTTTTACTTATTTGATTTGGTTTTTAAGATATAGGCGATATTCCAAATAAAAGCCCATTTCCCTCTAGAAGGCCTAGTTTTCGATAAAAACGCGATCTTAAATTATAGCAATGCTAGTCAAAATCGGATGATTTCATCGCTGTTTTTGGTGCAGTCAGGGCTATGCACAAAAACATTTCAACAAGTAGTTCGCCACCTAAAATCATAGCGTAGTAACTGTTCTAAAAGCCAAAGGATCGACAGTTCGGTTTTTAGACGGCATCTTATTATTTTAGATTCTCATACAAATTGAATACAATGTAGTGATATGCGCCTGTGAAAATCACGGTCACTACGTAAAAACATTACAATAAACTTTTCCTCTTTTTGGCAGTTTAGTACTGAAAATTAACAAAATTAGTCTCATTTCGTTATTAATGGAAATATGAAGATACTTCAAAAATTGTCATAGAAATAGCAAAAACTTTATTATTTCCACAGTAGGGTTTGGTCAACAAAATATTGTGTCATAGATGCGTAGAGTTGAATAATATTTCCTATTCATATGTAAATTTTTTTAATTGATAAGTTATCTCACACCGAAGGGTTAACTCTAATTTAAATATTACGGGCCAGTAACTTATCCAAACAATAAGCATAGTTAAACGTTAAACATAGATAGTTCCATATAAATTTGACGTTCATAACTATGACTAAGCACTAAACTTTTGTTATTACCCCAAGTCAAATTACAAGAAAATAAGAGAAAATTATATACAACATAATTTGGATTAACTATTAGTTAATCCAGCGTTATACCCCAGCAAAACCTTTCATTACCATGTAATGAGTTTTAGGTATTGAAATCTTAAGTGTTCACTAGTTACCTTTTAATTACTAAACTACTTATTTTAACATGGTGATGTCATTGGAGGAAAGTCATTACACTGATGTTACCTGTAAGTAGTTTATCAGCTGTTCTATAAATAGATGTTGAATATAGATTTAAAAAAATATAAAAATTTAAAAACCAATAGGAGCTGACACGTATTGATCAGCGTACCCCACGATTGTCAGGCAAACACTCTAACCATTAGACCACGACATCACTATGATTTTTATTGCTTTAACTTATGTACACATTTATTGTGGCAACTGTTATACATGTCTATTTTTCACAAAACTTGTTGTTATTAAATACTGCTTAATGAACATCAACATTTCTATAAATAGATGTTTAATATAAATTACAAAAAAAAAAATAACAATGGAATCTAACACGAGTTGAGCAGCGATCCTCATGTCTGTCAGGCAAAAACGATAACCATTAGGCTACGCCATAGTTATGGTTTTTAATGATTTAGAACATATATTATTGGTTTCAGCTATTGTGAAATAGTAATGTGTGGGGTATAATTATCGGTAAGTCATTACATTCAGTTTAAAAGTAATTCAACGGGTAATGAGATATGAGATCTAAGTAATGCATGTAGTAATGACCAGTCATTACCAAGGTTTTGCTGGGACGTTATATATTTACAAAATAAATTTCTAAAAACGTTTATTTTTAAAGTAAACAACACGTGTCTATTAAAAATATTTCCCAACAAGTTGCCAAAAGTTGTTTCTATTAAAACTTTCATTGTTTACATTGTTGTTTTTTGTTTACATAAAAGTTGTACAATATGTAGGCGAAGTGCGACACACTTGATCCTTTAAATAACTTGTTCCCCCCTACTATCTAAGAAAGTACATAACATAGAAAAAACGTTCTTCTATCGGTTGGTCCAAATATTGCACTTTTCATTTTAGACAAATTTTTATTTTAGTTTTTTTTTTCAACAACCTGTATTTTCTGATTTCTGTTAGGTACTTTGTAATCTAAGCAAATTGGTTTTATTTATGTGGGTTTACACATAACAGTAAAAACACACATACAAATATGAAACATCTTGTTCATTTAATGTTAGAAAAAAATATGAATGAAAGTCAAAAGGGAAACAAAGAAATTTTAAAACTAACAAACAAAAGTTTTTTTTTTAATTTTCTGTATTACATGTGTTTAGAAAAAATCTTATTTTCCATCTTGGACATAGGGAAATAGCTGAAATATAAATAGCAATTTTTCAATCTACTATAAGTAACTTAATTAAATCCAATTGGTGAATATTAGATATTGCAGTGGAATATTTTAATTATGTAGAAATATAAATTGAAGTGACGAAACTTAAAAGACAGACTGTTTCTTGCTGTTTTGTATAAAATATAATACAGAATTTAAGGCTACAATTAAATCCTTCATCACTGAACTTATTACACTGTGAGACAAATGGTAGGGGTCAGTGATCGGGAAGGGTTCAAACTACCGGGGAAAGTTATATCGGTAAAAAAGAAGTTATACGTGTCCCGGCGTTTCGCTGGGTCACCTCTAGGAATCGAGATATATCGATTTGACCTTTGGTGGTCTTTTTTTTGACATAACTCGAGAACCACTAGTCCGATTTTGCTCAAACAATTTTAAAAAAATTAAATATTACAATTCCTTTAATCTGTTCATATAACGTTTTTCTATATACTCAAAAGTTTTGCCGGTAAAAATAAATGTATGAAGAAAAAAATATTTTTTGCCTAAAATATTAAAAAAAAGTAATAAACAAAAGGTTATTGATTTTTATGGTAGCGGTAAGAAACATTTATTTTTACCGGCAAAACTGATGAGTATATAGAAAAACGTTATATGAATAGATTAAAGGAATTGTAATTTTTAATTTTTTTTAAATTGTTTGAGCAAAATCGGACTAGTGGTTCTCGAGTTATATAAAAAAAAAAGATATATCTCGATTCCTAGGGGTGACCCAGCGAAACGCCGGGACACGTATAACTTGTTTTTGACCGATATAACATTTCCCGTTGGTTTCATACCATCCCGATTTTGACTGTCGCATAGTGTTATTAAAAACCATATATACATAGTATGACACAACGAAATATCCAACCACAACAAATTAAACACTGGTGATGCTTTTCTTGGGAAAAAATTAGTGGCATATTGGACATCAAAATAAGGGATGTAGCAAAAAAAAAAAAGAAGAAATTGTGTTTCCATAGCTGCCGCTAAAACTGTTTTCAATGATTTATGCTGTAAGGTGTTAGAAGTAACTGTTCACGCATTGCCTATCAAAAAAAACCCTTTGTTTACATTAGGAACTTATATGCAAACTGTTAATGTTTTAACTGCCAAAGTAAAATTGAAAGGTGGTTAAATTTCCATACAAAAAACTTTACAAGAGATGAACAAAATATACGTTTCAGTTAACGCCAATTAAACAAAAATATTGGCAATCTAAATAAGAACTTTAAAGCTTGGAGAATTCTGTTCTTTGAAAATTGATTGACAAAGTTAGAAGCAATTTATCTTTTACTCGGTTTACTCGATTTGAATACCATGATATGTAACATTCAAGATATATTTGACCCCATACTTCTTTAAACCGTGGAATTTACCACTCAATTTTGTGCAGCAATTTTGGGGCAAACTCTATGTGGGCAATAGGTCCAAACAAAGACCAATTTAAACAAAAATCAATGGATTTCGTCCTTCGGCCGATATAAGTCGGTCTACCAAATTTCATCACAATATCCTAATATTTGCGACCTATAGAATGCGCACAAAAATACATGGAAAGACAGAGAGACGGACGGACGGACTGAAAAATTAAAAAAACAACATTACCTAAAATCAATAATGAAATTATAGCGCGACTATGCGTTTTCGAATAAACTTACCGTGTTTATTGCAAAACTTGTGTTATCTTTTTTCATTAACTCGAGGTAAAGATGTGTAAAAAAAACTAAAGAATAGTAAAAAAAAAAAAGATTTTTGTTAACTTTGACCTCAATTTGCTCAAAAACCAGATCTGTTGGAAAAATTTGGAAACCAAATTCGGACTCAGTATGGAAAGGTTACTTGAAAATGTGTGATCACATGCCCGAAAAATCCAAAACTTTTAAAATATTTATTAGCGAATATGTGTGCGGTTTTTTGTCTATGACTTTTTCAGCACCTTTTTTAATGTATTTTTAATAAGTTAATCTAAAAAAAAATGTGTGCCACTTATTTAAAATTTTTAATTTTTAAAATCTGAAATCGACCTCTTTCGTAGATTTTCTCATATGTTATGTGAAAAATTCAATTTATTCCCCATAATGACATAAATCTACTACTCGTATGAAAAGACTCGAAGACAATCCTGCAGCATTTAAAAGGAAATTAAAATTTTAAGAATTTTAATATATGGTCGGCTTGCCTGCAAGTAGTGCTATATGTTTTTAACAGGTTTTTAGGAGAGCGAAAAACCTGACTTATGTTATCCTTTTAAAATATTTTATTGACATCATATGCCTTAAAGGTGGTTTCAGTAAATGAGATCGTCAATTACTAAGGCATATGATGTCAATAAAATGTCTTAAAAGGATAATATAAATCAGTTTTTTCACTCTCTTGAAAACCTGTTAAAAAACACATAGGACTAGTTCCAGGCAAGCTGACGATATGGCTCTTACTATCTAAATTTTCCAATTGTATATTTTTGTTAAAGTCGACTTACGTCAAAATTTCGGGTCATAGTATACTTTGATTTGATTTGTTTTTCAAGAATTCTGAATGGTTAATTAACTTTAATTTATTTTCAGCCTAGATTTAAAAAATGCGATACTGACCAAGAGAGCACATAGTAAAAATTTTTATTTTATATATATATGGTTTTAAGTTAATTATTAAAATTGATGTAGCTTCTATTTTTTGTAATTATTAGTTTCTTATACACTTGAACCTCGTGATGAAGTTTGTTATATATAGGGATCAAATTTATTCATGGTATAAGACAATTGATCTGTTTATGGCGATTTACGATTTTAATTACTACTCAAAAAGTTATAAGATCTGAATATTTTAAAAAGCTTTTAAACAAAATTTAAAATAAGAAAAAATGTTAAATAATTTAGAGATATTGAATAATTTTCGGGATCAACTGTGTCGTACTTCCTCTATTACAAATAGAATTTTGTAAATTTTTTCTATGTTAGTTCCAATTAGTATTTGGATGACTTGTTAAAATAAATAAAAATTAATGTAATTTGCTTGCTGACAGCTAAACCAAACCAAATAAAAATTTTCATATGAGGAAATACAATTATTTTTGAGATCCGTTAATATTTTTAAGATGCCTCTTATTTCTCAAGTCTTTTGAATGAAGAAAAATTATTGATAGGCATATTTGGACTATGCCCAAAAATTAGGGCGTGCAAAGCTTTAGGGTTTAAGGTCTGCAAGGTCCGTTCCAATATTTCTCTTTCGATCGCCTTAGGTTCTCTACATATACCAAGGTTGGTTACCGAAACGAATAACGGTAAGGGTAACGGTACCTAATTTAATTTTTTTTCGGTAACGGTAAAGGTAACGGTATTTAAGACTGTTTCGGTAACGGTATACCGTTATCGAAACAGCAATACCGGTACGTACCGGTATTATAAATTATGTTAAAAACATATAAAAACAAGTAAAAACTTACATATATTCAATTTTGAGTGTTAAAAATGCAGATAATAATTACCGGTAAAATACCGGTAACTACCCATAAAAATAACGGTATTGGTAACGATAACGGTAATTGTAAAATTTTTTAGAGGTATTGGTAACGGTAACGGTATTCAATTTGAAACGGTATTTTAGCGATAACGGTATTATAATGATAACGGTAACCAACCTTGACATATACACATATGTTCAATATAATAGATACATTAAATTTTTTTCTAATTTTATTCTCGTTGCCTTTATTTTTTAAGATCAAAATAGTGGATAAATTCATCCGAGATTGAGGAGATTGTTCAGAAAATGGTGCAGAATTTTAGCGTGACGTCTGTTTTTTTCATTTTGTCACTTGTTTTAAGTAGGCGTGGCTTTTAATGAAAAATAAGCGATATCGACCTTAACCTTAGCCAACAACCAAGCCATTGGCGACGCCTTTGTGATATCTCTACTCTCAAAAGTAGAAGAAGTCAGAAATAGGTAAGTCATAATTGCAATATGAAACGATCTTTGAAACGGATTGCAGCATTTCCTTTTAAAAGATTTTTTGGACATTTTTCCCATTATTTCTCGTAATCAATAATGGGAAAAACAATAGACGATAAATATTATTTACAGACCGAACCGCGCTAATATCAAATATTGATCTTCCAAGACGAATTTAAAAAGTGTCATATTTTTTACGAAAACTGTACTTTTTTAAACCCGTAACGCTCACTTTCGCATGTGATCAGAGTGTATTCATTTTCTGAATATTAAATACCATTGTTTCTCTTTATCAAATGATAAAACATATGGAATTCTATAAAGGAGTTCTTCTCAATTCCGATTTTCTTGGTGATGTTCACCAATCAGTCCCCCTTTCGTTGTTTTTAATCGAAAGGTAAAAGATTAGACTTTCATATTTTAAACGAAAAAAGGAAATTTTTTGTAAGGAACTACCCTCAAAAAATCAAGTTTACCCGTAAAATTAAATTTTTCATAGTGGTTTTCCACCGTGGAAAATGGCGAAAATAAATTTTTTTTTGGAAAGCTCGACAAATTGCCCAAATGTCGTAATACGATGATCCGTCTAGGAGTTTCAACGATTTGAAATTTGCTCTCGTTGGATACCCCATAATTTAATTTTTCAAGAAAATGCTCGCGTTGATTGGTGTAAAGGAATGATTAAAAAGTTCGACCGTCGTGCTTCAAAAGACGTGCACAAAATCGCGACAGGTGACGAATCATGGATATATTCGTATGAGGCGGAAGCAAAACAGCAATCGACCGTGTGGGTATTCCAAGACGATCGAAATCCAACATTTGTTCGTGGAAGAAGCACAGAAGCAAAATTTTCGCCTGTTTGTCATTTTTCTGGATAGTTTTAGATCTTACTTAATCCCCAAATATATTGCTGGATCTAATTCGATCTGCCATTTTAATACTGAAATAAATTGCTAGATCTAGTTCGATCTGCAATTTATGGGATAAATTAAGATCCTACCAAATCCCCAAATATATAACTGGATTTAATTCGATCTGCAATTTATCGGAAAAGTTAATCTAATTTTTGATCTGTCATTTTTTGGATATATTTAGATCTTACTTAATCCCCAAATATATTGCTGGATATAATTCAATCTGCCATTTTTCGGATCAAATTAGATCTAAGTTTATCCACAAATATATTGCTGGATCTAATTCCATCTGCCATTTTTCGGATCAAATTAGATCTAAGTTTATCCACAAATATATTGCTAGATCTAATTCGATCTGCCAAAATTGAGATCAAATTAGATCTAAGTTTATCCACAAATATATAGCTCTATCTAATTCGATCCGCCATTTTTCGGATCAAATTAGATCTAAGTTTATCCACAAATATATAATTGGATCCGCCATTTTTCGGATCAAATTAGATATAGGTTTATCCCCAAAGATATCATTGGACCTCCCAATTTTGAGATATAACTTGATCTTAGTTTATCCCCATATATACAATGGGATCTAATACGATATCATTGGATACACCCAATTTTGAGATCTAATTGGATCAGCTAGATATTACAGCAGATCTTAAACAATATCAAATTGGATATGATTAGATATTGCGCGAGATCAATTTTTTTTACTCGGGACATGATTATATTCTGCTCCAATGAAAGGTTAGTATACATATGTAGACACCAAAGCTATCCAAATAAAAATTATATCCCCACAGTGCAATTTATTTGGCATTGAGATTTGAGTTACTTTTTTTATTTCCGTATAATTAGTTAAGAGAATTTAGCCGAATTTGTTTTTTTTAAAGTTAGTTATTCAAATTTTTTGTCTTTAATAGTGGCAACCATCGAAAATTTCTTGCCACTCTAGACAATAAGAATAACATGTGTCTTAAACAAAAAATAAACTTTTCAATCGCTTATATGCACGCCGGTTAAAAGCAATTATCGTTTCAATGCACCCCAAATTATGCAACACCTCACTGATAATGCATATAACGAGTTTCTTTTAATTGCTTTTTCCCGTTTATAAGCACTAAATGTCGTGCAAATTTATAAGTGCATATAAGCGATAATTACTATATTGCTTTTTGAAATTTTGACAACCGTTCAAATATTACAAATAAAACGCTGTTCTTACACAATATGTAGGCCCCCCCTTAAATAATGCTTATACCGGTGTTGTAGTAACTTATTTACCCAATAGTATTAAAAAGCAAAGTGTATTTGTAAAATTTTTTTGCTTAGTTGCACAGAATTAAACGTATATTCTATGTGACACATAGTTTTTATGAATGCTGTAAACAAAACAATTTATTATGAAAAAGGAAATTTCCTTTTTACATGTAAGAAGAGTAAATTGCATATTTAAAATTTGCAAAAATTATTTTTTATAAAAAAGTAATTTATTTTAAAAATTTTTAAATTTATTAAGCAATTTTATACTCAAAAATTTATTTTTTTAACTAGGGCCTGCAATGTACTCGGTCAGACCGGACAGACCGAAACCCGGTCTGTAATATAAAACAAAATAAATTTCACCCGAGTAAGAACGTTTGTTTATAATAATATATAATTTTATATACCCATATACATACATAGATGGGCCCCAAGTACATTAAGTACAAGTATTTCAAGTACAAGAACCAAGTTTCAAATGTACTTTATAACACTGCATGACAAAACTTTGACTTTTGAAAATTAATAGAGCTCTGACCATCAATTCTATGTACTTCGGACATGCTGATTACAATGGCGTACTTTATTTTTCGATCTAAGTTATATATTTTTCGCTAAAAGTCTTTAAAGTTTAGCGGTTTTCCATTTAGTTTTTTATATACAAAAATTTTCAAATGCAAGCAATATAAATTTTTTGTGGTGAAATGTAGGCACAGGACCTGTATTCATATTTAGGCTTAAAATTTGATGAATAAAACTTGATATTAACGCTCTAACGTACCAGGACGCCTAAAGGCGGTCTTCAGATTTTAAATTGTTTTTGGTTTTTGTTTTGTTTTTGCATTTTTGCCTTCAAACTTTTTTTCGTATAAGGAACGGGTTTCAAGCGAGAAGCATATAAAGTGAAAATTTGGAAAATTTAAAAAAAATTAACTTTTTAAAACAGAAAAAAATATTTGAAAAATTGCCAAAAATACATTTACGATCTGGCGTACATTACAGATAATAACAAAGCTAGTTTAGAGTCTCTAATTATAAAATCAGTTAAAAAATTTTCTCCAGGACTCACAGGATAACGCCAGGATAAGTTTTACAAATATCTCTCTAACTCAAAAACTAGCCAACAGATTTTATTAAAATTAAACACACATTATACACTTAGAGACAGTAGTAAGCTGAACTAATTTCGTCAAAATTTATGGATGTTTAGTACCAAATTCGCCAAATTTCGTAATTTTCAAAAAGCGAAACTCGCCATAACTTTTAAAATAACAACAATTGATCAACAATTTTCGGTACATAATTTTATTTTATTGATAGTATTATTTACGGCAAAAACCGAAATTATTTTAGCATTGGGTTTCAAGATATGTCTTCAGCCTTTGTTGTGCTATATCGCCTACATAAAGCGATAAATTAAGATGTTAATATTTGTTCCATAGTAGATTTTCATCGCCAAATATATAGTTTGAATATTATTCTAATCAGGAGTTTTAGATTGATTTTTACGGTTTTTTAATGTTTTAGCTAATTGAATCGCTGAAAGCAAAATTGGCCTTAATAAATGATATGGCATAGTAAAGACGACATTATATATTATATATATCTATAGCGGCATATACATACGTTAAAATCGCGACTTTTAAAAAATTTTATATATCAGCATAGCTTTTCAAGTTGTCCTCAAAGCCCAACTTTTAGTATAATATGGGGTCACCTCTAAAATCTGTTCTTGCAAAATTTCAAGTAAATCAGTTTCCATTTGAAAAAGTTATAGCAATAAATACATTTTTTACTAAGGTTAGTATCGTACTAAAGACACTTTATATCTTAACCCTCGAAGTGGCACATATATTGAGCCCTTAGTTCTGGCACATGGTGTCTGGCCAGACCCCTATACATTTACATGCATTTGTATGGAAATAAGGGCTGTTTGCCGTTAAATTTTTTACTAAGATAGGAAAATATTTGTTATATTTTGTGTTTCTATTTCTTTTTACTATCCCAGGAAAATTTTCTGTTCCAAAGAATCGGTTGTAGAATGGCTACTTTTCATTCACAACCCCTTCTACTGTCGATTCTAACACCGATTCTTTTTGTTTGAAATTGTCCCAAAAGCAACCCCTTCTATAGCTCCAAAGTGGAACCGGTTGCTCTAGAATCAGTTCTGGAACTAGTTCTGGAACTGATTCTACGTCACCCACACCTTCCATATAGGATCCCAGGAACTGGTTCCGGAACCAGTTCCATGGAATTGGTTGCAGTGGAACCAGTTGTAGAATGGGTGTGGTTGGCTACCGATTGTAAAAAATTTTCCTGGGATGTTATTAGCTACCTGAGGAAGAAAAAAATAGACCTGAAAAAATCTTTGGAATGAAAAGGGCAACATTTTTTTTGTTCTATATATATTTCTCTTTATTATGGGTAAAGTAATAAATGTTTATGACAAAATAGAAAATTATTATGAAGAATACATTGATTTTTTTATTCAGAATTTTGCGGAAGACAACAAAAACATAAATAATCTACTTTTGAATGTTGCTGACAAACAGGATTGTTGCATTTGCAGCAAAAAAAGCGTGTCTTACGGCGTATTTTGTCACCTTGCTGCAGGCAAATTCTGCAATCTTTTTTGGCAGCTAATGTGTCTGGACCACTGCGTGAAGCCACATTAAGGTTTGCTATATTGAGAGGTCTCCCAAAGAACGCTTCAAATGCTATACGAGTTGTTGGTTGAGCCACAATGTGCGGATTATTGATGCGATTTTCAACGTTGGCCAGTACCAATTGCTTTGCAAGTTTATATAAAAATATGCGTCTTCTTTCTTTTCTTGTATTTTCATCATTTAGCTTACATATAATGTAACTTGCCAATGCCATCACATCAATCATGTTGCAGAAAAACGCGTATGTCCAGCGTCTGGTTGACCGTTTTGTTGTGTAATGAGTTAGCATTTGATCCATCGTATCGACTCCGGCTTTAGTTGAATTATAAAATAAAATTGCTTCCGGTTTCATGGCTACGCCTTCAACATGTTTCGTGTAATGCACGGTTGAAATTAAATTGACTGCCTTATTTTTTTTTGGGCACGTAGCTGCAAAGTGCAACAAGATTTTCAAGAAAACCAAACACACTTGAAAGAATTGGTCGTCTGGTGCTCTTCATAACTTCCTTAGGAAGACATCTTTTGTTTGCTCGAATGGTGCCAACAAATGCCAGTCCCATAGCAGCAAGTCGTTTAGCTCCGTTCAATGAGGTGAAAAAATTATCAGAAATAATTGTTCTGCCGCTGTTTGCGTAACAATTTGCGAAATACATTAGAACGTTTTCACCTTGATTTATCTCCCGATTGTCTCCTTCCTTTCCAGTGTATAGTTTTCCTTTCAATGGAAATTTAGTCTTAGCATCACATGCCCACCAAACTTTGATCCCATACCTTGCAGGTTTTGATGGGATATATTGGGTGAACTTTGTGTGTCCACGATACGGAAACAACTGCTCATCGATGGTGATATTTTCATAAGGTTCATAATAATTTTGCAGATTTTCATTGAGAAAATTCCAAAGGTCCCGGATAGGAGCTGCTTTATCTGTTTGCTGTCGGAATGCCCGCGTACGACTATTATCGAAACGAATATATCTGGACAGAGTAATGAATCGTTTGTGCGACATAGCCGCATGGAATATGGGCATCGAATCAGAACGCCACAATATACTGGAGTCTTGCATATTATTATGGCTGAGACCAGAAGCCAACAAAATCCCAATGAATGCATCTAGCTCAGAGCTTGTCAAATCAATCCATTTTCTTTGGGTAGACGCCCATGCCGATTTGTTTCACTAATGATGACGAACGTAATATTGGTTGAGAAAAATAGCTTGAATACCTCAACTGGATTGGTGAGCCTTGTTTTTGTTCCAGATTGAAAACGCATGATATTATGCTTTCGCAAACGAGATGCAGGGGGTTCAGTTTCTTTCCATTTAGTACCGTCTTTACCATAAAAACAGCCTGAGTCGACTTCAGTTGCTGCTTCAGCATCATTTCCACTTTCTTCTTCTTCATCTACGTCTTCATCACTATCATAAAGTTCGTTAGGTTCAATTTCTAAATCATTTTCTATGTCTGATGCATCATCTTCTGGCACATAATCAGCAGTGTCGTCACCATCGTTTTCAAAAATATCATCATTTTCATCAGCTTCTACCTGACTTTGAAAATCACGCACTAATGCCTCTGACAATTGGGGTTGCAAATTCGCGCTACGCAAGCGTGTATTATAAATAAATTCCAGTTCATCAGCCATAATATACTAACAACGCAACAAATCTACCTGCGTAAAATTATTCACAAGTTCAAAATTACCGCACAAAAACTAGATTACTTCTTCACTGTTCAACGTTCAATGAATAACTAACTCACAAACAAAATCAGAAGAAAGAAAGAAGCATAAAAGAATAAAGCAAATACAAATTTCCAACTCGTGCCATGTGCTTTGCCTATGCGTTCATACAAAATGGATAGGGGTCTGACCAGACACCATGTACCAAAAGTAAGGTGAAGATTTTTTGAAATTGATATTGAATTGAAAAACCAACCACGGGTTATAAAACGTTCGATTTTTAAATTATTAGAAATACTGGGGGTTATTTGGCTTTTTTGTCCTGTTCCGAGGACTTTTTTTTCAATTATTAATTTATACATCGAAAGCCAACAATATTCTGGGAGATTACCTGAAATTACAGCCATGTACCTAAAATAGAAGTATGCTAAATTGAAGCATGAAAATGAAATATGTCTGGCCAGAACCATGTGCCACTTCGAGGGTTAATATGTGAGAATATATTTCAACTATATATTTGGCATTGAAAATCTACTATGGAACAAATATTAAAATTTAAATTTACCGCTTTATTTAGGTGATAAAAGCGAATCAAGTAATCCGATAATCCAATAATTTTGGATTTTTTTTTATAAATAACATATTGGTGTATAACTTAAAAAATTCAGGATTTTTTGAAAATTTCATTCAAAGTATTGGACATCGTTACCTATGCATTTTTTCCCATTTTTCTGGCAACATATGGAATCCTCACCAAAATAACTCCTAATTTTTTGAGGTCATGAACGAATCAAGCCAATTTGGGATACCCTGTTATGAAGTGAAGCGTATTCCAGTGAGAGTATTTTACATCGATCTAAACAAATGATAGCCGTATAATAGCCTGGAGTATAAGGCGGATGAGGCAAAACTTCGCAACCACAAGTTTTTAAATAGTAGTTTTTAACCGATCTCGCAACATGTGGCCGAGCGTTGCCATAATGCAATATTATGGCTTCATATCTGGTTGCATATTCCGGGTGTTTTTCGGCCAATGCTCGCTTAAAACAAATCAATTGTATTCAGTACAGGTCCCCTATTATGGTCTGGCTAGATTTCAGCAGCTCATAATAGACGGGACGCTTCTGGTTCCACCAAATACAGAGCATTACCTTGGCGCAAAGGATATTCGGCTTTGGAGTTGATTTGGCTGGTTGGCCGGGCTTCACATACGGTTTCATGCACTTCGGGTCATCGTAATGGATCCCTTTTTCATCGCCACGAACCGATGCAAAAATTACTTCTTTTCATGGCATTCAAGCAGCATTTCCCACATACAAGATCGTCTTTCAGCGTCTCTCGGCTTCAACTCATGTGGTACCCAATTTCCTTGCATTTGGATTAATCCTGCTGTTTGCAAACGCTTTGAAATTGCTGCTTGAGTGACTGCCAATGATTGTGCTAGTTCTTCTTCAGTTTGACAATAATCTTTATCGAGTAATGCCTCCAATTCATCATATTTGAACTTTTAGGGCAGACCTGGGCGGTCTTTGTCTTCCGTGTTCAAATCCATGGAACATATTCACGATAAGCTTGGGTGAGCAATCGATGTGCTTTACACTGAGCGAATTATCTGCATGATATTAAAGAATTTTTGCATAAAAATAACGAAGTTGCACTGGAACTCGTCCATTGAAACTTTTCATTGAATTAAGGGAATTTTTCATAAAATGGTCTAAAAAATTTCATTTATTAAAACTTTCATATACTCAATGAAAAAGTTTCATTAAAACTAGATTCATAAAATACATGAAGCTTTTTCATCATATTTATGAAATTTTCATTTACTTTGTGAAGAAAACTTCATTAGTTTACTGAAAAATTTCATTAAATCTCGTCCAGCAAAATTCTCTCTTTGTAGATGCATTTTTTTCAAATTGAAGAAGTAAAGCAAAACTTCCCGCAAAATATGAAAGAATTATCTGAATGATATTACTGAATTTTTGCATAAATCCAATGAAGTTTCACCGGAACTCGTCCATTGAAACTTTTCATTGAATTAATGGAATTTTTCATAAAATGTTGTGAAAAATTTCATTTAATTTATTAAAAGTTTCATACACTCAATGAAAAAGTTTTATTAAAACAGGATTCATAAAATATATGAAGCTTTTTCCTCAAATTTAAGAAATTTTTCATTTATGTTGTACAGAACACTTCATTAGTTTACTGAAAATTTTCATTAAAACTCGTCCAACAAAATTCCCTCTGTGTAGTGTTGTTATTTCAGAAATTATGGCGATTTTCGCTTTTAAAAAATTACAAGATCTGGCGAATTTGGCCCGAACATCAATAAATTTTGGAGAAATTAGTTTTGTTTTAATGCTTAATTAAAAAAAAAAAAAATCTGTCAGCTAGTTTCTTAGGTAGAGAGATATCCGTAAGACGTATCCTGACGTTATCCTGTGAGTCGTAGAGCAAAAATTGTATGTCATGTTACAAGTAGAGACTCTAAGGTAGCTTTGTTGTTATCGATAATGTATTTATACCAGATCGTAAATGTGTTTTTGACGATTTTCCTATTTTTAAAAGTCACTTTTTTCAAATTTACGAAATTTTGTTTACCATTTTTTGTTAGCTATAGTAAAAGTAGTAACTTGTAGTAAGTAAATGAACGCACTTAAAATAAGTTCTTCGTAACGGAACTCAATTGTTAATCTTAATAATATAAGTTCTCTGATCAAATTGAAAAGTCCTTTAACAAACAAATCTATTCATTAAATTCCTATGGTTTACCATTACCAAAAATTAACACCATTTATGTTAAAACTTGGACACATTTTGGAATTTGTTTTAGATAACAAAATCACGCGACTCTATGACTAGACAAGTTTGTATACTTTACCTTGCATACTTTGTATGCTTTTTGCCAATCAACGTCATTTTCTTAATTGCAAAGTAGTGGTATAATGTACAGCTTACGAAAACTACAAGAAGAAATTAGAGTATTTTAAATAATTACTTGTCAACTTTTTTAAAATATAAAAGCATGGTATCATGCAAAAAATTGTGACAAAATAGTTAAAGGAAAACTTGTTCATAATAATTTGCATAACTACTTTAGTATGTACGTACTTGTAGTCGAAATGAACTTTTACCTGGTAAGACATACTCAACTCCCAGTCGTTCACAATAGATGGCTAGTGTTATACAAATTTACACAAAATGAAAACTTAAGAACTGTGTGGTGTTATGTTATTAAAATTGTATGAAATTTGTCATGCTAATTTAAAAAATTTGTAATTATAACAGTTTTTAATATTTTCGTGGTATGTACTGTTTGTTTTTCATATACAATATTTGTAACAAACTTTAAAGCCTCCATTAAGCCCAAATTAGTTTGGAAGTAAAGTACCACAAAATGAGGTATCGTGAAGTAGAAATCTATTTTCAATAGGTTTTCTTACCTCAAATGTACATTAGACCGTACCACCTTACAGGCAAAAAAAAAAAGTGCGGGGTACACCTTCGAATATAAAGAATTTTTGCAAGGCAAATTCGAAAAAAATTTTTTCTTTTAATTTTTCGTTATATTTTCGGCATTTTTCGTTATACATATATTCTTCATTTACAGTCGGCCCTTAAAGTGTGATACATCGTTTTTTTATCCTCGAGGGGACCAATGTTTTGCTATAAAGGATAAATGCAATGAAAAAAAATTTAAAAAGGCTAACCCTTCACTCAAAATAATAAGTCTGTTGGCTGAACAGAAAAATTTGTTACTTTAACAAAATTTATTCCTGTTTTTTTGGCTTAAAATTAAATTTGTTGATTTTGACAAATTTTTTAAATTTAACAAATCTAAATTTAAGTAAAAAATTTGTAAAACTGCAGTTTCATCTGTAATTACATGGAGTCGTGGAATTTATTCAAATTTAGGGTCTCGCGATACTCCCCTGGCCTAGCCTATATCATGTAAGGGCACTCCAAGGGAGCAAACATTTTGTCCGTTTTGCTCTATCTCGCTTAGTTGTCGAGATATTGGCCATTTTGTGAAATGGAAAATTTTTATTAAACATTTCCGAAGTCCAAGGCCCTGCCAAGGTCCATTTTTCGATAAAGATAACACCTTTCGCTGGAGTATTGTACGGTTAGGGGTAGTCACAATTTTCATCAATTTTGTTCTATCTCTCTTGGTTTTCGGGATATGGGCCATTTTAAAAATTCGGGAGGGAAAGAATCTTTATAATTTCGGATATATTGGTGGCGCCATCTACAGGATAATAATAGTAACATGAAAATATTATATTTTAACAATAAAGTTTGTCAGAATTAACTACTGACTTATTATACGTTTGGCAACAAAAATAAAAAATATTTTTGCTGGAATTATCGAAAAACTTCCTTAGCTAAAGTTTAGTGATTTTTTGCGAGCTTTAATTTTGTGGCATTAGGGTCGCACATAGCTGGTGGGTAAATTCCAGAATGGGGTACTTGAGGTCAATGGCCTTTGGAGCAAAACAATGGTCTCCCCGATACGAAAATATCGATGTATCACACTTTAAGATCCGATTATACATAAATGCCAAAGTTATAATGAAAAATTCAAAAAGGCGATCTCTACATTCGGCAAAAAAAAATATTTTTTTTTGAAACCTCCTTGCAAAAATATTTTAGATTCGATGGTGTACGGCAAACTTTTTTTTTGTGGTACGGTCTAATGTACATACTTCCAAATTAAGTAGTTCTTTATACTGTCATTAACTACGGAATTCTACGCTACTACTAAACTAATGGGGTCATTTTGTAACTCGAATGAAAAACGTTTTTTCGTTTTCGTTTGAAACGTAAACGAAAATATTTGGTATTTTATAAAACGGGTAGTAGTTTGCGTTTGTTGCCATTTGCGAGTTATTATTGCCAGACAAAAAAAATAATATTTGTGACATGGAATTACAAATTATTTAATTAAAAATTTGTTCATAGAATTTTCCAAGTCTGTTTAGCCTGATCGGTAAATGAGTTGTTATTTTTAGTTCTAATATTTTTAAGGTCCAGGTATCGAATCCTGTGTGGGGCAAATTTTATTTATTAGTAGTTTTTTTTTATGATATATTTTTGGACATTTTTTTTTAATACATAATATGAAACAAATATATTTAAGAAAAATTTTATATTGTACAGAAAATCAACCTAAATAAGAAGAACCTTCTATTAGCGGATAGCAAAGGAGTACAAAGAATGGTTTGTTAAGATGGCCCTTAAGTTTCGAATTGTCAGTTTTGAGTTTTAAAACCCCTCAGTTTGTTTCATTTGGTCTCAAACGTAGAAGTTTATATATAAAGAAAATTTTTTCTAAATCGTGTCTTAGCGCATCTAAAATCTGATATTTTTAAAATTGCCCAAATTTTCACTAATTTGCATATAAATTTAAGTGCTTATGCATAATAATTTGATTTTTTATAACGATTTTGGTGTGAAAAAATTTGTTTTATAAGCCGTTTATAAATTTAAAAATTGATTATGCATATGACCCTAAAAGAATTATTTTTTATTGAGAATAAAAAATAAAGGAGTATTACATTTAACTACTTCATATTTTTAAACCCATATTTATACAATTTTTATTCGAAAAATTGCAATTACCTAACTTTTTATGCAAAAACTTTAACTTTTTAATAGGAAATGACAACTATTTCTGTTCGTTTGAATATGGCATAATATTCGTTTGCAAACGTTTACTTACTTCTTATAAAATACCATTTTATTAAGGAGTTTGTCTTCGATTATAATATTGCCAGATTGAAAAAAAAGAAAATATATATATTTTTTTTGAGTTTTACGAAATTTAAAAAAATTAAAAATAAAAAGACGTTCAAACGAAAGCAAAGTTTCGGTTTACAAAATGACCCCATAAGTATATAAATTTTGACACCATGCCGGTATGCATCACCATATAAAGTAAACTGAATTTAGTAAATTTTTTAAATGAATAATATAACAATAATTGGAGTTGTTAGAAAAAATTTTTATCAGGGAATGTAGCATTGAAAGACCCTTAGGTAACCAGTGAACACTTAAGATTTCAATACTTAAAACTCAATACATGGTAATAAAAGGTTTTGCTGTGTCCAAATAAAACAACGTCACACCAAATTAATTTTAATTGTTTTGATAGAATTTCAATAAATTTTTTCTTGTGTGCGCACTTTTTAACCGTTAAACTTTCAAGATAGTTTTAGTTTTACTAAGAAAAACCAATAAGCATTGGGGGCATTTAAATGTTATATATGTACCTTTAACCCTCTAATGCCCGGGCCGCCAAAAGGAGGTCTTCAGATTTTAAATAGTTTTTGGCTAAATAACAATATTTTATTAAACAAGATATACTATGTTCGTAGAAAACTTAATTACCTACTTTTTTGCCTTCAAACTTTTTTTTGTATAAGGAACGGGTTTCAAGCGAGAAGCAGTAAAGCCTTGCTGGTCTTATCGAATTCTTTCAAAAAATTTTTATTCTTTGTAATTTACTTCTAAAAATTGTATCATCTTTCTCTGATTTGAAAATAATTTAAACAGAAAGTGATATTAATTTATGATCTAGAGTCAAACTAAAATAATATTCATTTAATTTAATAAATTTTAAAAAATTAATTTTTAAAAAAGAAAAAAATACATTTACGATCTGGCGTACATTATCGATAATAACAAAGCTAGTTTAGAATCTCTAATTGTAAAATCAGTTAAAAATTTTTCTCAAGGAGCCACAGGATAACGCCAGGATACGTCTTAACAATATCTCTCTAACTCAAAAACTAGATGACAGACTTTTTTGAAATTAATCACTGAGCATATACTCAGAGCTAGTAGTAAGCAGAACTATTTAATTTAGTCAAAATCTATAGATGTTTAGTGCCAAATTTTACAAATTTCATTATTTTCAAAAAGCGAAAATCGCCATAACTTCTGAAATAACAACAATTGATCAACAATTTTCAGTACGTAATTTTACTTTACTGATAGCGTTATTTACAGCAAAAACCGAAATTATTTGACTTCTGAGTTTCTAGGTAAGTCTTCAATCTTTGTTATGAAGTTAAAATTTTAATATTTGTGCGATAATAGATTTTCAACGACAAATATATAGTTTAAATATTATCGTAATCAGAAGAAAGAGCATTAGAGGGTTAACTAAAAATATTTAATCCTCTATCAATACACCGAACAAATAAGAAAAATTTATTTGTGTCTTCTATTATCAATTTAATTTTAAAAAATTTGCATTTCAATTTCCTTTTATCTTCCTTATTTCGTACCAACTACCTACTACGTCCTTAAATTTAATTTCTTTTTAAAGACAAGTGGACTATTTTTATCATAAAATACTTGCATTTATCTTATAAGTATATGTGACCTTCTCCGAGAAAAGGGACCTAGTGTGTCAAAATGAAGTTTTAAATCAGTGGTGTTCAAAACTAAAAATGTAGTTGTGTTGGTGAGAAAATGAGAATTGCACTGTAAGAAATGTTCAATGTGTTAATAGAATTTCTGTATGCATTTAATTTTTATTAAAAATACGAAAATGTTTTGTGTAAAAAACGAAGTAGGTACTTTCGGAAAATACAAATAAATACTACACTGTTTTAAAGAAATAAAAATGAACAAAATATAATTTTTGAAAGAAAAAAAAATACATATATATATACATATATTCTTTTATTCTATGTAAAACAAAAGGTTTTCGATTTTTTTTAAATAATATCAATGGTTTCAATGTATTTACATATTTATAAAATATCTTTAATCTGCATTTATAATCATAAAATATTGGTCGTATATTGTTATTAATTTTTTTTTTTCAGTACATTAAAAAAAAATCAGTATATACCCGTACTCATGTTCATTCGTCGCTGTTTCAGTGACGACTAAAAGCAAGAGCGTAAGAATACATGTGAATTGAGCAGGGACAATTGTCCTATAGGCTGAACACCACTGTTTTAAATTAAACATTAAAATTTTAATGTTTTTCTCATTTTTATCGATTTTCCCACTCTTAAGTCCAAACCCGTTTTTTGACACACTAGGTCCCTTTTCTCGGAGAAGGTCATATATACTGATTTGACCTTTAGTTTAAGGTACATATCAATATAAATAAAATAAATGCAAATATGTTATGATAAAAATAGTCCACTTGTTTTTGAAAAGAAATAAATTTTTTTTTCACAATATGGCGTTTAATAAGGAAGTAGTAGTTGTCATATTAAAAAAGATTGAATGGAACAAGGTACAAAATAAGAAGATAAAAGGAAGTTAAAATGCCAATTTTAGAAAATTAACTTGATCTTAGGAGACACAAATAAATACGATTTTGTTTTTTTTTTGCTCGAGGTACCGATAGAGGATTAAAATATATATACCATAATTAAAGGTAAATTTCATTTAAGCTCCCCTAATTCTTATTGCCTTTTCTGAAATAAAAACTAAAAAAATAATTTTTTTTGATATTCACAAAAAAAGAAAAATATTTAGAAATTGAAGTTTAAAAATCGGCTTTGAAAGATTTGTGCGGAATTTTGTAAATTCAAATACAAAAAAGAATTTTGAAAATCGGTTAAGAATTGTGGAATAAAATGGTATTTGTTTAAAAAAAAGTGCTTTTTGACACATTGGGTGGCACCCAAAAACAGAGCAATTTAAAATTTTTGTCTTCAGTAATGTACTAGCGGGCGAAGCTCTGTATATTGTTAGCGTGACTTAAAGCATACATGGGACTAATTAATTAGGTGGACTAATTAATTGGTGATTTCATTACCATTGCACATCAATTATAATGAAATTATTTTCATTACCATTTTTTTAATTAATGGTACTGATTCTAAAATTTAATTTCATTGATTAATGACAATGATTTTAAATTTCATTACCATTGATAATGAATAAATTAAAAAAAATAATTGCCATTGACAGAAAAACGTAAGAAAAACTCGCTGAAATCCAAGATGGAATATGCTCATTCAGGCTCATGATCATTTGAAATTAAATATTACTTTCCATTCCATTGTTATTTGTATCCAGGTAAAGTTTAACCGAATGGAATGGGTCCTCCTTAAAAAATTATGTTTTATAACTTTCCCGGACAATCCGTTGTTTGTTTTCATTTGTCTGAATTTTTTTGTAAACAAATGGTTTTTAATCAATTGTAATTAGTTTTTTTTATACATTAGTGTAATTTCATTACCATTAGTAATGATTTTTCTAATGAAAAATATTTCATTACCATTAAATGGTAATGAAATAAGTTTCAGATTTCTGGCATAAAGAGTATTTAAATGGGGTTCTTTGCTACTTCCTATAAAAGTTCGCATATATATATAATGCCTGCATCAGTGAATATCTATTAGACCGCCCCTTCGTTGTATGGGCGATCCTAAGGCACCCTAATGCGCACACATACAAGTATTTCAAAATATTTTTTGTTGCATCAAATTCATGACTTTGTTCAACCACAATATTTAACTCTAGTGTACATTTTACCACGTACATTCATTCAACATATGTGGCTTTCCACACCATCTGCCCCGCTATTACAAAAAGTATATCGTATTAATGGCGAATTTTCGGTATGTATATTAGACCGTACCTCAAAAAGTTCGCCGTACACCCTCCAATATGAAGTATTTTTGCAAGGCAATTTCAAAAAAAAAAAAAACATTTTTTTTTGCCGAACGTAGGGGTCGCCTTTTTCAATTTTTCGTTATAGCTTCGGCACTTAAAGTTGGAATTTAAAGTGTGATATATCAATTTTTTTGCCTCGTGGAGACCAGTGTTTCGCTATAAAGGAAAAATCAAATGAAAAAAAATTTAAAAAAGCTACCCCTACGTTCGGCAACCAATTAAAAAAAAATTTCTACTGGGTTTATCGAAAAACTTTCTTAGCAAAAGTTTAATGATTTTATGCGAGCTTTAATTTTCTGACATTACGGTTGTACATTAGCGTGGTAGTAGCTGATATCTGGTGGGTAACTACTAGAACGGGATACTTGAGGCCAATGGCCCTTATATCAAAACACTGGTCTCCTCGAGAGAAAAACATCGATGTATCATACTTTAATATCCGACTGTAAATGCCAAATATATAACGAAAAATGTAAAATGGCGACCCCTACGTTCGGCAAAAAAAAACAAAAAAAATTTTTTTTAAACCTCCCTGCAAAAATACTTCATAATGGAGGGCGAACTTTTATTTTTTTGCCTGTAAGGTTGTACGCTTTAATATACATATTACCATATACAACAAAAAGAAAGTATCCGTTCTTCTTTTTATACTTTCTTAAAAAATGGGAGGAATGGTTAAATCTTGAAAAAACTAAAGAGTGCTTTTAGTGACTAATTTATTATAATTTTTTGGAATATTCCAAGAACATAAAATTAAACATAATCTTTAAAGCTTATTACGGGCTATCATCTCAAAAAAAAAAATAACATTTTCTGAGCAAGTTTTGAATTTCGATTTTTTCGATATTTATAAAAAGCTGAATTTATCTAAATCCACCCTAATTTATTTTTTTCAAGTTTTAAAAAATGCTCCGATGATTTTCAATCGGTTGAAACAAAAATTTGAGAAGTTTTCGAAAAACTTTACATTGAATATAGTACAAATATAGTTGTATCGTATTTAAGCAAATTTGTCTCATATAGGTATGCGTATAAACCATGTTTGTATGTACATTTAGGAGGTGAATATATACATAGGTAGTTGAACTTAATCAATGAAGTGATTTTAATTGGTTTTTTAGGAACAAGATAAAAAACATACAAAAAAAAGTTATTTAATGCACTGGCTTTATTGCCAAAAAGGGTAAATATTGTATGGTCTATATTTGGTTAATATACTAAAAAAGGTTCTTTGTTGTTTATCTATTGATATGCACAAATATTAAGCAAGTTCTTGAACATTGATAAAATGACGGTAACTCAATAAAAATTTTGAAACTGGAGTGATATGGGAAAGGCAATAATTTTGCTAAAAACCCAAACTAATTCCAACATCTGAAGAAGAAATTCTTTACTCATACACAAAAACATAGCCAATAAAAATATGAACGGGTGTGTTGTGTGTGTAGTTTTTTGAAAATTTAAACAAAAAAACTGTCAAATATGAAAAACAAACCACAAAATCGTTTTTCTTTACGTTTTGTCAGTTAAAAATTGATGATTGTTTTAACCGACTTTTCAATTATTTTTATTTCTTTTATGGATTGTTTAAACATCCCAGCCAAATTTTTTTGAACTGGTTACCTCTGAATCTGTTCTAGAACAGGTGGTTTTACCACCGGTTCCGTGGAACAGGTTTTAGAACTGAATTCCTGGAAGTCAAAATAGAAGGTTTCACTGTCGCAGAACCAGTTCTATAACTGGTTCTAGAACTGGTTCCAAAGCAACCTGTTCTAGTTTGGAGGAAAAGAACCAGTTGCTTTTGGGACAAACTCAAAAAAAAATCACCGATGATAGAACATAAATTAGAACAGGTTGCATGCAAGTACAAGTTGTTCTACAACCGGTTCTTTGCATCCGACAATTTCGCTGGGATTGTTTGAAAATAAATAGCAAAATGGTTTAAATATAATGAAAAATCAGTAGTCCTTTTCTTAACTGTGTTTTCAATCAATTTAATATGTCTTTTAGTGTAGAGACAATCTGACAATTACACGTAAACTATTAATGCAGCTTATTGGAAAATCACTGATGAAGTCTGCCCATAGAAAAAAGGCAGACACAAGATCTAGTCTGATTTTAAAATTAATGTGTTCAGAATTTTTAGAAAAAAAACGTTTCTTCATCTTCTTAGCTTCAAATAAAATTATATTTGAATTATACTCTATGTAAATTTTGCAATATTTTTCCAGCGATAGAAAATTTTCTGAGCAGAAAAACAAAAATATTAAAAAAATTAATAAAAAGATAAATTAAGTTTTTCATAAAAAATTCAAAAACTCAAAATTAAGAACTTGTTCCGAAAAAATTTACAATTTTTTTCTTTCAGGAAATATCCAATGAAGATCTCTACATATTGTGTTTACCTTTATGCTTTTGTCATATTCCAAACAAATTTAATATATTTTTTAAGTCAAATATACACGTTCAATATTATTGATCAATGTTATCAAAATCAACCAATCAGAACAAAGTATTTAAAAATAAAATATTCTGATTGGTTGACTTTGAAAAATTTATCAATAATATCGAACGTATATGCCCTATTTTATTAATATTGCTCTTAAGTAGGGCATAGACGTTCAATATTATTGATAAATTTTTATAAAATCAACCAATCAGAATATTTTATTTTTAAATACTTTGTTCTGATTGGTTGATTTTAAAAACATTGATCAATAATATTGAATGTGTATGTTTGCTTTGTTTTATATTTTTCATCATTTGTCCATGCCGACTTCGCCCACTTTCTGGAGAAGGACCAACACCAATATGGATTACTCTTTGTGTCATAAATGTTAGGACTGTACTTACGGAAAGTTTGACATTGATACGGTATATGTTATTCTGGCTGGACATTTGGTGCGGAATGCCTCATATGTACAATAGTATGTGACTTGCAGTCATTATCTATGTTATATCTATCTAAACAACCAAACTAATACTATACTACTCGTTCAAAAAAGTTATATGTATATATTTATTCAAGTTATGTGTACTATGTCAAGGATAAAAAATGTAGTAATTTTAGAACAACCTCAATGGGTTCAATTCCAACAACAAAGTTTTAAATATTTTGCACCTTCAGATATTTTCTCTACGATTTGGGGGTCTTATGTTGTCATTATAACATATATGCTAAAATAAACAAAATGTAGTTATAAAGAAAACAAAATAAATTAAATCTTTTGAAGTTAAAAGACAACTACTCGTAAACTGACTACTTATATATGAATTTTAATTAATATACTAGTATTTTAATTTTTTGGATATGATGTAAGAAATCTAACGAGAATGATCCACAGAGTTATACGCGAATTAAGTGAAATTTGGATACATATGTATAAGTTGGTCGTCAAAAAGATAAGGTCACTTAGCTTTAAAACATATACCAACCCAGTGTAGAAAACCATTATCAAATATTTATTACACTGACTCAGGAAAAAGTAAAAAAATGTCCCCTTATTTTATGATGATTCTTTAAATATTTCGGGTCTAGCAATGATACCACACGAGAGTTTTTAAAAAGTGTCTGTTTTTTAGTTTTCGGAATAATTTTAAATTTATATAGAGACAACATAAGCAATATGTACGAGTGTATCATATAATAGGGTTTTTTGAGGCGCGTTCAGCCGTATATACAGCATGTCTGAAAAAGAATAATTTCTAAGTAAGTTGTACGGAGATATTTGTGATTTAAATGCCAAATTAAGATATCTTAACCTCTAGTCGATTTTATTAAATACTTGTTTCAGATTTTCTTAATATTCATGTAAATTCGAGGTTTACCAGAAGTTCAATTGGGTGGAAACGCTTTGTTCTAAATGGGGAAATATAGGCATCAAAATTATTCTTTTTGACAAGAGCATAATCATTGCGTGGAAATAATTTTCAATTTTGCCAATTTAATAAATTATCGTATAAAATTAAATCTTTATAGCTACACTCAGGAAAAATATTTGTTGGAATTCGATCAAAACCATTAAAATTAATTTTCCAGGACGTTATTTTATTTGGATTTGCCTATGATTGAGTACTTAAGCAGAAATATTTTACTAGGTATTAAAAATAGGGAAAATGAACTAAAAACAATCCTTTTAACAAATTATTGGTAACCTTTATTAAAAAAATTTCAATATTGGATAGTGGTAACTACAAATACGGGTATCCTAATCAAATATGACCTTAAAGTCGAGTTTCTGTAGAACCAACCGAATTGTGGATTGTAGTGATAACACACACAACTATTAATTGGTATTGGCAAACGAATTTTATACCGTATTTTTTTTCCAAATAAAACACATAAATTCAAAATTAGACATTAATAAGTGTTTGTGGTGTAGTGGTCGAGGAGTTGGCCGGATTTCCGAGTTCGAATCCCGAAAAAGACAAAAATTCAGATCATTTTTTGTTCATATGGCTAAGAAAATTAAAAGTAGTTGTGGTACAGTGGGTAAGAGTGTGAAATATTAACCTGAATGGCCGGGTTCTATACCAGAAAATTCATAAAAGTTTTTTAATTTCAATAAAATTTTGTGGAACATAATAATATTTATAAGGAACATAATATTGAATTAGACTACCGAATATTGGCTTTCACGATGAAAAATATATTTTAATAAAGGGTGGTCCAACCAAAACGCACGATGTTAATTGTAAATAAAAAAATATACTAATATCTAAATAAAAAGCAGTAGAATTAGGGTCCACTGCATTTAATTTTGACACTAAATTAAATGCAGTGTTTTTATTCGAAAAGGTCGTTATCCATACATACTTTCTGCATGAAAAACCGCACAAAATTTGTTCAATCTCTTAACCGCTGCATTACAATGAAATAAAAAATAAGTAGTTACCAAAATAAGTAACTACTTATTCGTATTTTATTAAGTAGTTAAAAAATAAGTGGTTGCAAATGGTTGAATAATGAGGCTTACTCATACACTTATTAGTGGTTAAAAAATAAATAGTTACCGATATCACCTTATTGGTGTAAAAAAATGTATTCATCTATAGCCTATACGTTAAAATCGCGATTTTTCAAAAAATTTTGTATGGCAGCATAGCTTTCCAAAATGTCCCCAAAGTCCAACTTTAAGTATAATATAGGGTCACCTCTAAAAACTGTTCTTGCGAAATTTCAAGCAAAAAGTTTCCAATTTGCCCTATATTATACTTAAAGTTGGACTTTGGGGACATCTTGGAAAGCTATGTTGCCATACAAAATTTTCGAAAAATCGCGACTTTAACGTATAGGCCGCTATACAATACATTTTTTTATTGAAATATTTTCCTTTCGATTGCTTCCTTACTAAGGCATTTATATCGTAAATATGGCCACAGGTCCTGTGCTTACATTTTAATACAAAAAATTCATATTAATTGAATTTGAAAATCTTTTTATATAAAAAACCGAATGGACAACCGCCAAACTTTGAAGACAACGCTTTACACAGTTTAAGATTAATTCCGTGTCCTATTTTTCAAACTTAAGTGTGTATCAATATCTCAATAACTTTTCTAAAAATAGTCGCTGAAAGTCAAAATTTCAAAATTTTTACAGGTTTTTTTAAAAAAAATTTAAGTATAAGACGAAGTCCGATTTTAAATATCAAAGCCAATTTGCAAAGAAAAATTTTAAATTTTGACTTTCTGCGGCTATATTTAGAAAAGTTATTGAGATATTCATACACACTTAATTTTAAAAGATAGGGCACGGTATTAAGCTTAAACTGTGTAAAGCGTTTTCTTTCCGAAGCTATAGTTACTAAATTATAAATTTTGTATCGAAAAAATCGGCTGAAAAATTAAAAAACTTTAAGTCGCGAATTGTGCAAAATCTAGAGACAATTTGAAGAAATTGGTTGCAGATTCGAAATCAGCACCCAATAATTATCCTAAAACCAGTGCAAAATTGTGCAACTTGTAAATATTGTCATATTTTGTAGAGCTGTGTAATATTTCAATAACCCGTCGGCTGTAGGAATCAAACATGTTCCTATTCCAAGAATACAGACGTAACTATACTAAGATGCGACCGCTTAGCCATCTCATCCAAGCAAGGTCCTGAATGCAGTGTAAAACTCATAGGTCTACAAAATTTTCATATCGAAAATTTATAACAAATATCAAACCTCTCAGGCTCTGACTGCATTAAATTAATTTCTAAATTTTAAAAATTCAATTAGAAGGCTGTTAACCCATCCAGAAAGTTTTAATACTTTTAATTAAGTCAAAAATTATTCAGGCAAAGAATATATTTTTTGAATTTTAAACTTATTTATCAAAAATTATGCGTTTTTTGGACGAAAATATTGGTCTTAGTAAAATGAATCATAAAAGGCATAAACATTTGAGGCAAATTTCTAAATCCAAAGATGATTGAGAAACGACTTAGAAATGTGAATAAATTTGAATATTTTGTGAACAATTCAAAAAGGATTCAAAAAAGGATTGATTTTTTAGCCTAAATAATTCTTTAAATTATTTCTTTAAGTCGTTTTTGATTCAAAAAATAAGGCTCTTTTGGATGCACCACTTTCATACAAGTGAAAGTTTAATAATATATTCTGAGCACTTTTCTGATAAATTTTTGGGCTCGTTTGCTAGCTGGAAACTCTACACTGAGAGAATTATCCTTCATGATATTAATGTTATAAAGTCATAGAATTTTTTTCGTAGAACCAATTAAGAATTTCATTATGTATATAATATTTAATTAATATTATGAAATTTTTCATAACTTTTCTTTCATAAAATTTCATAATTTCATTAAAAAAATTCATTGAATTTCATAAATTAGATCTTCATAAATTTAATGAAAATGTATTTTATATATTTATATGAAATTTTTCAATAGTATTTATTTACTTTTTTTTTATAAAATATCGTCATTTCCTGAGAGAATAATCTTTTATAATTTTTATTTTTTTTAATTAATTTTTTATTATAAATTTTGGACTATGAAATTTTTTATAAATCATGTTAATCATTTCGAAACTTTTTTTTATGAAACTTTTTAATTTAATGAATTCTTTCTTTAGATATATTTTGTACATCCGTAAAATATGCTACGATTTTATTACGCCTTTTGCATTTGCTAAGTACATTTTATTTATCTACTCCAGCTTAGCAACGACAACAACCAACTATAACAAATAATAGTAAATGAAATTGCTTCATAGATTTTATGAAGCTCTTCATTGGCTGAATGATTTATTCATTGGACGGTTGGCCTATTAATTTTATGAAGAGTTTCATTAATTGTATGAACTTTTCATAAACATTGACTTTAATGAAACCTGTTTCATAGATTCTATGAAAAGTTTCAATGGACGAGTTCCAGTGACAATTTTCATTGAAACTATGAAGAAATTCATTACTGAAGTGATGATAATTCTCTTAGTGTACCAGCCTAGAAAAAAATTTTAGTCTAAAAATAGATTTAAAAAATATAAGAAAAATACTTTTTAATTTTATTTTTATTATTTTTCTTTTTTGGAACTGGTGGTTTAATTATTTTAACTTTCTCACTAGTTTTATTTGTTAATGTTTTTCTTAGAAACCATTAGAGGTACAAAATACGTTATTTAAGTCAATATTGTAGAGATAAAAATGCTTTATAACAAAAAAAAAAAAAATGTTTTTTAAATTTGTTTCTTAAATTGCAGGTATCTCATTTGGTAATCTCCTGTCTTGATGAAAATCCTGGAGACAAATTTTTAACTGATTTTATAATTAGAGATTCTAAACTAGCTTTGTTACACTGTGAGACAAATGGTAGGGGTCAGTGATCGGGAAGGGTTCAAACTACCGGGGAAAGTTATATCGGTAAAAAAGAAGTTATACGTGTCCCGGCGTTTCGCTGGGTCAACCCTAGGAATCGAGATATATCGATTTGACCTTTGGTGGTCTTTTTTTTTGACATAACTCGAGAACCACTAGTCCGATTTTGCTCAAACAATTTTAAAAAAATTAAAATTACAATTCCTTTAATCTGTTCATATAACGTTTTTCTATATACTCAACAGTTTTGCCGGTAAAAATAAATGTATGAAGAAAAAAATATTTTTTGTCTAAAATATTAAAAAAAAGTAATAAACAAAAGGTTTTTGATTTTTATGGTAGCGGTAACAAACATTTATTTTTACCGGCAAAACTGTTGAGTATATAGAAAAATGTTATATGAACAGATTAAAGGAATTGTAATTTTTAATTTTTTTAAAATTGCTTGAGCAAAATCGGACTAGTGGTTTTCGAGTTATGTCAAAAAAAAGATATATCTCGATTCCCAAGGGTGACCCAGCGAAACGCCGGGACACGTATAACTTGTTTTTGACCGATATAACATTTCCCGTTGGTTTCATCCCATCCCGATTTTGACTGTCGCATAGTGTTTTCATTGAAACTATGAACAAATTCATTACTGAAGTGATGATAATTCTCTCAGTGTAAAAAAAAAAATAAATTATGAAAACTTTACTCCTTGCATAAAAAACTGCTGAGATAAGCCGATTTTCTTTGCTAAGTATTAGTAGAATAAGAATAGCAAAAGTAAAGATGTTAAATATACAGAATTTTATTTTTATTTGAGCTAAGTTTTAGTTAATTGAAATAAAAATTTACTCTGCTAGAATCAGCAACAAATTTTGCTGAATTTAGTAGAATAAAAAACCACAAAAAAGTTTTAAATTGTTTTAAATAGTTTTAAGAGAATACTATTTCACATCATATATTTCCGTTGATTTTAACAAGATGAGCAAAAATTTTTATGCAAAGTCACTTTTAAATAATAAACCTGTAAAATTAGCAAAAAAAAAGCTACTAATTGTTTTGCTATTTTCACAGGTTTATTTCTATGAGTGTGTGAATAAATTTTACCAGACTTTACTAACTATTTTACTACTGTTTTTTAAGTGCTTCAAGGACAATTCTCAAAAGTATATTTTAGAGATACTTACGAGATCCGTAAAACAGCCTTAAACATTTCATAAAATGAAAGGTAACCTTTTTGAATTCAAACTAATAAAAAAGAAAGAGAGTATCCTAAGTATTTCTACATCATATTGAACCATAAAGTACTTTTCCCAGGCTTAATGTATTAAATAAAGACGAAGGAATTTTTTTACATCAACTACATACTGAATTCAAATGCAAATTACTGTAACTCAAAAATTAAAATAAAAATTTGTTCCAGAGCATCGTGCAAAATGTATGATATTTGCAAAATTCCAACCCACATCCACTTAGCGATGATTTACTTGTCAAAAGAAAAGTTTTGGTCCATATTGCCCTATTTAGAACACATTGTTTCCAACACATTGAATTTCTGATAAAACGCGAAAAATCGCGAATTTCAAAAAATCTGAAACACGTGTTCACTTAAATCGTCTATGGATTATGATATGTAAGTTTAAAATTTCAGTCACAAATATCTCCGTACAAAAGAGTCAAACATTTGTTCTTTTTATAGAATATCCTTGAATATAGGACATTTCAGAATATGCTTGAACATGTTGTATATACCGCTAGACACGCCTCTAAAAAACCTTTAATATGATACCTATATTGAGTATGTTGTCTTCAGCTAAGATGCAAATTTCTTAAAAAAACTAAAAAAAGATCTTTTTTTAAAAATGGTCCAGCTCGTGAGATCTCATTGCTAGACCCGAATTATTTTGGGAATCATCATAAAGCAAACCAAGGTTTGTTTGGGGCGGTGCTGTTTTTTTACTTTTTTTGTGAGTCGTTCTAATGTATATTAATTTTAAATTAATTAAATTTTTTTTTAATTTTGTTTAAAATTTAAAATTTGTTTGATTGTTTTAAAATTAATGAAGGGCCGCACGAAATTTTTTCATGGGCCGCATTTGTCCATGTATGGTGTATTTGATTAGAATACCCATATTCGTAGTTAGCACTTTCAATAATCGACAATCTTTTTTAATAAATTTTATAAATTGTATATTCACTAAATAAATTGTATGGTTCTACTTTAAACAATTACTAAAAGATTTATTTTTAATTTATTTTGAAATACCAATAATTGGACAATAGGATTATTTTTTACTTCCTTCATCCCATTGCTTTTCCCACTAAAATATTTTTGATTTACTGGTCGATTACAGGTAATTCCAAATAAAATAAACTCCTAACAAATAAATTTAAATTTTTTTGATTGCATTTCAACCAATCTTCTCCCTGGGTTTATGAACAATGATTACAATGAATAATTTGTTTTTCACTCTACCATATATAGGAACTCTGAACAATGCAAGTAATATAGAATGCATCAAACAATAAAGTTTTCATGCAAGAATTATTGTCTTAATTTTATTGGCATACATTTTGGGTGTTCATAGACAAAAATATTGCAACTTAAAAAATTGCAAACAAAAAAACTTAAATGGGCCTGAAGTGTAAGAATGACCTAAAAATAAAGAATAAAAGTTTTAGAATATAAATCTCAACGAAGAAGAAAGTTTTGAGCAAAAAATGGACAAAAAAGTTTGTTTAGATATTCTTTTTATCAATATTCATAATTGAATAATAATTTCTTAGTAATATCTTAACTTTATAATAGAATTTTATGGAAATGTTATCCTAGGAAAACGAAAATCTCCACAAACACTATTTAATGAATTTTTAATAAATGAAGCTGAAAATAAATTGACATTATGATAGTTTCCCTTTATGAATTTTAATTTAATCAATTTATTTAATTTATTCAATAACTTAAGTGTACAAATGCACAGAAAAATCTTAGGAAGGGGTTTGTTTACTAATTTCGAAAAAATAAGTTGTAACAGTAGATGTTTTTGTTAGATTTTGTCATTTTTGTAAGAACTACAAAACCAAAAATAGTCAGTGGTACCAAAAAGTTCTGATACTACCCAGCAAAACCTTCTATTACCAGGTAAAGGGAAATGGAGTAAGAAACCAAAAATTGTAACTACTTACACTTTGGTCGCATAACACATTATTTTAACATGGGGGGTGTCATTGGGGGTAAATGGTTGCCTAAATCGTACCGGTATAGGCTAAAATAAGTGATTACGAAGGAAGTACTGAAATAATTCGTTACTTGTAATATTAAATTCACTAGTTAGCTAAAATAAGTACATACTTGTATGGAGTGAAATAAGTCGTTACACATTAATACATACTTCATTGGTTACATATAGAGAATAAAATCAGGCGTTACCAGTAATGACTTTGTTTAAAAGTACACCGATCCGAGCAATGCAATTAAATTATAAATTTTTATTAAATCGTGCTTTCGCATAATAAGTAGTTATATAATGCAATACCAAGAACTTATTATTTTTACCCTTATTATATAACACAATATCAGTAATATATTATTTTAAAGCCTCCAAGTAAGTAGTGATATATCTCTATATCAGTAACTCATTATTTCATACTTCCCATATAAGTATTGATGTATCACAATATTAGTAACGTATTACTCTAAGTTTCTTAGTAAAACCAAGGGTAAAGGGGTACCCATTGCCAGGCAATGCGTGAAAAAGGTCCAACCCATTACCAAGGTTTTGCTGGGTAGGTTACCGTGCAATTCAATACAACTGACTGACAGAATACTTTTTTGTTGGTATTTGTTTAACCAACACTTAGTGATTTATAAAAAAACACTGACAAAGAGTTGATTTATTACGAAATACCAACGCTTGAAAAAAATGTTTCCCAGGACACAATAGTTACAAAATTTCCAATGATATAAAAAAGAAATGCACTGGCAGAGCACTGATTTTAGAAAAATAATAGCGAGAAAACGCTGGTAAGGCACTGTAAGAAAAAAAAATGTTTGTAAATTATAAATTCGTTGAAAAATTTGTGGTGGCTTAAAATTTTCCAATTAATTTTTTGATTACAAAATATTCTTACAATATTTTTAGAATTTTTTTATTTTAATTCATATTTGTATATGAATCAAACAAATTTAAAATCATGAAAAATACACTGAAATGGATATGGGAAAATCTACGAAACAGGTCGATTTCAGATAGGTATTTTTTTTTGGAAAAAGGTATTTTTTTTTTTTGGAAAAAGGTACTTTTTTCGGAAAAATGTACTTTTTTTGGTAAAAGGTACTTTTTTTGGAAAAAGGTACTTTTTTTGAAAAAGGTATTTTTTTGAAAAATGTATGTTTTTTGGGAAAAGGAAAATTTTTTAGAAAAATGTACTTTTTTTGGGAAAAGTTACTTTTTTTTGGAAAAGGTACTTTTTTGAGAAAGGTACTTTTTTTGAAAAAGGTAGTTTTTTGGAAAAATGTATGTTTTTTGGGAAAAGGTACTTTTTTTGGAAAAGGTACTTCTTTTTGGAAAAGGTACTTTTTTTGGAAAAAGGTACTTTTTTTAAAAAAGGTACTTTTTTTTGGTAAAAGGAATTTTTTTTGGAAAAGGAATTTTTTTGGAAAAAGGTACTTTTTTGGAAAAAGGTACTTTTTTTGGAAAAAGGTACTTTTTTTGCAAAAGGTACTTTTTTGGAAAAAGGTACTTTGTTTGGAAAAAGGTACTTTTTTTGGAAAAACGTACTTTTTTTGGAAAAAGGTACTTTTTTTTGGAAAAGGGTACTTTTTTTGGAAAAAGGTACTTTTTTTGGAAAAAGGTACTTTTTTTGGGAAAAGGTACTTTTTTTGGGAAAAGGTACTTTTTTTGGAAAAATGTACTTTTTTGGAAAAATGTACTTTTTTGTCCCCTTTTTGCTCCTCCCGATAAGAATTTCCAAAAATGCCGTCTCAACGGACGTTACACCGGTCGAGGAACCTACATACCAAATTTCAACTTCATAGCTCCAGCAGTTTGAGCAGGCCGTCAATGGGGAGACTTTTTGCCCGTCCCTGTAAAAATTTCCAAAACTCCCGTCTTGGTGGATGTCTACGATAGTGGAGGAACCTTTATACCAAATTTCAACTTCCTACCTCCAGCGGTTTGGGCAGTCCGTCAAGGGGGGGCTTTTTCCCATTTTTAACCCCCTTTTTTACAACGTCCCTGTCCAAAATTCCAGAAGGTACTTTCCAGAAAAGTTAGCCCATACTCCAAGGAACACATATCTTAAATTTCAGCTTTCTAGCCAAAGGGGTTTTGGCAGGCCGCCAAGGGGGAGACATTTCCCCTTTTTGCCCGTTCCGCTAGGAATTTCCAAAAATCCCGTCTTAGCGGACGTCTACGCCGAAAGAGGAACCTACATACCAAATTTCAACTTCCTAGCTTCAGCGGTTTGGGCTGGGCGATGTTGAGTCAGTCAGTCAGTCACGTTATTCTTTTATATATAGAGATTAAAAAATTTCAATTGCATTAAGGCTGAAATCGCAAGGATTAAAAATCTCTGAAATTACTTTTTATTGAAAAAACAGAGCTACAGATTTTAAAAAACTACTATTTGTTCCTAATTGAGGGCATCTACTTTTCAACAAATGTGAGATTTTTCAACATCATAATTATTATCCACCAAAGGCTTCCAGCGATTTCCTCTTATGCTGAAAAAGTTACATCCAAAAGAGTTGAAAATCTTTTGAAAGTTACAATCAAAATTAGGGTAGTTTTTAATTGAGAAGAGTACATTAGCAGTATAAATATTAAAATTTAAGATATTCGCCTGATTAAATTCGTTGCCTCGGAAATGCTGATACCATCAAAAATATTATATATTGTTCCTAAAATGGTTGAAATCCCGAGTTACATGGAATCGCCCGGTTCCGTAGATTTGCCCATATATTCAAAATCAATTTTTAGAAAATATCTAATTTATTATCAGCGAAATTGCAAAAAAAATTACAAAAAAGTTCTACATAAGAGGAGTATTCTCGTAAAAAGAAAAAGTTTGATGCCGATATTGCCTATGTTAAGTTGTCAGAGGTTCCCCAATCTTTAAAAATATATACCTTCCAGAAAATTCGTATTAAACCCGAAGTATGCCGAATATCGAAAGAAACCGAAACATATAAGGATTAATATATGTGACTTCGACCCATAACCCTGTATACATCCCAGTACAAATAAGCATGCTTAAGCATGTTTTATACGCCGGTAAATAGGTTTCTATATAACTTTCGTTTCACACCAAATTTTCCTATAGTTATTTTGGAACAAATATGAAACAAAAAAAAAAATTGGGCCATTTTAACCCTATTTTTTTAACTTTTGAATGTGAGATTGGGCAGCTAAAAAAATACGTGTCCTTTAAATTTTTCTACAACATATCCGAAGCTCATTAAAATCTGCCGGTCAGTATTGGGAGTCTTTCCTTGTTAGTAATAGATTTTGGTTAATCTCGTTTGGAATGTGTGGATGAAAGCAAAAATCGGGTAGATTGTTATAAATATATATAGGCCGGGTTTAGGAGCGATCCCAAGGAAACCAATTTTATAAAACAGCCACAGGTTGACATATCTTTTTTTCATAGAATGGAACATTGCGCAAATCGGGACAAAATGGAAAATTGTACATTATTAAAAAAGTAGGTCATACTGCGGCAGTTACATAAAAATTATTTCATTTGGATCCCTGTCGAACTTATCTTGACTGAATGATGAGAGTGTGGTCATTGCCGAGCTTGCAAAAACTTTATCCGTTTTGCGCTATCTCGCTCAGTTTTAGAGATAAAAGCCATTTTGCAAAATGGGCATTTCTAAAATTCCTAGTTTTCGAAAACTAAGCGAGATAGCACAGAACGGACAGAATTATTACTTATTTGGAGTATTGGCATACTCCAATTATAAAAATATATCAGGTCCGGTAGAGCTCCAGAGGGATAAAAAATAATGGCTGGTAGATAAAATTGCATTATTTGGGATCCCTTTCGGACCTACCGCTTCTGAACAATAAGAGTGTGGTCGGTGCCGAACTTGCAAAAATTTCGTCTGTTCTGCTGTTATCGCTTAATTTGCTTTTTTAGAATCGGCATTTTAAAAAATTACCAACATCTCTAAAACTGAGCGAGATGGCATAAAAACGGGTAAAATATTTGCTCGATTGTAGTACTAACACGCTTCGATAACAAAAATAGGTCAGGTCAGGCAAAGATCCCGAGGGAGAATATAAGTCACCTTGTGGCTGTTTAATAAAAACTTATCCCTCGGGGTATATTAGATCGTGCCACCTTACAGGCAAAAAAAAATATGCGGGGTACACCATCAAATATAAAGTATTGTTGCAAGGCAATTCCAAAAAAACGGGATACTTGAGGTCAATGGTCCTTAGAGTAAAACATTGGTCCCCTCGACAGAAAATCATCAATTTATCATACTTTAAGATCCGACTGTAAATGCCAATTTATAACGAAAAATGAAAATTGCCGACCCCTACGTTCGGCAAAAAAAATTCAAACTTCTGTGTTTATCATACACAGAGTTGAATAGAATCAGCTGAGATATCTTATGAATTAAGGTTCAAAGCAAAAAAGAGTAATAACAAAAGGATAAAAATAGCATTGTTAAATTTCGTTGATGTTAGTCTAAGTTGAGTTGTTGATAACAAACTCGATTTGCTTTCAACATTCATTTAAGTAGACGATTATCAAATATTAACCCACTCAAAGGCGAAAGGCACTGATGATGGCTTTGTAGCGAAAGCCGAAAATGCGCATTCTGCCTTGCTGGTCTTATCGAATTTTTTCAATAATTTTTATTCTTTATAATTTACTTGTAAAAATTGTATCATCTTTCTTTGATATGAAAATAATTTAAACAGAAAGTGATATTAATTTATGATCTTGAGTCAAACTAAAATAACATTCATTTACTTAAAATAACAGATCAACTAAAAACTTTTCCCCCATTCATCTTAAACACATTGACACGGTGCAAAAATACAATTTAATAACATACATTTAAATTTAAATTTAACGGTTCGTTGTAATTCAAACTTCTGTGTTTATCATATACAGAGTTGAATAGAATCAGCTGAGATATCTTAAGAATTAAGGTTCAAAGCAAAAAAGAGTAATAACAAAAGGATAAAAATAGCATTGTTAAATTTCGTTGATGTTAGTCTAAGTTGAGTTGTTGGTAACAAACTCGATTTGCTTTCAACATTCATTTAAGTAGACGATTATCAAATATTAACCCACTCAAAGGCGAAAGGCACTGATGATGGCTTTGTAGCGAAAGCCGAAAATGCGCATTCTGCCTTGCTGGTCTTATCGAATTTTTTCAATAATTTTTATTCTTTATAATTTACTTGTAAAAATTGTATCATCTTTCTTTGATTTGAAAATAATTTAAACAGAAAGTGATATTAATTTATGATCTTGAGTCAAACTAAAATAACATTCAAAAAATTGTTTTATTGAAATCTCCTTTTAAAAATAATTTATATTGGACGGTGTACAGGGAATCTTTTTTTTGAGGTACGGTCTAGGGTATATCCCTGAATTGACCTATTTTTATTACGGGAGTGTGTTAGTTATACATTGGGGCAAAAATGTTGTCCGTTTTGCGCTTTCTCGCTTAGTTTTTGAAATTGGCGCTTCCTTTAGAATATTTTGAAATAAAACTCTCTATGAAGTATTTGCTATTAGAATGTGCTGATAAACAAAAATAACTGAGTTTTTGAAAAGGTGGTTATTGTATTCCTTATTTCATAATAAGTTAATAATTGGCTTCTAACAAGAATAATTAATTTTTTTATTGGAAATTTTAAAACTTAAAACTATTTTCCATATCCTGTATCTTTAATATTGAAAAGTGCTCGTATTGTATTTTCTACTTCAACTTCTAGTTACACAAAATTAAATGTCTCATTCAGCGATAGCTAATTTGGTCGTGGAAAAGTTAAGTTTTTTGAAAAAAAAAATGGAATTTTGCACAGATGGTGTTATGAAACAGACATTTTACTCGTATTTAAAAATGTTGTTAACATAAAAAACTCAACAGTTGTTGTTCAATTTCACTTACATACATATCTTTTATTGTTTTCCAGAAAACAATACACACAGTCACAAAACAAGAATATTTAAATTTTTGTTTGTTTTTTCTTTGTGCTGTTATTCACAAAAAAAATATTAATATTATTAATATTTTTTTTATTTATTTTTTTTTGTGGTATTCCATTTCTTGCGTAACTGAATAGTAGTGGGCGTTAAAATTTAATATTACCTGTGCAACTATTTAGTACACTAATAGAAAAAAATCCGTAAAAATTTTGTCAAAACTACTAAAAATTAGTTTAAAAAAATGCTGCTGAAAAAAACTGCTAAATTAGCATATTATATATATTAGTAATATAGGAACAGCAAAAATAAAACTGTTAAATGTACAGATTTTTAGTTATATTTGAGTTAAATTTTTGTAAATGGAAAATAGCAAATTAACTTGCTAAAATCAGTAAAACATTTTTCTAAATAATTAGTAGCCTAAAAAATTAAAAAAAAAATTTAATTTTCGATTTTTTTCGATTTTTTTTAAATGCAAATAAAAATCGAGCCTTTTGAAAACAATAGTTTACAATTTTTTAGCAAATATTTAGTTTAGCAGTTTTTTCTGCAGCATCATTTTTAACTAATTTTTGGTAACTTTTTGTGCTATTTTTACAGATTTATTTCTATGAGTGTATGTTTAGTATCAGCTGAGCTTATATTTAAAAATACAACATTTATTGAAAACAGGGCAAAATGAAAAGGAAACAAGCGCTAAATATATTTGACTAAGCAAAATTGGTAAAAAATTTTAAGCGAAAATTGGTGAATTCGAGTACAATTTCTAATTAGCGACTGGCGAGTAAAAAATGTGTTCACCTTACAGGAAAAAAAAGTGCGGGATACACCTTCGAATATAAAGTACTTTTGTAAGGAAATTTCGAAAAAAAATTTTTTGCCGAACGTAGTGCTCGCTTTTTTTTAAATTTTTCCTTATATTTTTGGCATTTAAGGTCCGACCTTAAAGTGTGATGTATCAATTTTCTTGCCTCGAGGAGACTAATGTTTTGCTACAATGGATGAATACAATGAAAAAAAATTTAAATTGGACCCCTACGTTCCGCAACAAAAAAAAAGAAAAAATTTAAAAAAATGTCTGCTGCAATTATTGAAAAACTTCCTATTGTTTTGTAAATGGCAAAGATATAACGAAAAATTTAAAAAGGCAACCGCTACGTTCGTCAAAAAAAAATTCGTTTTTGAAACCTTCTTACAAAAATAATTTAGATTTGACGATGTACGGCGAACATTTTCTTTGTGGTACGGTCTAATGCACTCAAAATAGTTCGTAGTTTAAATTAACTGAAAATGTAATTTAAAATAAATTAAGAATCACTTCAAACCGGTCCATTAACTTTTCGTTTATTTTTAAATATTAATAAACTAACTACAAAATCCTTAAAAAATAATGATTTTTCATTTATTTCGTTATCTTAACTTTCAAAAACTTAACTACAAAATCCGATAAATGATTTTATTTTTAGATTTTATTCTTGGCATATATCGCACCACCCTTAATACAAAAGTGACACAACTCAAAATACTTAAATTTTCAGGAGAGACAAAACTTGTTTATATAAAAAAGTTTATATTATGTGGAAATAAATTAATATTTTGGTTATGACCCTTTAACTGAAAACCGAAAAGGCAGTTTTTTAAATTAAAGAACCACAATGCAAAATAATAAACCACAAGGTTTATCACTTTTTACAACAAAAGCGGCAAAACTCAAAATAAAACTCTTTATATGCAACAGAATTAATCACAGAAGCAAAGAAATTAACATAAAAACAGACATAATGGGATTTTTCTAGTTAAACAAGATAGTGATGAAAAATAATTTTTTGAAGTAGTTAGAGATATGTACTGCGAATTCATTTATGCAAAAAAGTCAATTTTGGAAAATTTTGAGTTCCCATGTGAAAATCGAAATATATATAAACATACATGATCATACATTGACTAGTATATGATCATGCATAGTCATACATGATCATATACGTCATTACATAGTTCAATGTATGACCATACATTATCTCATATATTTCCATATATCTTCGGATCCGAAATTTGAGGGTATATGGATATACCTCCATATACCATATATATATGAGCATATATGGTCATATATGAACATGTATGGTCATATACCCTAAAATTTCGGATCCGAAGGTATATGGAAATATATGAGATAATGTATGGTCATACATTGAACTAAGCATTGACGTATATGATCATGTATGACTATGCATGATTATATACTAGTCAATGTATGATCATGTATGATCATATATATTTCGATTTTGACATGGGTTATGTCACTTTTGTATTTAGGGTGCTATATATTAAAATATTATTCAATATTAGCTGTGTTTTCGACTTAACTATATCCGTTAACTCATAAAAAACCTCAAAGTGCATAAAAACGCTTTTAAGACAAAAACTAACACATTACTTTTCGTATGCACGTTAACTTTCAACACCGATAATTATTAACGTTGAAAACTCAACGTTTATAGATTTTCACATCTAACGTAACTTATTCGCGCTACGTCCTAAAAACTTTTGCTAACGTACTTTCGATTATAACGGAAAAATTATAAACATAACCTGTTTAAAATTTTTTTATACTACAATCGGTTTAGCGTAGATTTGCTTTAAATACTAGTAAACTAGTAAAGGCTTACGACAAAATACAGCTATTAATAAAATCTGGCAGGAATATCCCAATAAAAGCTAAATTTTTTAAACCCTAAAAGGACAGGTTTTTTGAATATTTCTGTATCTGTTTTCACTAGGTGCAAACAAAATCTACCATTGTGACTCACAGTTATTTTCAAAAGTTTAACCATGTGTATATGAAAAATTCATTTACTTTAAATAACCAAGAAATTAAGAGAAATATACTACACAATATACATATACTATCTGCAGCATTGTTTTCATGTCTTTTTTTATTATTTCTACATTGTTGAATTCTAGCCAAATTAGTAGCATAAAATGCAACAAACTTTGTGAAGCTTTTATTTTCTCAATAATAATAGTAAAACATTTAAAACGGAAAGAAAAAGTTTTTATGTGAAATCTACACCTTTGAGTAAACTTTAAATTGGCCAAAAAATTTTAATTTGCAATGAGTAAACAAGTAAGCAAAAAAAAAAAGAAAGATATTATATTTTGTTTGTTGCAATCTGTTTTTTTTTTTATTATTTGTTCTAACAATGGTAAAATATATTTGTTATAGCAAACGAAAGCCTGATGAAGCTTATGCCAAAAAAATCTGTTTGGGAAAGGAATTTTCAATTGTTCTAAAAATCGAATAACCAAAGAGTTCGTTTCCCCATATATGAACTTTAACATACATAAACTTTCAAATAGTTTTATAGGGAAAGTAACAAAAACAAAAAAAGAAAGATATTTATGGATTAAAAGACTGTGAAAATACATAGATATAATAAGAGGCGGTAGGCCATTGTATAAGAGAAAATTAATGTCAATTTCAGCAGTGCTGTCACGCGAGAAAATTTGGCCAAATATTGGATTTTGACTTTAATTTACTTGAAAATCATTAATATTTCTAAAACTGTTTGTAAGTGCCAGCTAAAATAACATTCAGTAAAATGTTCATATTTTTAATAGTGTCAATAGGGTTGTAGTACATACCGGTTGGCCCAAAAGTCACCATGGGGTTTTAAAATTTAAAATAAAATAACTTTTTTGGTTATATATTTTTTTTATTTCTTTTTTCAGATTTATAAATGACACCTGTAGAATAAATAATGGAGAGATTCACAACTGAAAAAGGAACCAGAATAATAGAATTTTGTTACTTAAATCAGCGATCAATTATTTTAATTCTCATGGTGACTTTTTGCCCACCTTATACATATAAACGATTAAGTCCGGACTAAAATAACACTTTGTAGTAGATAGCAATTTATGGTTGAAATACTACTTGTTTCTCAAAATAATTTTAAACCACCTAGCCAGCAAACAAGCTTAAAAATGAGTCAAAAAAGAGAAAAGTATTACTTAAAGGTGGAATTTTTGTACGAAAGTGCTTCATCCAAAGCAGCCCAGCAAAATCTTTCATTACCAAATAAGTGGTTATATAATAGAAATTCATAGCTCCGCACAACTTATTTTTTGGCGTCTAAACTAATTATTTTTGTTTGGCGTGGTCGTTTTTATAAGTAGTCACGCTTACCCGCTCGCTTACGAAAAAATGAGAAATAAGTAGTTACGAGATTTTGAATAATAAGTGGTTACACACATGCTTACAAAAAGTTGAATTATAAGTGGTTATCCGATTGCTTACTTGATTCTTAAAAATATGGAGTTAGGCAAATACTATTAGCCTAAGGAAATATATTCAGAAAAATTTCGGTTTTCTCTAGTGTGTAATTTTAGGACTCGTCATAAAAATTTAAACATAAAACATATTTACATATAATAAAAAAATTTAACTGTGTAAAAAGTACTTATTTCAACTAATACAAGTAAGTCATTATTTTATATTTAGATACAATGAATACAATAGGCCGTTATTAGGAAGTCATTATTTTATATTACAAAATAATGCAAAAGGTAATAATATATCATTTTTGGTAATGCAGGTAGTAATGAGGTGTCATTACCAATATTTTTCTGGGAGCCTTCTTTTTTAATTAAAAATTTGCAAAAAAAAAAAGAAAAAAAAAAAGATTTTAAAAAAATTTAAAGTTTAAAGCCTTTTTTGAATTGTTCGCAATATATTCAAATTTATTTATATTTTTGTGTCATTTCTAAACCATCTTTTAGATTTAAAAATTTGCCTAATACTGCATTTTGACCGAGCCAAAAACCAGGTAGTTTTTGCTCAGTCTAAATTCACTATAAAATTGTTGTGTTTTTATGAATCATTTCAAAAGAATCATATTTGCATATTTTGACAAAAAAATTTCAGAAAAATGTATTTTATTTGAATAATATTTTACTAATGGAATATTAGCCCTCAAAAAAGTATCCAAATTTTGCTTGCTGGGTAATTATCAATTTTGAGTATATTATTTTTAAAACTAAAATTAAATAAACGTCCTTAACAATCGTTAAACTGGTTTTAAAAAGTATTAGTTTTTTGACAAATAATTACAAAATTAGTTCTTAAAATAATAATTTTAAAGCAGTTCTGTAAACTGAGAGTGTTATTTGCATTATATTAATGTTTTTTTAACCAGCGTAGTTTCACTGAAACTCGTCCATTGAAACTTTCCGTTGAATTTTTTTACAAAATGTTGTGAAAATTTTGATTTTATTTATTAAAAGTTTCACATACTCAATGAAAAGTCTCATTAAAACTAGACTCATAAAATACATCAAGCCATTTCATCAAATACATAAAGCCATTTCTTACTTTGTTAAGAAAATTTCATTAGTTTACAGAACAATTTCAATAAAACTCGTCCAGCAAACTTCCCGGTGCATATTATGCAGGAATATTTTCTGTACCAAAGAATTGGTTGTAGAATAACTACTTTTCTTTTGTAGCCCCTTATACTGCCAATTCTTCTATAGTCCACAAATGGAACCGGTTGCCCTACACCCATATAAAAAAGTTAGTACAAAAGTCTGTTGAAGGCGTTGCGATTCAATTGAACTATTTTTCTGTTATTTTGCCTTAAATTTTGGAATTGAGCTAATATTTTTTGTAAATCCAATTTAGCATAACAATTATTTTCATCCATATTTAAACTAATTTTTCATGCTAATTTTTAGTAATTTCTGTTTCTTAATTTTAAAAATTTTTGAGCTAATTTAAACCACCATTATTTCCAAATGATTATTTTTTTGTATCTCTGCTATCAATATCACATAGAGATGGCGCTATATTTTCTCAGAAACTAAGCGATATAGAGCAAAATGGACAAAAATTCGTTACTAAGTATATACTTATTAATCCCTATCAGCCGCCTATACTTACTTATGGGTGTGTATCGGAACAGATCCGGGGAATCCAAAAATCCAGACTTTTACCTAGATATTTAAGCAGAAATTTTCAGTTAGATCAGGTAAATTTTCTGCTGAAATTAACTAAAATTTCTTAGCTAAGTTAATTAAATTGTCTGTTTATTTAGCAGTATGCTAACTTAGCTTACCTAAATTTAGCAGACCATAATTCTTAACTTCAGTAAAAATTCTGCTGGCATAAATACAGGTACTATTTCCTGTTATTTTAGCAGAATTTTGAACTATTAATACGGGCTTTTTGTTATGAGCAGGCGCAAGGGAAGGGCTATGGGGGCTAAAGCCCCCCCCCCCCTTGAGGCCCAAAAAATTTTTTTTTTGCAAATAATGCTATAAGGGACAACACGATTAATGTTCTAAACAGACATTTTAGAATTTCACATTACACAAGCATTTTAAATTTGAAATTCTGTGTAGATTCTTGATTCAAGAAGGAATTTCTTTGTTCAGGAAACATGACACATTCTACATTTTTTTAAGAGATAATTCTCAAAAATGTTTTTATAATGAGCTTGTTTTTACAGAATTATTATTGAAACTCTTAAATTTTTTTTCCAATTTAACAAATTTTTTAATCCACTTTACTTAAGAATCAATATTTAGGGCCAGTTTTATTGTCAAAACAAAGATCGATCTCAAACGAAATTAGTTACTTATGAAAACAATCGTGCTTAGTTCTGACTATAGAATTGACCCTTATATTTAAAGTTAAAACAAAAGATTTTTTTTCGTTTTGAAATTTAAGTGCACTGCTATTAAAATCTCTTAAATTAACTTCTTAATTAATTTTTTAAATTTCATGGTCTTAGGATGACCATCTCAACCGTAAGTAATGCTCAGAAACATACTAAATTGTCTATAATATTTTTTGATATAAAATTCTCATATACAAAATTTTTTGAATTTTTACCCTAGAAAAATCACACATCTAAGCAAAAACGAGTAAAAAGGTTAAAGTCGGTCATGCCGACTATACAATACCCTACACCAGTCTGGTTAAAAGCCAACTAATGTTTGGATCCGAAATTCGAATGGGTTAAAATGGGACTTGTGTCAAAATTTTCTATAATGTGAGTCAGCGAACCAAATTTCATTAAAATATCTTAATATTTGCGACCTGCAGTTTGTAACCAAGCCAATTTTGGGGGGACCCTTATATGGGCACTAGGTCTAAACATGGACCGGTGTTAACCAAAATGAATAGGCTTCGTCCTTGGGCTGATATAGGTCGGTATACCAAATTTTATCAAAATATCTTAATATTTGCGACCTGCAGCTTGTAACCAAGCGAATTTTGGGGGGACCCTTATATGGGCACTAGGTCTAAACAAGGACCGATATTCACCAAAATCAATAGGCTTCGTTCTTGGGCCAACGTAGGTCTGTTTACCAAATTTCATCAAAATATCTTAATATTTGCAACCTGCAGCGTATAAACCATATAATTTTAATAGAACCCTTATATGGGCACTAGGTCTAAACATGGACTGATGTTCACCAAAATCAGTAGGCTTCGTCGGTGGGTAGACATAAGTCGGTGTACCATATTTCATCAAAATATCTTAATATTTGCGACCTACAGCGTATAAAAAATATAATTTTGGTAGAACCCTTATATGGGCACTAGGTCTAAACATGGACCGATGTTTACCAAAATCAACAGGCGTCGTCCTTGGGCCGACATAAGTCGGTGTACGAAGTGCGCACAAGAATGCATGGACAGACAGACAGACGGATATCGTTAAGTTGAAATAAAAAGCAATTCTCAGGCGATTGGTATACTATAAGGTGGGTCTTGGACCAATATTTTTTGGTGTTACAAACATCAGCACAAACTTATAAAACCCTGACCACATAGTGGTGTAGGGTATAATTACCCCATGTAAAATATGCTTAATGTTTTTTCGTATTATTTCAAATAAATTGCAGACAAATTGAATATTAATTGCATATTTTTGGTTAATTGTACATGTAGCATTAAAAATACTTTAGTTTTGATTTAATAATGCACTTGTATTTGAATACCAAAAATTGTCAATTTTGGACGCTATATAAAAAAATTGACTGATCCATTGTGGTGTATGTAAATGAAAATTCTTAAACATTGATGAAATGGTGCTGATGGTCAAGTTTAAAAATTGGTGTAATACTGCAAACGCAAAAATTTTGGCACAAAATCGTACTAATTTGAACTTCACTAATTATAAATATTTACTGACAATTTGAATGTTTAAACATTTTTATAAAAAAAAAGAAAACAAAATTAGTTTTTGTCATTTCAAATGCTTTTTTCCTTCGTAAAAAAGGGTGAATATTTTTAAAATTTTAAACTAAATTAAACAAATCAATTATTAAAAAAAAAAAAAAAACATTTTGATATTCATATTGTTTACTTGTGTGTACACTAACAACACAGTCGTGCAAGTAGAAAGGTAGTTAACTAGTACCTTTTTTGTTTATTTTTTATGGTAATTTCAGTTCTTTAATTTAGTCATTCGGAAGTTCGTTATTTTAATGTCAATGAAATGATTATTCAAAAAGCATAACTTTATGTGAAAACAATCACTACATCGCATCTAAGAAAAATATATTTAATTGAAAACAATTATTTTAATTTTTGAATTTTGGACATTCTATAATTTCCTATATTTAGTTAGAATATTGCTCTACCTCAAGTATAAATTCTAATATGATATTCGCTGTATTTTCGCTTATACCTTTCAACGTTTAGTATATAAGGCAAATCTAAATTAAACCGATTAAAGTAAATAAATTTTTTAAACAATTAATATTTATAGCATTTTACAATCGAACATTTGCCAGAAGACTGTTATTGGTAGTATCGCGAAGCAGTTACGTTAGAAGTATAAATGTATAAACGTTGAGTTTTCAACGTTGATAATTATCCATGTTGAAAGTTACCGTGCATATGAAAAGTAATGTGTAAGTTTTTGCCTAAAGCGCATTTCTATCTACTTTGAGTTTTTTTTGTGAGTTAACTAGGGTTTATGTCCCGGGATTTCCCGGGACGGGATTCCCGGGAATCCCGCCCTTTTTTGAATCCCGCAATCCCGGGAATTTTATGCGGGATTTCCCGGCATTTTTTTTTTAGTCTTTTACAATAGTTTTAGCTAGTTTTATTGCAATTTTAGAAGCTTTATTTAAATCTAAAGCATTGATTTTTTTAAATTAATTTAAATAAAGAATATTTAAAATTAAAAAATACGGTTTAAAATTTAATAAACTGAATTAAGCCAAATTGTTTTTGGATTCCAATTGAATTTGGTTCAGTTAAACCGAAAAATATTATATTAGCAATTACCAAATTTACAAACTAAAATACTTGTCCTTCGGGAATTTTTTTCTTCTTTAAGATGATGATATTTGTTCAAATAAAGCAATATTTATATAGGCTGTTTTAAACTACAAGATTCTCGGAAAGATTTTGCAACCTTGCCTATGTTTTGCACGTATACTGAAGTAAAATCGTACCGAAAATCTTATAGTGTAAACCAGCTTTATACAACATTTCAACATCATTATTTCAGTTCCAAATACCTCCAATAAACTAGGATTAAAGTTAAAGAATAGTAATTTTTTCGTATATTCAATTAACATAAGTATTTTGACTTTCTTTTACTTCAAATAACTTCATTTAAAGTTCAATTGCTATTCCTTTATTTTAAATATATTTTTTAAATATTATTAATTTTTAAAATAATAAATACATCAGATGCTTTTTCAAATTATTTTGAATTTTTTGTATGCTAATTTAAAATGCAACTAAATATGAAAATTAAATAATTTCTTTTTAAGGAGTTGTGGCATAAAAAATTTCTATCCAAGAAAGCTAATTAAAGTTATGAAACTATTTAATATTTTAGTGTCTACTTTTATAAAACAATTTAGGCGAATTTGCCTAAAAATTTCTGTGAAAAATGCTAACTTTTAAACTTTTTATAAAACTAATTCTAGACGGATACTTCTGAAAATCTGCATAGAAAAAAAAAACAAAATATCTAGAAATAGAAATTTTTGGAGTTAATGTATAAGAAATATTTAAGCAAAAAATTGAATTTAGTTCTGACTATAAAACTGGTCCGACACAAGTTTGCCCCCATTAACAATTCCAATATATCCTGAAAAAAGGGATCAAAATAATATAACCGTGTCTTTCACTTTTCTATATCAATTCGTTTAACAGCTTAAACCGCGAAATTAATATTTAGTTAATATATTACTAAGAGTTTTTTTTTATTAGGACGGCCTTCCATTTAAATATATTACATAAATAATAATTCACGATTTAGATTGTTAAACGAATTGACCTTGAAAAAGTGGAAGACATGGATATTTAGCCCTCCTTTCAGAACATTTTCTCATGGATACAACCAAAAGATAAACTTTGTCGAACGGTGTTTAACCAAAAAGTAGTAGTATATGTCGAATTTATATATTTTCTAACGAGCGGGAATTCCCGGGATCCCGGGAAATTCCGAAAAAAAATCCCGCTGTCCCGGGAAATGAAAAAGTCCGGGAAAAGAAAAACCCTAAAGGTTATAAATAATTCAGACATATAAAAGACCTTATAACTAAAAGTTAAATCTATACTACATATATTTCCAAAAAAAAATTAACATCCCAGGTGAAAATGTTCATATATGTTCATATATTGTCATATATGGTTTCATGGTATGAGCATATATGGTTTAATGTATGATCATATATGAACATATATGTTATGTATGGAAGCATATATGGGTAAATACATTCAAATGTATGAATCCATATATGATAATATACTGCATTTATTGGTCCATATATTGGTTCATATATTCCATATATCTTCATAAATGAACTCATATATTATTCCATATATGGGTAATGTTTTAAGTTTTTTTTGTCATGGGGGTAATTACGTTAGCGGATTCAAAAAATATTGAAATACAATACATTGATAATTTCTTAAATACAATTGGCAATTTCTAAAATACAATTGCCAGTTTTTGAAATACAATTGATTATTTGTAAAATACATTTGATAATTTCTGAAATGCAATTGCGAATTTCTGAAATACAATTAATAAATTTCTGAAATACAATTTTCAGTTTCTGAAATATAATTCATAATTTCTGATATACAATTAATAAATATGAAAATCAATTGATAATTTCTGAAAAGCAATTATAAAACTGGAAATAAATTGATTATTTCTGAAATATAATTGGTAAATCTGAAAAACAATTCATAACTTCTACAATACAATTGATGAAACTGACATTCAATTGATTATTTCTGAAATACAATTGATAAATCTGAAAAACAATTGATAACTTCTGAAATATAATGATAAATTTTGAAATACAATTGAAAATGTTGCAGTAAAATAAAAACAGCGAAAATAAAACTGCTAAATTTATTTATTAAAAACCAAAAACGAAAAAGGAACTTTGAAAATTTTAAATTTGATGTGATGTTTTTTGTCTAATTTTATTTCTTAATCACTGATATTTCGCTCAATTATAACTCAAATTTTGTAAATATATTAAACACTTTTATTTTTGCTGTTCCTATCTTATTTATATTTAGCAAAAATACTCTGCTAATTCAGCAGTTTTTAATTTTAAACTAATTTTTAGTAGCTTTAACTAAATTTTTTACACACTTTTTTCTATTAGTGTATAAACAATCATTAAATAATCAAAAAACAGTCATAAAATAATTTCTAAACTTCAAATAAAATGTTTATGTCCATTAAAAATTTCATAATTTCTCAATTTCATTTAAATGTACAAATTCATCAGTAAGAATTGTAATATTTACATTAAATTTAAATAAAAAAAAGCAATATTTTTATTAAAAAATAAAAAAAAATTATATGAACATTCATATATCTCCATATATGGCCATATACCCTCAAATTTCGGCTCCGAACCCATATATGTTGCCAAATATGACCATATATGAACATGTTCACCTGGGATAGATTAATTTAAATCACCATTTTTATTTTACTAGTGTTTCATTACTATAGCCGCACTTTCAGAAAAATGGATTTGGAAGTTAAAACATTTGAGTAAAAAATTTAATAAAATAATTTACATATATTTAGTTAGAATATTCTTCCACCTCAAGTCCAAATTCTAATATGATATTGTCATATTAGATTTTTATTTGTTGTTTCAAATAAATGTAATGTCTCGGTTTGAGTAAGAAAGTTATCATTTTCTTATTGCGGACAACTGAAGAGTAAAGTGATGTCTACGAAACAATTGTATTGTCTATCATGAAAATGATCAACCCCTTTTTGAAACAACAAGTAAAAATCTAATATGACAATATCATATTAGAATTTAGACTTGAGGTGGAAGAATATTCTAACTAAATATATGAAAATATAGAAAGTCCAAAAAAAAAAAACAATTTTTGTATTTTTAATGCAAAAATTAAAATAATTGTTTAAAATAATTTAATATAGTAAAGTGTTGTTTTGTCAAACGCGTCGTGTAGACCAAATACAATTAATATTGTCATTAATATGTATTTTTGTTAATTCTAATTCAGTAGGTTTGAGGTTAAGAAGAAGAATAAACCTTCCTCAAAAGTTATAAACACATTAAATTTGCAAATCAGACTAGATCTAGTTTCTGCCTTTTTATGGACAGGCTTCATCAGTGATCTTCCATTAAATTGTGTTATTGTTTATATTTTTATTGTCAGATTGTCTCTATATGAATAATTTCAGACATAATCAAACATTCTACTTCAGATTTTCTCTGTTTATCTTCTTATTTCCTTACTGGCAATATTTGTGAAAAGGTGATACTGAGGAAATAATTAGATAAACAGAGAAAATCTGAATTAGAATGTTTGTATATGTCTGTTTGATCACTTCTGAAATTATGCATATAGAGACAATCTGACATTAAAAATATAAACAATAATACAATTTAATGGAAGATCACTGATGAAGCCTGTCCATAAAAAGGCAGAAACTAGATCTAGTCTGATTTGCAAATTTAATGTGTTTATAACTTTTGAGGATAGTTTATTCTTCTCCTTAACCTCAAACCTACTGAAATAATTTAATGTTAGGTGAAGCCGTCCCGATTTTAACTAACACCAAAAATTCCATTTGGCATCCGCCATTGTCCACTGTCCACCAATTTTGTTCATTCATTGGTCTTCAAACATGAGTTGTTGCAATATATAAAAACCTTTAATCGGGACACTCTACTGCTTACAAGGAAACTAACCGTTAATTGAACTTTTATGTGTTTTAGAACACAAATTTTTAAAAGATAGGCATTTTTTTTGCTTACAAAATTTTTTAAGTAAAACCTAGTATTGTTTACTAGTTTTTACTAGAATTTGCGTGCTCGAACGGATCTTTGGATAAATCTAGTACAAATGGTAAAACTAGTTACAAATATAATGTACAAAAAACTCACTCCATATATTATTTATTTTTTGCATGCATATTAGGCCGGGTCGATTTGTGGGGAGGCAAAAAAATCGCCCATGTTATGTGCCAATGTACTTCAATATCAAGTATTACAGCTCTGTCGTGTACGGTAGTAGATTATTTTTCAAATTCAATAGTTGGTCAAGATTTCTAGAACCTCGTTTACGCAAAATTGTCAATAAAGTAATTACAGATAATTCATATTATATGCATTCGGAAAATATCTTGTTATCAATGTTGTTTGATGATAGCAAAGAAAAGCGCGACTGTGCTATCAAGATAATTCTACGCTATCGAACCGATGTTGACGACCCAACGGGACTTAGAGCTTATAAAAAACCAGATATAAACTTTTATAGCACAAGTTACACGGAAATGATCAATATGAATGACATAAATGACGTATTTGAACCACCATTCACGCGAAGCATTCCATACGATACTTTAAAAGAATATTTAAATCAAGATGATCCACCGTTTAATGATCCAAAAATTCCATCACACATACAAGAAACAGAACGACACGTTCAATTGCTAGCTAGCGTTTCCAAACGAGTTATACCGGAAAATGTAGAGGCTGTTATGGTGACGACATTAGAGAGCCGTGCGAAATTGCCCAGACTTGAAAGCAAAAAAGACTTCAAACAGTAATTTTTTTTATTTTCTTTTCTATTACTAAGTTAAATTAATTTTTTCATTTACATATGTTCTGACTAAATAAATTACTAAAGAGAAAAAATAAATAAAATAATAAAAATAAATAAAATAAATAAAACATAATAAAATAAAGTGCCAAAAATGGTGATTTTTTAAAATGTTTGTATGGGGAACCCCCCAGGGGAGTTCCAGGGGGTGAGTTAGTTAGTTAGTGGGGGTCGGTCATACATTTGGACTCGATTGGGGCACTCTAAATGGGTCAAAGTGGGATTTTTCAGAACTTGACCCTACGGGACAAAAGTCAACAGTTGGGGGGTAGTAGAATTCGTTTTAGAGGTAGTCAGTAAAGTCAGCAAAAAATGTTGCTGTGTCAGCAAATTTTTAGTCAGGAGCGTGCTTACAAAAAAGTTGGTAATTTCAGCAAAAGGTTTGCTGAAAACCAGCGAGCTGATTTTTACCAAAAAAATAGTAATCTTCAGCAAAAGTTTTGCTAACATTTAGTCGACTGCAAATGAAAAAAATCCTTGCTAAAATCACTAAACTTTTTGCTGAATATTAGTAGACTGAAAAAAACTCAAAAAACTTGTAGCGAAATTTTACTTTTATTTGCTGGAAATTTAAATATAGAATATGTGTAGAGTTGTTTTTCTTTTTTTGTCATTTCCGTTTCCAGACAAGCTGCGACATCTACATCTTGTCTATCTGGTTGTCGTCCACGCTATGCATGCGGTAATCAGCACAATTTTTGTAGCAAAATAAATTAGTAAAACATTAGTTCAAAATTAGTTTAATGCTAAAAAAATATAACTAAAATTTTTGCTGAAAACGGAATTTCAGCAAAAAAATTGCTGACAACTTGTACACTTGATATACAAGACGTTTTACTAATTTTTCTACTAACTTATTTTTTTGAGTGTATAGTTTATATTAAATAAGAGCCCGAGTAAAAAAAATTGATCTCGCGCAATATCTAATTATATCCAATTTGATATTTTTTAAGATCTGCTGTAATATCTAGCTGATCCAATTAGATCTCAAAATTGGGTGTATCCAATCATATCGTATTAGATCCCATTGTATATATGGGGATAAACTAAGATCAAGTTATATCTCAAAATTGGGAGGTCCAGTGATATCTTTGGGGATAAACCTAGATCTATTTTGATCCGAAAATTGGCGGATCCAGCTATATATTTGCGGATATTTTTAGATCTAATTTGATCCGAAAAATGGCGGATCCAATTAGATCCAGCTATATATTTGGGGATAAACTTAGATCTAATTTGATCTCAATTTTGGCAGATCAAATTAGATCCGGCAATATATTTGTGGATAAACGTATATCTAATTTGATCCGAAAAAGTGGCAGATCGAATTAGATCTAGCTATATATTTGGGGATAAACTTAGATCTAATTTGATCCGAAAAATGGCACATCGAATTAGATCCAGCAATATATTTGTGGATAAACTTAGATATAAATTGATCTGAAGAATGGCAGATCAAATTAGATCCAGCAATATATTTGGGGATAAACTTGGATCTAAATTTATCAGAAAAATGGCAGATCGAATTAGATCCAGCAATTTATTTCGGTATTAAAATGGCAGATCGAATTAGAAACAGCAATATATTTGGGGATTGACATCTAAAAGTATCCATAAAAATGACAGATAAAATTAGATGCCGCATTATATTTGGGTACTACGTAAGATCTCCATTTATTTGGGATTAAATAAGATCCCAGACATAAATTGCCAACTGTTCAAAAAATAATAGACTGGCAGAGCACTGATTGTATAAAAATTACAATATTTTGTTAAAATAAGGTTTAAACTCAGAAGGTAACGAGTTCAATATGCATTTCTTTTACAAAATGAATTTCTTTTTATAAAATTAAAATTTTTTTTTCTATAAATTTTTTTATAAAATTATATATTTATTTTTTTATTAAATTGAAATCTTTGAATAAAATAATTTTATTTACATCTTTTTGACGCTCTACACCATTTCCAATTGTATTAATTGTTTTAAGATTTATCAATTGTATTTCAGAAATAATCAATTGAATTTCAGTTTTATCAATTGTGTTTCAGAACTCATCAATTATTTTTCACATTTATGAATTGTATTTCAGAACTAGTCAATTGAAGTTCAGTTTTATCAATTGTGTTTCAGAAATTATTAATTGTATTTCCGAAATTCACAACTGTATTTCAGAAATTATCAAACTGTATTTCAGAAATTATCAATCGTATTTCCGAAATTATGAAATGTATTTGAGAAATTTTTCTCTATTAGCTATGAAATTCTGAAATAGATTTCATTATTTCTGGACACAACTAAATAAATAAATAATTAAATTTGCGTAATATTGTAGTTTCTGAAGTGCAAATAATATTTTGTGATATACAATTAAAATTTTCTAAAATACATTTAATAATTTCTGGAATACCTTTTTTCGATGCTTATAAGTTAGCTCGAAATGCTTTTATCATTCATTTAATTTGTAGCTATCACACATCTATAACAAGTCTCGTTAGATTAGAGTGTAGAGGTAGGTCTTGGCTGACAATCTGGTGGACTGGGTTAAATTTCATGTTTTTAAAAGCAAATATTAAAAAAGTTTTCTCATTTTTTTGAAAAATGTTTTTTAAAATCTATTTTTTTGCCAAGATAGTTAATGCAACGTTCTGCCAACGCATAACCGACCATCGCCAACGGTTTGTCAGCATTGTGCCGATTATATTTTTCTGTCTGAGATGTTAAACTTAAACCTATTGTATATTAACATTAATTAACACTATATTTTTTTTTTAGGAAATATATTTTTATTTTATTATAAGTTTACATTAAATTAAATTTTAGATAATGGCACCAATTTGTAGTTGTAATTATTATATATTAAATCGTATATTCATAAACATTCTATACAGTTAGACGAGGTTTATGGAACTATTTAACTTTATAAACCCGGTGAAAAATGTCCATATATGAACATTTATGGTTCAACCATATATGTATGGATCCGAAAAATGAGGTAACACCTAAGTATATGTTCATATATGGACATATATGAACATATACATTTATTAAATATATGCGAATACATGCGAACGTTGCTGTCCTTTATTATAAGGTTGTACTATAGATATAAATTTATGTATGACATTCAAATTAGGCGCTACATATGTTCCTTTTTTTATTCATGGCATTAAATATAATTCCATATTTATCCAAATATGAGTTCCTTTTACATATATGGAAAAATGTATTCTTCGAAATATGTTCATATACAAGTCCCTTTTGCATAAATTGAATAACATATACTTTCATATTTGTCCATATATGATTGCCATTTCCATATATTAAATAACAGATGCTTCCATATATGTCTGTATATGAAATTTTTTCCATATATGGAATCACATATACTTCCATATATGTTCATATAAAATCCATATATGTTCATAAAAAATCCATATTTGTTCATATGTGTCCATACATAAACCATATATGAACATATTTGAGCGTATATGAGCATTTTTCGCTGGGAAGTGTTTATAAATTATAACTTAAATGTACATATATATATGTTAAATGTACGTGAACAAATTGTTGATATGGACCCACAAATTGTATCTCAACTGATATTGGAATTATTGTACCATTACCATACATCAATATATATTGAATGATGTACATATATTACAATATATGACACTGTATTATAAATATTGTTAATGAAGTAACATATCTGATATAATTTTTTATAGCGCCATACATACCCTACGGGGAAAGGGACCGGTCCCAGATGACACGCAGGATAGGTCCCAAGGGGGCGGAGACCGGTCGCTGATCGGTCTTTTTGTTTGCAAGAGACATATCACTTTAACATGGCGTTGTCATTGGAAATGACCAATTTCCACAGTTTAGACACATTGTGGCAGTAAGGTGGTGTGTCTAAAAATATCTTTTTAAATAAACTAATAAAAAATTAAGAATTAAAAATAATCTACTTGGCGTTGAAGTAGGGCTCGATAACACAACCTTCTGCTTGTAAGGCAAACGCTCTACCGTCTGAGCTAACGTTGCTTATGCGTGATGCCTGGCTGATGGTTATGTTATATGTTTTTCGTTTCTGTTCAAATAAAAAAGAGAAAGAAAAAACAAACACACACAGCAAATAAAAAAACATGGAAAAGAAAAAAATAAAAAAAAACAACATTAACACACACACAAATATGGTGAAGTGTCTTGAATATGCCCCCGATTGACCGGTCATGGGATAGGTCCCTTAATGGCAGTTGACTTGTTTTTTGCGTTGGCCATAATTAAATTAAAAAAAATCAATTAAAAATTAGAAAACTACCTCAAAACCTCTGATAATATAAATAAAAATTTAAAAAATTCCCCTTAAGTTACAAAGAAAAGTTAAATGAAATACCAATTGTTAAAACTAAAACAGCTTTAACATTAAAAAAAACGTTGAAAATACATAACTTAAAATTTCTTAGCAAAACATTATAGAAATTTAAAATGAGAGCTAAAATAAGCAAATCGTGAAAAAATAAAGTTAAAAATAAATAAAAGAGTCAAATAAATAAAAAATATTTTTAAAAATATGCCGCGAATTTTGTTTATATTTAGGTATCGGTCAAGTTTTTTTTAAAAGCAACAGTGAAAATAACGGATCAGAAAATAATTAGAAAATTAATTAATTTTTTATTGTTCATATTTGTACTAATTTAGTAATATGCCTTCGGTTGACCGGTCACGGGATAGGTCCTTGGAGGGCAATTGACTCCTCATTCCCCGTAGGGTAGTTTTACATTATTCAAATTAAACCATATATGGAATTGTATTCAAAATGTTGATGTGGTACCAAATTTGACCATATATCGTTTAAATTGTGCCATATATGACAATATATTGTTTAAATGATACCATATATATCTATATATTAATATTGTTTAAATGACACCATATATCAATATATATGGGACTATATATGGTAGCATATATTATCATATCTACATCTGTATTAAAAATGTCGTTCATCAGGTACCATATATGAGCATATATTGTTGAAATGGCACCATATATGACAATATATGGTTTAAATGGCACCATATATGGTAATATATTGCTTAAATAACACCATATATAAATATATATGGCACTATATATGGTAGCATATATTATCATATGTGGAACTGTATTAAAAATATTGTTCATGAGGTACCATATATGGGCATATATTGTTGAAATTGCACCATATATGATAATATATGGTTTGAATGGCACCATATATGATAATATATGGTTTGAATGGCACCATATATGATAATATATAGCTTAAATAACACCATATATAAATATATATCGCACTATATATAGTACCATATATTATCATATCTGGAACTGAATTAAAGATTTGGTTTATGAGGTACCATATATGACCATATATTGTTTAAATGGCACTATATATGATAATATCTAGTTTAACTGTCACCATATATAATTATATATTGTTTAAATGATACCATATATAATTATATATTGCTAAAATGCCACCATATATATTAAGATATAGTTCTATATATAACTATATATGCAATAAGATCAACCATGTCATGTAATATATAATTATATATGCCATATCTAATATTATGAAGGCCAATATCTAATTAGATGAAATTATATATGGCATAATATAAGGAAAAATTTTGTGAAAAAACGTCATATATAATTATATATGGATATACATTACGACATGTATAATTATATATTGTAATATATGCCATATATGATTATATATAATTTTTTTTACTCGGGAGTTTATAAGTACGTTGCATGAGTTATTTCAGACACTTAGGCGTATACGTAATAAATATATATAAAATATAACTCATCCGTCTAGACAAAAGTGCATAAGAAAAACTATTATTGAAATTTGATATCGCACATTCCATGAGAGATCGTCCAAAAATGCCGAGTTTTTGATCTTGGGTCTTTCGATTTTTATTATGTTTTGCAGGCATTTATTCCAAAGAGCCATCCCATTTTTGGTTTCCCAAAATTCCAAAAACTCATGGTGTTAGTCGAGATTTTCTTTTTTGGAAAAATAAAAAAAGTAGGCAACAAGTTTTAAGTCTCCATATTCGTATTTTCTTTAATATTCTTGGGATTATCATAAAATAAATTGCGTTGGAATAGCACATACTTCTAATTTTATATTTAAAATTACTATTATTTTAATGTTAGAAATAAATGGAGTTTTATGCAATTTATTTTTTAAATTTACTTATCTTAATTGCCACTCTTGATAAAAAAAAAACTAAATGTATATTTTCATAATTTGAGGTTTTTCACTTTCTTGGGTAATTATCTCATGAAAACTTTGGTAATAGGATATTACCAGTTCATGTATTATTACCCAGCAAAAAAAGTGGAAGTAATGCTTTACAAACTACTTCTTTCACTGCTTCACAAGTATCCATTGGCGCATTTTTACAGCTTTCTTAGAAGTAATTCTGAAAAATTTTAAAAATCGCTTCCTTCATTACTTCCAAAGTATCTGTTAGTATATTTTAATAGCTTTTTTAGAATTACTTCTAAACAACATCCAAAAAATCGCTTAAGTATTGCTTATAAAGCATAATTCCTCTAAAAGTGATCCTTAAAAGTGATTTTGGCATCATTTGTTATTTCTAAACAGATGACCGCGGGTTCAATTTCTGGAGGACCATTTTTTATATTTTTTTTAATATTTATAATTAATTTGTTTAAATTCAATATTCTCTCAATTTTAAAATTTTTAAAAATGTATAAAATAAAAATGACGAAAAATTGCATTTTATGCGCTTATGAATATAGTACTGAAAACAATACTGAATTGCAGTGCACCTTTTGCATTTGTTTAAAAAGATATTTTAATAAAGAGAATAATGCACAATATGTCGCAATGACAAACTTGTGTTTTTATGCCAGTCAACTTTCATATCAAAGAATAACTCAGAGGTAGAGGACTAGACCAGCAATAATGAAGTTCGATACCCGGTGGCCGTAATAAAAAACCTTTATAAAATAAAAGAAATATAACTTTTTTTGGGAAGAAAATTTTTTCACTTTTAATTGGTGAAAAAGATCTTCTTTTGCACTCGTCCAAAAAGTACTGAAAAATATTGAAATAGGAGTATTCCTCTTCTAGGATAACGTAATGTTAAAGTGAAAAGGTGACACGGAGGAAATAAGAAGATAAACAAAAAATCTGAAGTAGAATGTTTGTATATGTCTGTGTAATCACTTCTGAAATTATTCATATAGAGACAATCTGACAATAAAAATATAAACAATAATACAATTTAATGGAAAATCACTGATGAAGCCTGTCCATAAAAAGGCAGAAACTAGATCTAGTCTGATTTGAAAATTTAATGTGTTTATAACTTTTGAGGAAAAGGTTTATTCTTCTTCTTAACCTCAAACCTATTAAAGTCATTAGTGTTTATGTTAAAAAAAATAAGTACATCTAGATCGTCAATTGTCATGCTTTTTGTACTGCTACGGCATCTCTTTTTTGCTGGGTAGTAATGATTTGTGTAGTACCCTATCCGCCGCCCTATAAACTCCTTTACCAGTAGAGATTACCGTACACTTGCAAAACATCCCTACGGGAAATTTTAACAAACTGTTACCGAACTGGCCCCTTTATATGAAATATACTGGTCACATTTACATGGCGTTGTCATAGGAGGGGGAAATTGACCCCTTGTGACATGTCACAAGACAAATCCTCGAACAGGTTACTGAACTCTCAGAAAAAACAAGGTTCAGGGACCTGTCCTGGGATTTGTCTTGTGACATGTCACAAGGGGTCAATTTTCCCCTCCTATGACAACGCCATGTAAAAGTGACCAGTCTATTTCATATAAAGGGTCCAGTTCGGTGACAGTTTGTTAAAATTTCCCGTAGGGATATGACACCTCCATGTTAAAATAAGTTGTTATTTGGCCAAAGTGTAAGCACTTACACGCTTTGTTTTCTCAAAATGTAGGTAGTGTAAATACTTACCCTTTGGTTAAATAACATCTTATTTTAAGATGGGATTGTCATTTTAGGAAATAGGTGAAGACGGCAAGTAGTTACAAGTAATATGTTTTGTAAGCTAGTGGGTATAGGGTACCATTTACTGGTATTGGATTTTAAAAGGCGGAGGATATAGGATACGTACATAGTTCCCTTACCTAATATTATTTAGGATTCTAATATTAGTTTAGAGTGTATAAACGCCCAATAATTCCATCTATGTTCATTTTTAAATTTCCTATACAATGCAACTGGCCTACGATAACCAACACTCTACTACTTACCTATACTTATACTATGCGTTTGTGTGATTTTTGTATGTTTTGATTATTTAATGCAGTAATATTAGTTTCTAGGTTTGTTACATGGTTTTTCATTTTTAGTGCACTGGTATCAGTTAGTCATACTTGGGCACACTGCATTAAATATTTACTGCATTACCGATTTCAGTAATCAGTAAACACTTACTGGTAATGCAAATAAAATTTCATTACCAGTAAATTGTTACTGAATACTGAAAAAAAAAATCAGTAATCAGTAAACTTTTACTGGTAATGAAATTCAATTTTCATTACCAGTAAATTTTTACTGATTACTGAAAAAAAAACAGTAATCAGTAAATGTTTACTGGTAATGAAATTTAATTTGAGTTACCAGTAAAGTTTTACTGGTTACTGCAATTTTTACTGGTAATGCAAACATAATTTCAGTATCAGTAAAAACTATTTTATTGAATTTAAATTTTTATTTCAGCATTAAATTATTTAAAACTTTTATATTTTTAGCCCTATTCAAAAAAAATGTTTAAAAAAGTCATGTCTCAAAATAAAAACAGCTGATTCCTTAAATTTGTTGTTGTAAAGCATCAAAATTTAAAATTTTACAACAAAAGGTAAAAACCACCTAACAAAACAAATATTTATTTTTGCCGGTAAAACAAAGTTTCGTAAAATTATACACTATTAGCTTTTCTTAACACAAGCATTTCAAAATTAACATCGCTCAATTTTTGCCTTCTTGAACGATTAACAATCCCAGCAAATGAAAACAATCGTTCTACAGGTGCAGATGATGGTAGTGGGGTATTGTATTTCAGAAAAACGTTTTTAATGGCATTGTGACTTTGAAGACAATTTGTCGTTGTGTCTTGTTCAGCCAGATATAAAAATGTTTCCCGAAGATAATTTCCCGAATCACTGAAAACACACTGTATATTAGCATCTGTAAAATGGAATTATTTGTAAAAATACATATTTAAAAAACAAATTGAACAGAGTGTAAAAGCTTTACCATTACTCTCCTCCCCGAAATCTAGAAACGACTTTTGAGGTGTAAGAGGCAGAACACGAGTATCGGCATCGGGAATTTTTCCATATTTCACGACATAAGCGTTAAAAACTTTCTTAACTTCATCTTCGGTTTGCGTTGTTGCTGTTTCCAAAAGAGCTTTAACAAATCTCAATTTTATTTCTGGAATTGATATAGCCGCAATAATGGCATCCCAGGAACCAGGTTGCACCAGGAAATATTTTTCAAATCTTTGGAGTAAAGCTTCTTGCATTTTTGAGCTTACTTCAGCTAAATAGTTAAAGCTACTATGGCTCAAACGATTGAGTTTTATTCTCAAAGACACTATAGTTGGGACAAAGTAACCAAAAAACATGGTCTTTTCACCCTGAAGAAAATCAATCGCTTCTGCTATAGGTTCCATAAGCTTTTTGTATTCTTCTAAGTACTCAAGCTCATCACTGAGAATGGTCGGAATTCCTAGACGAAAACACAATTCGGGTAAATTGGGTTTGTGTTGCAGCAACTTCTTTACGGAATCATAAAGTGAGTTCCACCTTGTTATGCATGGAGTTAATAAATTGGCATTTAAAACTTCATTGATCACTTCTGCAGATTTTGGTCTATTGCACTTGTTCCAAAGTTGTGTGCATCTACAAAAATATAGATGTAAAAATTCTGTGATTGAAATGCAGTAAATTTTTACCTGTTGAAGGACCTTTTATGGACATCTTTAACTTCCTGACTTGAAGAGTTCATAATTTTGTTGAAATCGGTTGAAGCCAGAAGGTTTAAAGTATGGCTCGCACATGAAAAATGCTTTGACAGTCGCGCTGTTATAGAATGAAATTGAGGACCAAAAGCATCCACCAAATCTTCCGAATCTGAAGCTGAGTCAAATTCTTCGTCACTGTTATTTTCATTGAAAGGTCCTAGATATAAACAAATCAACAATAGAAATCGTTATGTTTGAAATAAATAATATTTATTAATTAAGTACAACCTTTACTCAATTCTACTCCAAATTCCTTAAATGCCTTAATAAAGTTTGATCCATTATCAGTGATGGTATAAACAATTTTTTCAACTTTCAGTTTATATTGCTTGTTAATATCGCATATCATTTTTGTTACACGATCAAAAGAATGGGTTCCCTTGAACCGTCGACAAGCCAGTGCTACAGATTTCCTTTCGAAATTGTTAGCGTCTAACCAATGACAAGTGTAACCAAAAAAGGATTTTTTTCCTCCGGACCACACATCAGCAGTTACGCACACGTATTCAATTTTATCTAGCTCAATAGCAAGTTGTTCGGTATATTTATTTTGGCTCTCTAAAAGTAATCTAGTTATAGAGCGCCGGCTCGGAACACTTTTGGCAGGAAATAACTTTTTAAAACTTTTCTGATCGACTATGGAGAGCGGAGAAGCAGTTTCGCAGATAAAATTTAAAATATCGCGATTAAAAGAGCATTTTCGACCTGCGCTCTGCCTGTATTCTTCCTTTTTAGACCTGAAGGCGCTAAATTTTTGTGGATGTTCCTTTTTTAAATGCTTGATGAAGTTGGAGCTCACACGTAGAGATCCTTTTAATTTTTTCCCGCAAACTTGACATTGTCAAGTTGACAAGCAGCAATCAAGCCACACATTTTTCTTTGATGTTGAGTTGAACTCATCTTCATTTTAACAAAATTATAAAACAATAAATACAAATAGATTTCAACACCAAAAATTTAAAATAAGTGTCAATTTTTTTGAGTGTAGTTCAAAATTTTTTAAGTTGAAGTAACAAAATTTTAGCAAATGAAAAATTGTCAAATAAAAATTACTAAAAACAGAATTGCCTCAAAAAATTTACTTAAAGATAGCCCAAATTTTGTTTGTTTTTAGTTACTAAAATTAAAAAAAAAAGTATTTTGGTAATTTTTTTTTTTGGGTGTACTTTGTTATGAAAATATGCAATGATTATTACCTTCTCAACAATTTTAAAAAATTCCTCACTAAAGAGAATCTTGTTTACACCCGTCAATTCTTCATTGATTAAAAAATGAGATGTGCCACTTGAAGTTTCACTTAAATAATTAGACGTATTTTGTTCACATCTTGGAAGACTTTCTTCGCAAACAAAATCAGGATCATTAAATAAGTCGTCACTATCAAAATCACTCATTTTAATTTTATTTTTATTAAAGCAAACTTTATATGTATAAATTCGATACCAGTTCAAAAATACTAAAATTCACGTGATAAGCCCTGCTCTAAACGTAAAATATATGGGCATTTCCATAGAAAACGTAGTGATATCCGTACGTTTCAATGGGATGCTGTTAATTATAATTAATATCATCTGGAGTGTATTTTAATTAACATCATATGTACGTGATTTTTATTTTAACATTATCCCAATAGGAAAACTAAAAGTTAATTTTTAAAATCGCTTTCTTTAAACCAGCTTAAACTATACTCAATATTACATCATTGCAAAATAGTGCAGAGATAATCTTTGCTGCAATAAAAATGAAAACCGATGAACAGATCATAACCTCAGTCCTTTTGATCTTGATGGAAACTGAGATAAGCTTTGCGCTATTTAGTTGCATAAAAATTAAGTATATTTTTAATAATACATGTCAATCTGAAGCTTTGGTTAACTTTTATTTTAGTCACAGTTGGATCTTTGTGTGGAAGTGACCATACGAATGCAATTCATGACTGTTATAGGCCTGTACACACTATGCCATCGCGACATTTATATTAGAAAATCTGACAGAAAAGTACATTGTTGCCTTACACGGTTGGTATACAAATATTTCATAAGTGTTTTTAATCGATTTATTTAATTTATGTTCCAAATTTTATTTCTGTTGTTCTCGCCTTTTGTGTTACGGCAAATGAAACTAAGTTTGTTATCGATGCAAATCAGAACTTTTTTGATTACATATTTTAAAAATAATAGAGTACCATCGACTTAACTAAATTGTCTTCAGTATTTTTTGCACCACTCATACAATTTGTTTTTACACAACAATATCGTATTTCAACATACAAAATTTTTAACATGTTTAAAAAGTATGTGTATCGTGTGAACGGGACTTTTAAATATTAGTAAAGTGAATAGAAATGAAAAAGTAACAAAGATTAGAACAGAGAGAGTAAATATTTAATAAAAACGTAGTATTTATAGCAATAACAATTCAATACAAAAATTAAAATAAAGAGAAAAGTAAGAAAAATGTACTATAAACAAATTAAATGATTAGCAACTAAACATATTTTTCAAAATTGTTTCAAATTATTTTTTTATTAGTTACGTTCCTAAAGGTACGGTCACATTAGTCAAATATTTGACGCGAATGTATTTGACTATGTTTGCCCGATCATTTTTTTTTTAGCAAAACTGAATTGATTTTGCAATCAAAATTCTCGTATTCCTTTTCCCTTTTGGTTTCTTCAGACATTATAAGAATTTGGTTTTCCCAAAATCCATTGTTTTGCTATTATTTACTGAAAAGCATTTTGTGGTCAGACTGGGGCAAAGAAATATTTGACGTTTTTCGTCAAATATTTGACAAATGTGACCATACCTGAAGTATTTTATTTACTAAAATGAAAGTTCATTAAGTTTTCAGTAATCATTTAGATTTTACTGGTAATGAAATTTGACATCAGTATTTACTGCTTACTGCATTTTTTTCAGTAATCAGTAAAAACTTACTGGTAATGAAAATTAAATTTTATTACCAGTAAACATTTACTGATTACTGATTTTATTTTTTCAGTAATCAGTAAACATTTACTGGTAATGAAAAATTAATTTCATTACCAGTAAAAGTTTACTGATTACTGTTTTTTTTGCAGTATTCAGTAAAAACTTACTGGTAATGAAAATTGAATTGCAATATCAGTAAAAAATTTGATTTTACTGCAGTATTACTGGTACTGAAAAGTGCCCATCTATGCAGTTAGTGTCATTGTTGTACCCACACATACTTTATTGTTTTACGCATAAATATAAGAGATCTTCTCACTTACTTTGTTGCTGACATCATACTTAATGTTTAAATTAGGAAGTAAAAAGTCGAGCTTAGTAGGGGGCTACACTACATACTAATTGTATGTTAATCTGTTCCTTAGGTCTTAAGGGAGAAATATTTTGGCGGGCGAATGAATTCGATTGTTGTATTAAAAAATAGCACAACTGTCTTCGGACTGTCTGTTCAACACAGCGGCTTTGGCTTCCTGTTAAACGCAGCGGATTCGGCTGTCTATTCAACCCAGCGTTATTCGAATTCCCTACACCCAGGAAAAAGATTGGTTGGCTTTCGATCAAAACCATTAAAATGAATTTGCCAGGACTTTATTTTATTTGGAATTACCTATAATTGAATACTACATCAAAAATATTTTACTAGGTATTAAAAATAGGGAAAATGAACTAAAAAACAATCCTTTTAACAAATTATTGGTATCTCCAATCAATTTTAAAATTAGTATCAGTTTAGTAATTCTATGCAGTAGAAGAAGCCATTTATTTAGTGAATATACAAGAAAATTGGTGTTATCTATAACCTTTTTTAAAAAAATTTCAATATTCGAAAGTGGTAACTACAAATACGGGTATCCTAATCAAATATGACCTTAAATTCAAGTTTCTGTAGAACCAACCGAATTGTGGATTGTATTGATAACACACACAACTATTAATTGGTATTGATAAACGAATTTTATACTGTATTAATAAAACACATAAATTCAAAATGAGTCATTAAAATTATTAAGTGTTTGTGGTGTAGTGGGTGAGGAGTTGGCCTAGTACGCCGGATTTCCGGGTTCGAATCCCGGAAAAGACAAAAATTTAGATGTTTTTTTTTTAATTAAAATAAAATATTCATATGTATAAACAGTAAATATGGCTAAGAAATTTAAAAGTAGTTGTGGTGCAGTGGTTAAAAGTGTGCACTATTAACCTGAAGGGCCGGGTTCAATACCAGAAAATTCAAAAAAAGTTTTTTAATTTCAATAAAATTTTGTAGAACAAAATAATATTTACGTGGAACATAATATTGAATTAGACAACCGAATATTGGCTTTCACGACGAAAAATATAATTTAATATAAAGATAGTTGTCGTAACCGCACGAATTCGATTGGCAACAAATTCGGTGGTGACAACTGAGACTGTTTTCTGTGTGTATTCAATATAACGGCTTCTGCTGCCTGTTCAACACAGCGGTCGTCGGACTGTCTGTTCAACAAAGCGGCTTCGGACTGTCTCTTCCATATAGCGGCCTTTTCTGCCAGTTAAACACAGCGGCTTCGGCTGCCTGTTCAACACAGCAGTGTTCGGACTGTCTGTTCAATACAGCGGCTTCGGCTGCCTGCTTCAAACTGCTGATTATGTTGCAGCGAATACTGCCGACCCAAAAGCTGCTGATTCTTTTGTGCCGAACACTGATGACCCGAAAGCTGCGCGTGTGTTGTGCTGAAAATTGCTGACACGACCACCGCCGATTGTGTTGTGTCAAATATTTTCGATATGACAATTTCCGATTGTGTTACGTCGAACACTGTCGACCCGACAACTGCGATCATGTTGTGCTGAATATTACCGACCCGACAACTGCCGATCGTGTTGTGTCAAGCATTTCCAACACTACAACTGCCGTCAGTATAGCTCTAAACTGAATACTACCGATCACCAACCAGCTGCCGAATACACGATACCGATATTTACCCCAACTACGCATTGTTGTTCCACCCCCAGAAAGGGCAAAATAACTGTGTTTTCATTACTTAAGGTTTTGAAAGTCAGCCATGACAAAACCCCCGTTACAATACTACTACATATCCTATGGCCAAATTTTCCAATTTAATATACTTAAAGCAAGCTCAAAAAACTAAATTTAAATTTAATTTTTAGTTTTTGGATTAATTTACATTAAATTTTAAAATGGTCTCTTTAAATCTTGAAAAACTATTTACTCTTTCTTTGGATAACAAAAAAATGTGCCTTCTAAAATATTCAGATCTTAAAAGTTAGATTTTAATGCTTGCTCTCCAGAATAAAATTTGTTCCAGCAAGAAAATTTTTTAAGAGCAGAATATTGTATTAGACCCTTATATTTCACAGCAAGAAACAATCTTAAAAAATCATCAAACAAGGGCACTATCTGAAAGAGAAAACACCGATTTAAGTGAAATTTATATATGTTATAGAATATAAAAATCTAAGGTTAAACTACTTTTTGGCGCCATTTCAAAAATTTAAGGACTAAGAATTTTGTTCAAAAATTATCACATTTTTTATTTTTTCGTAATTTTATCCAAAGAACCTTCAGACAAATATGTCATCCATGGAAAATTCCAAATATTTTTTTGTTGGGAAATAGCGCTAATTTTGGGGTGTTTTATATGAGTACGTATACTGGTATGGGGTCCAAATTTATTAATAATACACTGAAAATATTATTACAGTAACTGACTGTATTTTATTTAAAAAGTTATCCGTACATTTATTTTTAAATGATTATTCAGTTAAAATACAAAGAAATATATTTGTCAACTGTTTTTGTCGCTTATTTAAAAAATAAATTACATATAAATACGGATTTTCTGTTACAGTTAATATTTTCATTTAAAATGTTTTGTTAAAACAAGAATTCCTTTTCGATTTCTAGGTCAGTTAAAAAAATTAAATAAACTAAATATCATTTATTCTTACGGATTTTGTAGTTAATTTTTTGTAATTTAAAAAAACGAAATAAATGAAAAATCATTATTTTTTAAGGATTTTGTAGTTTATTTATTAACATTTAAAAATAAATGAAAAGTTCTTTTGATTTAAATGAAAAGTCAGTAGACCGGTTTTCAAGTGATTTTTCATTTATTTTAAATTACATTTTCAGTTAATTTAAACTACAAACTATTTTGAGTGTATGAATTAAGTGTGACAATTGTTTTTGATTTTTCTGTGAGAGATTCAGTTTAAAAGTTCTGTTAGTCGAATCTCAAACTTGATGTTATGAGGAAACTAAATTTACGTCATATTTATTGAAAACAGCAAGGCAAAGGTTTATTATAAAAATCTTAGTATATTACACACACATTTTTCAATATTAAGTGTATTACACTTTATAAAAACTCAAATTAAATTCGCCCAAGTACGACAATATTTATTTATATACAATTTAGAAAATTCCGTTTTTCGTGGTTGAATTTTCTGATTTCACTCCATAAAGAACACTGAATGAGTCTCAATGAGAAAAATGAGAAAATAAAATATATTATTTTTAAAATTCCTGTTAAACTATAAATTTTGTCATTTAGTAGTGTTAATATTGTATTTATTGTCATAGAAATTTGTTTTGAATATTATACAGCCCGGAGTCAATAAAGTGTTTTTTGAAATTTTAAAGTTTTGTAAATTCTGAAAGTGGAGTTAATCAACTTGGCAAGTGAAGCATCCATATATTGAAGAGTTCACAACCAAATTAAAGGACCTTAAGGAATTATTCAGTATTAAAAATATTTTATAAACTGGTAATGTTGTATGAAATTTGACTGCACTCAAAATAGTTTATAGTTTAAATTAACTGAAAATGTAATTTAAAGTAAATGAAAAATCACTTAAAAACTGTCTGCTTGCTAACTTTTCATTTAAATCAAAAAATTTTTCATCTATTTTTTTACGATAATAAATAAACTACAAAATCCTTAAAAAATAATGATTTTTCATTTATTTCGTTTTTTTTTTACTTTCAAAAAATTAACTACAAAATCTTTAAGACTAAATAATATTAAGTTTATTTTGTTTTCTTAAGTGACCTAGAAATCTAAAAAGGTTTCTTGTTTTAGCAAAACATTTCAAATGAAAATATTAACTGTAATAGAAAATCCGTATGTAATTTAATTTTTAGATAAAGGCAAAAAGGGTTGAAAAATATATTTCTTCTCATTTTAACTCTATAATTATTTAAAAATAAATGTACGGATAACTTTTTAAATAAACTACAGTCAGTTATGATAACCGCATTTGTAGCCGATCGCATGGTTCGGTTGTGGTAGCCGAATTTTTCAGTTGTGGCAACAGAAAACCAATTGAGACAGGACTATTTTGACTGTGGCAAAGGAATTTCAGTTGTATCAAGAGTAATTCTATAGCTGCAACCGAAAAATTCATTTGATGCAACTGAACCATTCGATTGGCAACAAATGGGGTTGTCAGCACCGAATCTGTTTTCTGGGTGTATGTTTATTTTTTTAATGCACACAGAGAACATATTCGTTGTGGCAACCGAATTTGTTGCCAACCGAATTTGGGTAGTTACATGTACTATCACATTATTCGGTTGAGGCTGCCGATATTTGTAGTTATACCTACTATATTTTCGAACATGAAAATGTTGGTCCAACCGAATTTATTTGGTATTCGGTGGAATAACTTCACTTAAAAAAGAGTTGCAAATAAAATAAAACACCATTTCCAATCATTTTTGACTTCTTTTATTAAAACATTTAAGTTATTTCCTAAATAAAATAATAAATAACATATATATGTAAATAAGTATTTCAAAACTTATCATATTCTGAGGTAGTTTTCTGTAGAAAAGCCTTCAGATTCAGAGAACTTTTTGCTACAAAAATCCTCAAATCCGAAGAATATTTCCGTAAAAACCAATCCTAGGATTCGAAGCCTGTTTCCTAAATAAATTCCTCTGGAAAGCTCCTCAGATCCTGAGCACTTTCTCCTAATAAAAACCCGACAGATTCTGAGGGAAAAAGTCCTCAGAATCTAGAAGTTTTTCTGTAGGATAAAGTTTTTATTTATAATCTGAGGTTTTTTTCTGAAGAAAAAGTTCTATGGAAAAAATCCTCTGAACCGCAGGCTAGGACATGAGGTGGTTTCTCAAGTAATAAACAAAAATCTAGGTTTTTTACCTTTTTTACGTTTTAGCTTTCAGGCAAGAATCCACTACAAAATCGATTTTCGGATAGCCTTCCTTTTGGAAATATAAATTTCCTGCTAACATCAAAATTATTTTGAAATTTTTTGAATTTTATTGCTTTATTTGTTTTTTTAATTTGCTTTTTTATAATTTGTTTGACACCTTTTATTTTTTTACAGTTAATTGTTATATCCAAATAATAATTAGTTAGCACTGCCGAATTTGTTCGAAACAGTTAGTTGTAAATGACGAATTAAAAAAGTTTAGGAATTAATATTTGAATTTATTTTTTACTACTGAATTATAGTTGTAACATCCGAAAAATTTTGACTTATATATATTTTGTTAATTTTAATATGATTGTGATTATGGAGTTGTTTCGAAAAAAGTATATTTTCTCGTAATTGGTTATGAACACCGATTTAAATATTACAGAACATTTCAGTCAGTTGTGAATATAGAAAATGTTCTTTCAACACAAAATATTAATTATATCCATAAATTTTAGATAATTGTAAATAATATTAGGTGTTTTTAATAGAATCTTGGTGGTTTTGGTGGTTTCCTAACTGAATCGTTCTCTGTGTGTGCTAAACATGATGTAAGCTTGTTTGTAAAAAAAATCACTAAAAATACCCAAGAAAGTGAGAAACTCCAAATTATGCAAATATTTAGTTTTATTTTTATCGAGTACATTTGCAAAATAAATTGCATTAAAATGCAAAAATTTACAATATAAAACTAGAAGTACAATTTCGGGAAACCAAAAATGGCTCCATAGAATACATGCATGCAAAAAATAATCAAAAATGCCAACAAATTGGCTTTTTGTTCGATCTACCGTGAAATGCGGGATATCAAATTTCAATAATAGTTTTTGGTGTGCACTTTTGTCTAGACGGATGAGTTATATTTTGTATATACAACGTATACACCTAAGGGCCTGAAATAATTCATGCGACGTATAAAGTATTATTTTATATAAATTATGTATTACGTATACGCCTCAGATACTATTTCAATTTGCACCAACAATGCATGAAATAAGAATTTTTAAACCTCAAAATAAATAGCTTCCAATGAATCTTATTTTACTGCGCATGACCATTCCCAAATTAAAGTGTTTTTTTCTGTTTTTTTCTCCTTATTCTAAATCAACAAGTGTTTACCTAAGTAATTATGTCATAAATGTAAGATAAATTCACAATTGTTTATAAATATTTTATATGATTTAAACATATTGTATACTGAAGAGCAACACTTACATACATTTTTTGAAAATAGGATAGCCTTAGGTTAAAAACAAAATAAATACCACTTAATTTCTCAAGGGAAGCCAAGCAAATATGTAACAATTTATATACTAATTTACACAACAAACAAGGTTATGTTTTATATATTTCGAAATGTAATTGCCGGGGATTTGATTGTTAATAGAAATATCTAGTGCGGGAAAAACAAAACAAAATATTGTAACGTTCATTTACTATTTTTTTTCAATGCGAACACAAATTAAAAAATACTACCTCCGTTGCGAAATGAGGTTAACATTTCTATATATTTGCTGGAATTATGGAGGTTTTTAATAAAACTAATTTTTTTTCGGATAGTTGTAAGGACATATCAGTGCTTTCGAATTTATAGATAGCTTTTAAATTTTTTTTAAACTTATTTTTAATTCAATGTCAAAGTTGAAAATTAGAATTAAAATAATTCTTTGATTTTGTGTGAAAAATTAACACCCTTCAGATAAATTAGAAAACGTATTTTTGACATTACAAACATGTATGAAATCTATTATGCTTAACAAAGATGGTAATAATTACAAAATTCGACGTAGGGTAAAGAATGTCTTCGCCGAGATGGCCTTTTACTGGTTTCTATTAAATGCAGCGAAGAGACGGTAGCAACAGCTCGTCAAAATATTGTTCATTAATTTTATTACAATACAATATTATTTTCTCTTCCACAATAGTGGCACTTTAACTGTTATTTTAACTTATTTTCTTCTATTTGAATAAAAACACTTCGCTTAGTAAAATGTTAACCTTATTTTGGAACAAAAAAATCAATAGAAATGTTTACCTTTTTTCGGATGAGAGATAATAGTTTTTATAAAAACATACTACATATTTAAGGAAAGAAATAAAACAAAGCTAAAGACGCAATATGAATTGAAAAGCATAGTCAAACCATAGGGTGCTTTGTTTCGTCACTTTTCATTGCAATCCTGATTTAATAGCGGTACAAGGTTGTGAAGGAGGTCCACATAGTTGTAGAGGGGGTTACTAAACAATATTTTTTTTTAATTTGGTTGTCAGAAATTTTCTTTTAAAAGTTCGGGGTTTCGCGCAAAATGGCTAACGAAAATAAAATTAACCCTCTAACTGGCCAACGCTTTTGTGCAATAAAATTTTTACAATATCTTCTACGAGAAAATATGTGATCAGTAGGGCAACCAAAAAAAGCTCTAAAAGCAATGTTTTAAGCTCTTAAAAAAGCTCGAAAAAACATTAAAATAAGAAGTTAAAATGCAAAAATAAGCCCTTAAACTTCATCACTTTTTCATTAAACTCCTCATAAAATTTAAATTTTTTATTTAATACAATGCTACATTCCTTGGAACTTCAGGAATCAGACAAAGTTGTAACATTCTAAAATTTATTTTCATTGGGAAATGCATTAAAGAATTAAATGTGCTAAAATCATTCTTGCCTAAGGAAATCGTCATTGTCATATTTTTACTATTAGAATTCAGGTTGGAAAAACAAAAAGTTTATTTTAACAAGAGATTTTTTAATTTAAAATAAATTTAAAAAAACAAATTTTAAATAAAAAAATTTATGTCGACTTAAAATAATTTTAAAAATGACTGATTTTATGAAAAAAAAGCAAAAATATGCTCTATTTCCGCATAAAAAAGCTAAAATAAGCTTATTTTTCAAAGAAAATAGCAAAAATAAGCCAATATTTACAAAATTAGCAAAAACAAACAAAATTAGATAAAATAAGCAAAAAAAAGCTCTAACAAATATAGCTTAAAATTCTTATATTTTTAAGGTCAGAACTTGTATTTACTCTAAACTCTTCTATCTCTTCAAATAAAAAACATGCACTGGCTTCTTTTTGGTTGGCCTAGTGATCAGTTTTTCTAGAAAATTTTTCTTCGTCTACGGGAAAATATTAATTTTTGGTTTTTTATCAAAAAAAAAAAAATTGTTTGTCAAAGTTTAAAGGTCTTATGCATAATCACTTTTTAAATATGTGAATGACTTATAAAACAAATTTTTCTTACAAATTTCACTTTATAATAGTGTTATAAATATTCAAATTATTATACATTAGCAATATTTTAAATTTTACGATAAAGCACCGTAAGTTGTTTCGATTTCACGTGAAAAAACTGTTATACTCCATATAAAACAAATTATTTTTTATGATAATCAGTTTCACTTGAAAAGTGTGTAGAGTTTGTTTTCACGCAAATTTAATGTAAAGGGTGGTTAAATTTTAAGGGCCGATGTTGATTTTGAATAAAACACAAATTATTTAGGAAATTATTGTCATTTCTATATTGGTATGGTTTAATTATCTGTGGAACAAAATATCGGCCATATCCATCCGATGGTCCAAATTTTCGATGACGCTGAGGCATAATTGAGGTTCTATGCCGTTAATGTGCCGAATTATCTCATCCTTTAGCTCTTGAATTGTTGCTGGCTTATCGACGTACACCTTTTGTTTCAAATAACCCCAAAGAAAGAAGTCCAACGGTGTCAAATCACATGATCTTGGCGGCCAATTGACATCGCCACCACATGAGATAACACGGCCATTGAATTTCTCGCGCAAAAGAGCCATTGTTTCGTTGGCTGTGTGGTAAGTGGCCCATCCTGTTGAAACCACATATCGTCCAGTTCCATATTCTCAATTTCTGGCCACAAGAAGTCCATTATAGCGAACACCATTCACGGTCACTGCTTGGCCAACCTCATTTTCGAAGAAGTACGGCCCGATGACGCCGCCAGCCCATAAACCGCACCAAACACCAAAAACAGATGTTTTCACATATCCTACAGACCCGATTTGCTGAAATTTGTGCACAATTCTCCCGATTGTTGACACATTTGGCCGATTATGCTCAGAGACTATTAATTATAGAGATAGGAATTCAAAACTTACACTACTCACCGATAGAGGGCGCTGAAATTTAGTATTTCCTGAGCAACTATTTAGTATCAGTTTAGTATCAGCTGAGCCTATATTTTAAAACGCAAAAACAGCTGACAACTGCTCAAAATAAGGAAAAAAGAAGCGCGAAATATATTCAAATAATAAAATTTGAGAAACTGTTTGTTTTTTGCTTTATGTTTTATTATTTAAATTTAAATAACAAAAAAAAATTGTCAATTTTTTGAACAAAGTGCCATCATCTTTTTATAAAAATCAAAAGAAATGCTTTTTTTAAAGGCTCCTTTTTATATCTCATTGACGTAATAAAAGCTACATATATTTCATTTTTTTTATTTAAACTACCAGCTGATAAAAAAAAAAAAAAAAAACAAAAAACTATCTTTGAACTTTGGGAGCAAATTCACTAAAGTATCACCGTAAAAAACACTACGAGGAACATTTTTGTGGAACACTCAAACCTTCAATGAAAGGGAATTTTTTGGCCCCTTTTTAAAAAGAGACAAAAAAGACCCCTAAGTTGAAGAGTTAGAGGGTTAAAATGTACCAAAAGAATGTTTCTCGTAGTGTTTTACATAAGTACCTAAATGGAAGATTCTCATGGTTTCTCCCTAAAATCCAGGTTTGTGGGACATTTGAGCGCCAATTCTGAATAAGTACGAAATTAACCCTTAAACACGTTTTAAGTTTTTACTTATTACTGGCACTGAAGTTAAATTTTCAATGCTGATGTCTTAAAAGACTTATAGTAGAATTTCATCACAAATATTTTTGCGGTCCATTTTAACCCTCTAACTCTTCAACTTACAACGACCAGTAAGTTGACCGTTTTGAAAAGGGGCCAACAAAAGTACCTTTAATTGAATAATAAAAGAAGGTTAAAATGTTCCACAAAAAAATTCCTTGTAGTGTTATACATAAGTTCGCTGAACATATCCTATACCTAAAATGGAGGATTCACATGGTTTCCTATTTTAATCCTATATAATTTTTTTTAGAAAAATCATTTAAAACGCATTATTTATGACAGGCATAAGTTTTTTTTTATTAATAAATCAATTTTACCCAAATTTGGCACAAGTATAGCTTGATCTTATATCAATGCACTTGCTAAATGTCATGGCAATCGGATAATTTTTGCAGGTTTTATAAAGATTTTAAGATAAAGGATATATGGCAGGACTAAGAGTCCTTGCTTCGATTTTGATAATAATTGACACAGACGTTTCCGGTTTTATGTGTATCTCAATATATACGTTTTGTAATTTTACGTTCATTTATGTAGGTAATATAGTATTTTTAAATTTCAGGACCTTTGGAATGTGGGCGTGTACTTGGCCCGATATTTCCAAATATTAAAATTTTTCTTAACTAAGGGGTTCTATGTCAGCGTACCGAATTTTAAAACTCTATCTCCACTCCTTCTATTTTTGTCCAATCGTTATAAGGGATCAAAGAACTGTGCGCCAGGGCTTTCCTTATTACTTTAAAAAAAAGGAAGCCTTATTTATATTTATACAAAAAAGGCCTTCCCCACAACTGAAAAGTAATACAATGTTAAGCCAAATAATCTAAAAATAGATTTAAAAAAATTGATAAATAAATAAGTTAAATTAATTAGAAATTTATTGATTCAGTTCGAAGCCAATTTCCTTATTATGAATTAACGTAATAAGTACTTTTTTCCAAAAACTGCTATTTTTCTTCATCAGGATATTCTCCTAACAAATACTTCACAGAGTTTTTGCTTTCAAAAACCTCTAACACTTTCAGGAATGAAAAGACGATCGTTTCGGGGATTTTCCAAGTCCCCTTCTTCAGTTTTCTTTAGAAAGTGGTGGCAATAGTGCAATGCAAATTGAAACATCAAAATTTCATATTAAACGTAGTGTACTACATCAACGAAATGAGAATGGAGTAACCCAGCAAAATATTGGTAATGACACCTCATTACTATCTGCATTACCCAAAATGATGAATCATTACCTTTTGCATTATTTTATAATTTAAAATAATGACTTCCTAATAAGGGCCTATTGTATTCATTGTTTCTAAATATAAAATAATGACTTACTCGTAATAGTTTAAATAAGTACTTTTTACACAGTTAAATTTTATTAAAATTTTATTTATTATAAGTGAATATGTTTTATGTTTAAATTTGTATGACGTGTCCTAAAACTAAAACTTAAATTTTTCTGAATTTATTTCCTTAAGCTAATAGTATTTGCCTAACTCCTTATTTTTAAGAATCAAGTAAGCAATCTGATAACCACTTATAATTCAACTTTTTGTAAGCATGTGTGTAACCACTTATTATTCAAAACCTCATAACTACTTATTTCTCATTTTTTCGTAAGCGAGCGGGTAAGCGTGACTACTTATAAAAACGACCACGCCAAAGAAAAATAATGAGTTTAGACGCCAAAAAATAAGTTGTGCGGAGCTATGAATTTCTATTATATAACCACTTATTTGGTAATGAAGGATTTTGCTGGGAAACAATAAAATATGTTTTCGAAGTCTCTGCAAAGACATAACCAACAATAGAAATATTATGAAAGTTTTTGTTTTTGTATTTCGTAAATAAGTTAAACTTATTGGCTTTTTTGTGTGTTTTAAAATATTCATTTTTGCAAACAAACACCTTCACACATACTGATAAAGAATGAAATCTGAAGGTAATAATTTATGGTTAATAATCAATTTTGTTCAATATTTCTAAGGGAATCTTTTTTTTAAGGTTTTCTTGTAACTCCGAGACTTTATTTATAATCTGAAAAAATTAAAACCATTTTTTTAACCGTTTAAAGTTTTTCGTTCTTTTTAGTATGTATTTAAATTAAAGCGTTAATTTTCGTAAATTAAATTAGCAATACTCAAATATTTAAAATGCAAGCGAAATTGTATTAGTCAGTTTAGAAAAAAATTTAAACTTTTCCAGCAAGCATGGCCCGATAATATTGCCAGGAAGAAATCATTTATTGCCGGCGATATTCGGTACACTCATACAAATAAGTCCGTAAAAATAGCATGAAAAGTTACTAAAAATTAGTTAAAAATGATGCTGCAGAAAAAACTGCTAATATTAGCAGAATCAGTTTGCTAAATATTAATAAAATGCAAATAGCAAAAAAAACTGTTAAATTTACAGAATTTTAGTAATATTTGAGCTAAATTGTTGTTAATTGCAAATAACAATTTAACCTGCTAAAATTAGCGAAAAAAAAATGCTGAATAATAGTATAATAAAAATAGCAAAAAAAAACTGTTAAATTTACAGAATTTTAGTAATATTTGAGCTAAATTTTTGTTAATTGCAAATAACAATTTAACTTGCTGAAATCAGTAAAAAAATTGCTAAATAATAGTAAAATTAAAATAGCAAAAAAAACTGTTAAATCTACAATATTTTTGCTAACATTTTCTGAAATCAACAAAACTTTTGCAGATTACTAGTGGACTGGAAAAAGGTAAAAAACGAGCAAATGAAATGAAAATTAATAAATAAAAAATAAATGTGTATTTAAAAACATACTTGGGACCAGTTTATTGAATGTGTCAATTAATTGAAATTTTTTTCAATTGGCACTGTTCAATGCCTAAATGCCCATTTATAATTGATGAAAGAAGTATTTGTTATCATGTTTTAAGAAAAGAATAAATTAATAAAAAAATTAAAAATTCGCGTATTTCTTATATTTTTTTTTTATATTACAATGCTTTTTCTTCAATTATGTGTACATTTCATTACCATTGTTTTCATCAATGCAAATTGAAAAAAATTTCATTGGCATTGAATGGTGATGAAATTTTTTGGCATTGACATTCAGATAAAGTAATGCCAATTATATTTCAATGCCAATGAAAATTTCCCAAGAATGATGTTTTGTAAAAGTGGTAATATTTATAGACAATAATATGTTAACCCATGATACAACCATACTAGGTAGATGCATTAGAACAACAAACACAACAAACAACAACAAAAAATGTAATCGGCTACTTTTGATACATAGCGAAAGCATACGAAAAAATCCCTGAACTGTCATAATAAAACCCTGAACTGTCAAACTCTCCCTAATGCATCTTTTTTTTTTTTTTTTTTTTTTTTTTTTTTACATTAGACCAACACTCAGGGGATGCCCCCTACTGATGCAACGCATTGTGTTGATATTAGGAAAATAGGTTATGGGAAGGAGGAAATAGGGAGTAGTGTTTATGAACGTTTGACTTGAATTTCTCTAAATTGCAAGTATCAGGGAAGACACCTGCGGGGAGTTTATTCCACATACGGGCGGTTCGACTAATGAACGAATTCTCTCTATAATGCGTTGTGCGACTAACTGGACAATCGACCACAAACGGATGAGATCTACTAGACAAGCGCGTGTTGCGGCCAAAAACACGTGACCCCGGGATAAGTACACTTATCTCAGCAGAACACTTCCCATGGTAGTAACGATAGAACAGTGTTACACAACCCACATTCCGACGATGCTCCAATGAGTCAATAGAGCTGGATACCCTACTGTCATTAATGAGCGCCGACGCCCTCCTTTGTACACGGTCCAAAAGCTCCAAAATAGACTTTGAAGCCCCTGCCCATATATGGGAGTTGTATTCCATCTTCGGCCGGATATAGGTGGTATAAATTGTGAGAAGATCAGAAGAAGTGAAGTAGTTCTTACACCGGTTAAGAAAGCCAAGACACTTGAATGCCTCTTTCGACACTTGAATGACGTGATCCTTCCAACGGACATCACACTGTATCCTCATGCCCAGAACACCAAGAGCTTCAGATTCCTCAATACTGATACCACCCATGTATACAGATGACATTGATGGCTCAGCGGTCCTATGAGTCAGCAAACAGCATTGGGTCTTGCGTGGATTAAAATCGACCCTATTCACGCGACCCCACTCGGAGATTGTAATTAGGTCCTGATTGAGCGTGTCATTCATATTCTGCCTCTTGCCTTCAACCTCCACAAGGCTTGGCCTATGATCAAAGGAATATGAATGGCAAATGTTGTTGTCATCTGCAAAAGAGTAGATAGGATTTGAAGTCTGACAGAGAAAGTCATTCAGAAAGATAAGAAAGAGAGAAGGAGAAAGAACAGAGCCTTGTGGTACCCCTGCATTCAACTGAAACTCATTAGATGAGACCCCATCTATAACAACTCTTATAGTGCGATCCCTGAGAAAACTCGATATGAATCGAGAGAAGTCATCACCGACACCAAAAGCAATAAGCTTTGATACGAGTGCTTTATGCCACACACGATCAAATGCCTTGGAAATATCCAGCGCAACCACCTTGCTTTCACCAAATCTGTGAATGGACCGACTCCAACGCTCCGAAAGGAGTGCCATCAGGTCTCCCGTAGAACGAATTCTACGAAAGCCATACTGTCGATCATTAAGAAGCAAATTGGATTCAAGGTAATTAACAAGATGGTAGTTAACCATGCTCTCCATGACCTTCGAGAGCGCAGAGCAGATTGCGATTGGACGGTAATTATCAGGGTTAGTAGCCGCACCCTTTTTGGGGATTGGCTGGACATTGGCAATCTTCCAACACGATGGAAAGATACCCATGCGGTACGACGCGGTAAAGAGAGTTGCCAATGGACGCGATAGCGTCGAAGAGCACTGTTTCAGTACCAGCGCTGCTATACCATCCGGGCCCGTTGACTTATTTACGTCGAGATTCGCAAGAACCCTTTTAACTGCTCGAGGACGAAAGAATATCTTGGGCATAGTATGTGATACTCTTTCGAGCACGGGCAGTGGTTGATCGCCTTCCGGAAGAAACGAATTTTCCGCGAACAGTTCAGCCAGCAGGTTGGCTTTATCAACCGGGTCAGTGAATATTTGGTCATCCTTTATAAGATTTGGGATAGAGGAACTAGCATTATCCTTTACTCTTTTAACGAATGACCAAAAGGTCTTACTGCCCCGTGGAGCAGCAAGAACCTTAGCACGCAGACGCTGTTCGTACAGAAACTTTTCGCGTCTCAGTACTTTGGCACACTCAGTTCTCGCCTGTTTACGCAGCATGTCAGTATTGGTGTTCTTATTCGTACGCCAATTACTGAAAGCTTCCTCTCTGGATCTGACTGCATTTCTGCACGTCTGGTTAAACCAACACTTATGTTTGGACTTAACCGGAATGTACTTTGAAGGAATAAAAAATTTCATTCCAAGCAAAATCACGCGTTCTACCATTTTCGCAGCGGCATTAACATCGTCATCCAAGAAACATAGTTTCCAGTTGAATTGCCGATAAAAATCGTTAAGTTCGACCCAACGAGCCTTTTCATAAATAAGAACAGAGCGTTTCGTGGCTGCCTGTGAAGCGCTATGAAGCCCGGAATATGAAAAGGATGCGGAAACGGTACAGTGATCCGAGTTACCGAGAGGTGCAAACGATCTTACTTCATACTTTTCAGGGTGCGAAGTGAGAAAAAGGTCGAGGGTATTCTGGTATTGCCCTTCAACACACGGAATGTGTGTTGGCTCATTCACCAACTGCACCAGGTGATTGTGTGCGGCGAAAAGTTCGACGTAAGTGCCAACGGAAGTCGTCCCGCTCGAATGGCGAAGCCATGAAGAGTTGTGAATATTGAAATCATCAGCAACCACGACTTCACTATTCGGACAGCTCTCCAGGATTTCCGAAATGGAGGCGGAAAGAGAATCAAAACAATTAAATGTCTTGCCTGTTTCCATGTTTGGGCTTCTATAAAGAAAACCGAAATACAAGATGTGCGCCCTGATCTTGAATTTAATCCAAAGACAGTTAAATTCATTATCATGCGTGGTTAATTGTTGCTGCCACTGGTACACAACATCATTGCGAACGTACACCGCAAGGCCCCTATGAAAAACAAAAAGCGATAGTAGGTGATATCCAGGTATATGAAAATCCTGTGGATCAGCATCCTCATTCACCTGGGTCTCACATAAGGCTAAAACATCCGGTCGATGAAAACGAATGTGAGCATATACAGAGAAATAATTCGCTCTAAGTCCCCGTATGTTGCAGAAATCAATTCTGAACTTACCTGACATTACAAAATAAATAAAATTTCAAGTCAATATCCGTAGAGTAGTACAAAAAACTAAGTACTTGTTTTATTGCTGAATCGGTTAACAAATGATCAGTGTTATACCTTCATCACTAATTAACCCAACAGTAAAACTAATACAAAGCACTTGTACCACACAAAAAAAAAACTAAAAAAAAGGATGAGGATAAAATATAACAACAATGATCACAGCAGAGGAGTGCATAAAAGCCCTTTGCTGGGTCATTGTAAACAGAAAAAAGTTTAAAAAACTGGCTCTATTGCAGCAAAGAGTATCGATGATATTGATTTAGTGGTTGTTGATATTGTTTTTGTAGTTGGTAGTGTGACATGCTGTTATTCTGGTGTTATTGTTTTCTATAGGAATTTAATGTATGTATGTTGTTATTGTCTTTTATTTCACTTAATGTTAAGAATGTGTGTTTGTTGTTATTGTTGTTTTGGTTAATTTTTTGTTTTGTATTATGTTTTGTGTTTGTTATTTATTTGTTTAGGAAAGTGTATTTTATTTTAAATATTAAAGTTTAATTTATTGCACTATTTAATTTTTTTTTATATCTATTGCACTATTTTTTTTTTTTAATGACTAATTAAACGTTAAACAATTATTAAAAAAGATAAAACACAGCGACGACAAATTAACGTGTTAACCACACGACGGACGGACAATTCTATTCTACCTGGTATGGTTGAATAATGATGTTAACCCTTTCACTACGGACTTTTTGTTTGCCGACGTATCGTTTTGACTTCAGATTCTTGTTAGGAGTCCTCAAATTAGAAAAAAATATGTAACATATTTTGCCCCATCTCCCTCATACCCAATAAAAATGACGTTCGAAAATCGATTTTTTCAAACTTCTGAGCTCCGTTGTACCCCTTAAAGATTCGAGTAGCCAAAAATCCTTTAGCTTGTTTTCTTTTCGTCATAAAACGAAGCTGTATGCCAAATTTCAATTATCTATCTTTATTAGTTTAGGAGAAACACCAAAACCCCCTTTTCATGGAGATTGTGGTATATTAAAAAAATTAGACTTCATTAACATATATCGCGACCATATTCCCATGTTGAACTGCTTATACATATAATGATTTTTATTTCAAGTCCAAGATCCTAATAAAATTATTTGCAAAAAGTATAAAAATTTTTTTCCACTATTAAATTTTATATATTCTTTTAATTATGTGTACACTGTAGTGTACAAGGGTAGTGAAAGAGTTAACCATAACAAAATGTATTTTAGAGACCCTGCTTTTGATTTTCATTGTTTGCTGATCGGATATGTACTTCCGAATTTATTTGAGTTTCCATTTTCACCGCTAAAGCGCCACCCACAGGAAAGAAGGTGTGGCTGATTAGAAATATCGTATTCTCTAAATAAGCTTAAAAAGTACAATATTGGGGAAAAAAATTAGTGTCATCCCCGTAAACTCAACTTACTCCCCAGAGATACTTTTAATCACAATTTTCATATTAAAATGGTTCGTCCACAATAAATCTTGATCTTTGAAAATTAATGTACTACGATAAATAGAAACTTTTTCTCATAAATTTTAATAATTTAGATATTTTATGAGTAAGACAAATTTTCAACCATTTCAATTTAGCTTTATTTAAAAACTTTTTGCATTATTTTTGGCGAGTTAAAAATATGCAGTAATTGATGGTTTAGTTTACAAAAAATTTGTAAAATTAGAAAATCTTCTGTTAAAAATTAGTAACTAAAATTCAGCAAAATACTGTAAAGTTAGCAAATTTATTGTTAAAAATAAGTAACTATAAATATGCTACCTCCACATTAGTAATGTGGAGGTAGCAAATAAATTAACTAAAAATTAAATTTTAACAAAAAATTAGTTAAAAATTTGTTAAGTTGAAGTACTTACAGTTTTACTAACTTTTCTACAAACCTTTTTCTATGAGTGCAGTCGCAACCGAAAAATTCATTTGGAGCAATAAATAGGGTTGTCAACACCATCGCTGAACTATCTTTTAAATTTTAAAACGAAGAAAATTTCAAAATACTACTTGATAATTTTCATTCAAATGAAAAACAGAAGATATCGCTTTAACATCTTCTTGGAAGAAAATTCTTACAAATGCTTGCAGGGTATTAGGAAAAAAGTATAAGCTTTCCAACAAATATATTTTGATTGTTATATGTACTACCATAATAAAAGGTTTTCATTAAGATGTGAAGTTTCATATGGGAAAAGGTTGGCAAAGATTAACTTACAGGATATCAGGGCAAATCTTTAGTCAATCCTAACATACTGACATATATTGAAAAGGAATATTTATTAATATTAGCATCACTTTTATTGAATTGCAAGAAAGCTGTGCAGTGTTGTCCACTCCAAGTTACTAAATTTCTCAAAATATCGTTCTACTCGTATACGCATTCCAGGGAGTGTAAATAGGATCACATTCACTAAAGAATAAATTGGCTCAAATTGTGATTCTGACCAGTTTGGTATACTACTTATAAGGTGAACTTATGTCCAATGTGTTCCGTGATTATGAAAGTCAGCTCAAAAGGATTATAACGTAACCACGAATTGGCGTATTGTATACAAATTGCCCTAGTATATACTTAAATGTTTTATATAACATATATCTGTTTGTGGTATCGACTTTTACATTGCCAAATTAAGAAAGTACACTAAACATAATGTCACAGGTTTATTATTTTATTTTAATAGAAATATTTATTTGTTTTGTCACATAACAAATTTATTTCCATAAAGTTATTTTTAAAATATGTTCTTCTCAATAAAACGAATAAGTACATTCAAATATTCTCATATCGACGGTACTTCATCAAGGCGAGTCATGTCTTTTTAGGCAGCCTTAAAAGCACCGGATTTATTTTATATTTTCGCGATAAACTTTTTTTTTTAAGTTTCTGATATAATAGCAAATTTTCTATTTGATGAAAATTTTGTTCATGATCAAGGTTAAAGACCAACTTCGCTACATAGTTAAATCCCACCAAAAAAGTGATTCTGTAGGGTTTACGTCCAATATTTTTTGGGTTACAAACAGGAGAACAAACTTCTTATACCCTGTCCACGTAGTGGTGCTGGGTATAAAAACATAACGAAGGGCCAAAATAAGACTGCTTTGTTTAATATACTCCTTAGAAACCCATGACTCGTCTTACTGGCGCAGCATCGATATTCAAGTTTTTGAATTTTTTTGGCATTACATTACAGAACTTCTTTTTAAGCAACAAAAATTCTCTACAATATAGTGTCTCGACTAATAGGAATTGGTCTACTTGCTTAAAAAAATAGTAAGCTGTTGATCTGAGAAGGCTTTATTTTTGTTTGCTTTAAGAAAAGTCAAGAAAAAAATTCGAAATCGGTCTGAATATGGACAGATTTTAACCAAATCGGTATACCGACCAATATTTTAATATATACGACCTGTAGCGAATACATGGACACACAGACAGACGTACATAATTAAGTCGCACCAAAAAGTGCTTCTGTAGGGTACTGTTCCAATATTTTTCGGTTTACAAACATCAGCACAAACTTCCTATACCCTATCCACGCGTTACAAACTTCAGTACAAATTACTTATACCCTGTCCACGTAGTGGTGTTGGGTATAAAAATATAGCGAAGGGGCAAAATAAGGCTGTGTTGTTTTTTTAAACTCCTCAGAAACACATGACCCGTCTTACTAGCGCAGTGTCGATATTCAAGTTTTTGGGTGTTATGACATACATTATAGAATTTTTTGAAGCAACAAAACTTCTCTACAATACAGTGTCCCGATTAATGAAAATAAGTCTTCATGTAAACCGCACCAAATGGTTAATTTTTATGGATGTAATTGAGTCTGTAGGGTCTGTTGTGGATTGGTTTCACTCCATATGCGGCAATTTTGGTTATTAATAAAACCCTTAAGCCAAAAATGAACCTGATCGCTGAACACAATTTTGTGACTATAAGTTGCGCGAATTTATGACTGATTTTTAAAGTAAATCTGGACAATTTGGTAGCGATTCTCAAGCGTCAATGTATTCGTGATGATTTGCCAGAGTATACTGATGATAAATTTTAAAAAGTGAGCGCAGTAGGACAGTTAGTTTTACAGTTAACCTTTTCGTAAGTTCTACTGGGCTTAAAAAAGTACCCTTTATAAACTTTTCCGGAAAATAAAATGTCTAGAACCTTAAGCATAAGCCAGAGAAACGCAGTGTCGGCAGTGTTTTACCGCAGTGCGACGTTTTGTCAATAATATAGGCTTTATTATTTTCTTTATTTCTAACAGTCAAGAAATTAGAAAAGTTTCTAACTAAACAAGAGTTGCCTTCAAAGAAAATTCAATAACAACTTTTTATAAATAGTAAATAGTTTTCAGTCTAAGTTTTTAATTTTTATTTAAAAAATAAAAATGGGTTTTTTGACCTTTTATTTTTAACGAAATTCAAGAAACTAATTTGACAGCACTAATGCAGTTCACTGGCACTGTGAGTATCTGGATTGGGCTTTAGAAATATATTTATCTGCATACAAAATGCTATATTTATGCTATATGTATTTATGCCGAAATAAATATATAAGTAAAATACATTTAGAGAACCCAGCAAAACCACACATTACCAAATAATGTGTAAAGTAATGTGTTGCCATGGGGGCCGATGCATTACTTTATACCTTACTTCACTGATGAATTTTACAGGCGATGAGCCCCAAAGTAATGTACGAGGAAGAAGTGATAAAGTAATTGGTTACTTATGTGGTTACAAGGATGCGAAAAGTAATGGGTCTAAAAATAGATTTTCGTAAAAAAAAATGTATTTAAAAAAAATTTATTACAAATATTTTTTTATTAAATATAAACGTGGTCACGCTGGGATTCGACCCTGGGATCCCTGCATGTTAGCCAAGAACTCTACCACCTGAGCTATCGACACATATAACATTTGATTGCTTAAAAAGTAAATGAATTGTTGTGATTCGTATTTTCATTTGTAATGTCGAAAAATATATACCTTACACCCATGCTTACAAAAAAACACAAAGTAATGTGTCTAAAAATAGACTTACAAAAATATTCTAATCATTACTTTCCGTTTATAAATCATGCATTACGTAATCAGTGATTGGTAAGTTATTACTTTTGGGTCTAAAATAATGCAGAAGGTAACGAGGTATCATTACAAGGTAATGCGTGAGTATATCGCACCCATTACCAAAGTTTTGCTGGGAACTTCTGCAGCCAATATTTGTTAGTTGTTTAAGTAGTATTTCAAGTTTGTTGTTTCAAATAAAAATAAAATTCCTTTGTAGAGGAAATGCAAATTTTAACTATATTTATGAGTCACTGAAAAACAAAAACAAACAATTCAACAAACAATTGAGAATTCGTAACATTCATTTTAATCAGTTATTTTGTTTTTAAAAAATAAACTAAAAAGTTTTTTGTAAGTAACTTTTTTTAGTTGTTTTGACTTATTTGTGGGTCATCTTATTAACAGTCAAAAGCAAAGGGAAAATATGTTGAATTTAATGAAATGTTAGTGGTCCTGTTTTCAAGTGAAGACTTATTTGTTTTAAAATACATTTGCAGCGGCCTGTATATACAAAATATTTGAAGTAAATGGTTTGGAGATATTATATGTGTAGATTAACTCAGTTTCCGTAACTACACCCAGAAAACAGATTCGGTGCTGAGAACCCCATTTGTTGCCAATTGAATGGTTCAGTTGCATCAAATGAATTTTTCGGTTGGGCTACCGAATTATTCTTGATACAACTGAAATTCCGTTGCCACAGTCAAATTAGTCCTGTCTCAATTGGTTTTCTGTTGCCACAACTGAAAAATTCGGGTACTATAACCGAACCATGCGATTGGCTACAAATTAGAGGCCAGTATGAATGTTTTGCAAGACATTCACAAAACATTTTCTTATACAACACCAAAATATTTTTTTTTGTTTTCTGTTTTATTTATTGTTTTTTTTTGTAATGATCTGAATTTAAACATCTTGTAAATAACTACAAATAAGTAAAATGGTCAATTTTTGTTATATTTAGTATTAAAAATCGTCAAATCTCTCATCAGCGCATGCAAGAGAATGTTTTGTAAGACATGCACAGCCCTTTACTACAAATGCGGTTATCAGAACTGTAACTGTTTTCTGGGTGTATACATGAAAATTTATACACACAATAGTTTTTTATTTACAATGCATGCTTGTTAGGTTGTACTTCACAAAATATAAGAATCCCATTTGTTCTATCCGTGGATATTAATGTGCTAACGAAAACTCTTTAGGGAACAATATTTTGTCTGCATATGTATATCGTTTAGTTGCTATTACGCGAAACGCAATTGTAAGGACATCCTAAATTACTTAGGTACATATTATATAATGACAAAATGTGTATAACTTTTCCTTCAAAATTCTTTTGTTTATAAATTTAGTTTTTCCTTGAAGTTGTCTTTACATAAAAAATCCCAACAAAAAAAAAAAAAATACGTAAACTTGTTGGACGTAAAATAAAATAGAAAGAAAGTGTGAGTACTTACTTGTACACATATATAGTTGTGAAAGTATTATGTTTGACATATATGTTTTAATAGATTTCATAAATAACATTCATCGTAGAACTTAAGTTTGCAGTAAGGATAAAATAAAACAAAAAAAACTGCATGACCAGTGATAGATTACCGTGGCTTTCACCAGCATTTATTTGCTATTATATCAAAGCAACAAGTTTTCAGAAACTATTATTAATGACTTTTTCCATAAATTTAAAAATCTTACTTTTGACTCGACCTTTTTATATAATTTGTTTGCGGCAAAAGGTAGAAAGCGTCTTCATTGGGTTGAAATATTAGAAGTGAAACATACCAAGCACTGCAGGCAGCAGCAGGAATATTTTTCCATATATTTCATATTTTTCCATTACACTCCTCTATGTATCAGGGTATATTGCATCTGTATCTAAGCTTGAATATATTGGGCTTAAATTGTATTATCAGACCAAAGCGATTTAAGTAAATTTTTGCGCACATTCCGGCAAAAACCGGCTCTAACTTTTCCTCTGTTCTTGTGGCACTTTAAAGGCTGTAAAATTCTAAAATTTACGAAAGTTTTTTTGATCTTTCATTCTTTGGTAAAAATCATACCAATGCTGAAAATATAAGTCGATGCATATTTGCTCGATCAAAATCTGGATGCTTGACATGGCTCGAAAACCAAATGCTTGATGGTTTAAAGCAAAACAAAGATTTAAACATCTCGAAAATATATGATCGCTATAATTCAGCAGAGTATCAATTTCGAAACTTGTTTATCTGCCCTAAAAGAAATCATATTACACGGATTTATAACCCGCACTCACAGCATTTTATCCTTAAATAAACTAAAATACATATTAAATTAATTGAAAACACAATTATAAAAAGGACTACTGATTTTTCATTATATTCAAACCATTTTGCTATTTATTTTCAAACATTGTTTAAACAATCCATAAAATAAATAAAAATAATTGAAAAGTCTATTAAAACAATCATCAATTTTTAACTGACAAAACGTAAAAAAACGATTTTGTGGTTTGTTTTTTCATATTTGAAAGTTTTTTATTTTTGAGTTTTCAAAACACTACAACACCATACACACCACACACGTTCTTAATTTTATTGGCTATGTTTGTGTGTATGAGTCTATGGTATGAGTAAAGAATTTCTTGTAATTTGAATTGAAATAATTTTGTATATAAACAAACTATTTTAACAAAAAAGAAAACCGAAAATATTTGAATTTTTTGTTCTAAAACAGAAAACAACGAAATTATTTAAATTATTTTTTCTAAAAATATAAATCTAAAAATAGAATATTTGACTGAAAATGACAACTCCTACACTCAAAAAAAAAAAAAAAAAGTCAGTAGTCAGGAGCGTGCTTGAAAAAAAATTTGGTAATTTCAGCAAAAGGTTTGCTGAAAATCAGCGAGCTGATTTTTACCAAAAAAATAGTAATCTTCAGCAAAAGTTTTGCTAACATTTAGTCGACTGCAAATGAAAAAAATCCTCGCTAAAATCACTAAACTTTTTGTTGAATATTAGTAGACTGAAAAAAACTCAAAAAACTTGTAGCGAAATTTTACTTTAGTTAATTTATTTGCTGAAAATATAAATATAGAATATTTGTAGAGTTGTTTTTAGAGTGTCCACTACCGTAACCGGTTTCGAATAATTTATAAATTCGAATAAACCGAAAACCGGTTATTATTTGTCGGTTAACCGGTTTTTTTAAAAGATGTTTTTATCAAAACTATTTTTAAGATATTCACCCGAAAATTCTATATTTCGACTGCATTTTATTTTTTAAGGCTTAATTTTAATAAACGAAACTGCATTTTTGTTATCCTTATATGAAAATAATATCTCTTCACATGTATTCAAACAAATAAGATACGAAAGTTCTTTGGGCGACTAATGAATGTTGCTACAAAAAATATAATTACTTTTTTTCTGCGTAATTAATTGGTTCCATTTAAGAAAAATATACGATTGGATGATAAAACAGAAACTGTTAAATCTACAAAAATTTTAGTTATATTTAAATAAATTTTAGTTGAATACAAATAACATTCTATCCTGCTTAAACCGGCAGACGTTTTTACTGAATATTAGTATAGTTAAAATAGCGAAAATAAATAGTAAGTTCCGCTGTTTTTAGAACAGTAGATTATCTTCCCATTCAAAAAAATATAAATTATATTTTGGAAATGTAATCGTTTTTCTGTGATATTATTAATTTACTAATATGACTCAAAACTCGCATTACTTTCGGTTAGTGCTTTTTATAGAAAGTTTGACGTTTTTCTATTTTTTATTTAGCGCTTTATGGTGAAACCTTTATTTTGATACAGTTTTATCTAATTTAAATGTTTTTTTTTATTATTTTCATAATAATGTGATATTAAATTATATTTTAACATAATAATGATTTTTAGCGCTTTTTAAATATTTGGTCGCATAAATTAGTTGAAAACTACCTATTTTGATTACATTTATAACTTAGCGCTTGTTTGGGCCTGTCTGCGAGTTTTGTTCTTAAAAGGTTGGCATCACTTCTGTTACATCTGTTGATGTAAACGCAAATAGATATGCGAAAATATTTGTTTGGCAATCACATCATCTCATAGAATTTTTTGTTTGATTTATCAGACGTACAATTAGATAATTTAAATCCGCTTTAGAAAACAGATTCAGCTGGTTTTATTAGTTGTTTCTGCAGAGCGCTTTTAAATAATTTTTATTAGCTTTTTCTGCCATTTGTACAAATTTATTTTCATAACAAAAAAAAAACCGAAACCGGTTTTAACCGATTTTTTTAAGAAAGCAGTAACCGAAACCGGTTTTTTTAAAATAGTAATTTTCGAACAAACCGAAAACCGGTTTTCCGAAATTGCCGGTTTTTTGGACACTCTAGTTGTTTTTCTTTTTTTGTCATTTCCGTTTCCAGACAAGCTGCGACATCTACATCTTGTCTATCTGATTGTCGTCCACGCTATGCATGCGGTTATCAGCACAATTTTTGTAGCAAAATAAATTAGTAAAACATTAGTTCAAAATTAGTTTAGTGCTAAAAAAATATAATTAAATTTTAGCTGAAAAATTTAAGCAAAAAAAATGCTGAAAACTAGTACACTTGATATACAAGACGTTTTACTAATTTTTCTACTAACTTATTTTTTTGAGTGTACAGGCGATACATATTTTTTTCTAGTTTGTTTTTTATTGATTGAAGTTAAACAATATGTTTCAATGTATTTTAATCAGGGACCGAAAATAACAGTTATTTTTGAATTTTTAAACAAAAAAAGCACATATAACCAAATATCGGAGAGCTGATTCAAGAACATCATAATGATCCTTGTGGCCTAGTCTTCCAAAAAATGCATTGCTTTTTAAAATTTTGACTTATTTTTTGACTTTTATTTTTTGGAGCAGAAATAAAAGTTATTGTTTGACTTTTATTTTTTTGACCAAAAATAAAAGTAATTTTTAACTTTTATTTTCTGGAGCAACAATAAAAGTTATTTTTTGACTTTTATTTCTTTAAGCAGAAATAAAAGTTATTTTTATGTTTTGACTTTTATTTTTTTGGGCAAAAATTTAAGTTATTTTTTTACTTTTATTTTTTCGAGCAACTTTTATTTTTTTAAGCAGAAATAAAAGTTATTTTTTGACTTTTAATTTTTCAAGCAAAAAATAACAGTTATTTTTTTACTTTTATTTTTTTGAGCAAGAGTAAAAGTTTTTTTTTAAGTCAATGGCAACTAAAAATACCCATGGAGCTCGCTTTTATAGGGATTTCTCAATTTTTTATGTGTTTGATATGAATTTGTGAAGATTTTAATATTTTGATGTGTTTTTTGTAGAAATAGTAACATTTTTTAAAAAATAAAAGTCAAAAAATAACTGTTATTTTTTGCTCGAAAAAAATAAAAGTCAAAGAATAACTTTTATTTCTGCTTAAAAAATAAAAGTCAAAAAATAACTTTTATTTTTGCTCAAAAAAATAAAAGTCTAAAATAACTTTTATTTTTGCTCAAAAAAATAAAAGTCTAAAAGAACTTTTATTTTTGCTCAAAAAAATAAAAGTCAAAGAATAACTTTTATTTCTGCTTAAAAAAATTAAAGTCAAAAATAACTTTTTTTTTTTGCTCAAAAAAATAAAAGTCAAAAAATAACTTTTATTTCTGCGCGGAAAAATAAAAGTAAAAAAATAACTTTTATATTTGCTGGAAATAATAAAAGTCAAAAAATAACCTTTATTTTTGCTCAAAAAAATAAAAGTCAAGAAATAACTTTTTTATTCTGACTTTTATGAAAGATGTCACAACCGTTACGGTCCCTGATTTTAATTGATTCTTCAATTGAAAACAAACTTTAGCTATTACTTTTTAACTAAACCTCAATCGGTTATGGAAAATATATTGTGAGTGCGGTCCAATATTGAAGAAATCGATTTTTTAGTTTTTTACGGGTTTTTCGACATTACTAGCTACTTGTTCCTAGGCCCTATACTCATTGCAGGAGTAAAAGGAACAAATATATATATATTTCCAGTTTTGGAATAGAGTTTTAAGGATATAATATTCAATATTTTATAACTAATATATAGTAGAAAAAAATCCACCGCGCTAGAAATCACCCCGATCGACACCACCACATCCATCGTGGTGTACCTCCACCAGTGTTTTGTAAAAAATCTTAAAACATAAACAATTTTTGGCAATTCCCATACCACAAAATGCGCGTTTTCTTAAGTTCTTAAGAAAATATATATTGCTAAACTTCATTCACCAATTGGGAAAGTTTGAAGGTGGTATCCCGATTCAATGGCGATTTTACTTTTTAAAATTTTTCAACCGATTTTTTCAATAATAAATTTATGATTTAGTAACGCTAGGTCAAAAAAAAACCCTTTACACAGTTTGCGCTTAATTTCTGCCTTATTTTTCAAACTTAGATGTGTATCAATATCTCAATAACTCTTGTAAATACAGTAGCTCAAATTTAAAATTTTTTTAAGATTTGCTTTAAAAATAAATTTCAAATGTAAGACGAAGTCCGACTTTAAATATCAAAGACAATTTGGAAAGAATAAAGTCCAGAATTTGTCTATATGTCATATTGCATAAACAAATTATATGGAATTTTAGTACCTTTTATAATTAAATTTAGGCTTAAAAGAGTAACAAAGTATATAACAACCTATACAGTCTGGTTAAAAGCCAACTAATGTTTGGATCCGAAATTCGTATGGGTTAAAATGGACTTGTGTCAAAATTTTCTATAAAATGACAAAAGAAGAGAAAACCGGAAATATAGCCCATAGGGGCGATAGGTTCAAATATGGACCGATCCTATATAGAATCAATAGGCTTTGTCCATGGCCTGCAGCGTGTAAACAACCCAATTTTGGGGGGACCTTTATATGGGCACTATGTCTAAACATGGACCGATTTTAACCAAAATCAAGAGGCTGCGTAGGGTATAAGAAATATATTTTACTGTACAAAAAATCTGCTGTACTATTACTGAATTGGTTTTTTCTGAAAACATTACATTTCATTCACTATTGAATTATTTTCAAAATTACTATGATTTTCAAAGTTTATATTTAAATCACAATATTTTGGTACACATTCGAAATAAGTTCGTCGGGAAATAAAAATAAGTAGAAACAGTTCGAATGCATGACTTAAATATAAACTTTGAAAATCACTATAATTTCGCAACAATCACAATAAATTGAAAATTACAACAATTTCGAATCCCGGGGATCAAATGTATAGAGGAAACAAATCTTTACAAAAAATAATACACAAAATTTGAATTACTAACTTAACGTCTTTTATTTTTAAAAAATATAAAACTTTTTAAATCTAAATAATAGAAAAACCAATATTATATTATTGCGATTCAAGCACGGTTTGGTAAATGTTTTCTGAAACTGGCCAAGGCTGAAAATATTACATATGGGAGAACCCCAATTTTTGCAATTTTTGTGTTTCTGGGTTCCTTCAGATTTCGACGAAATTTGAATATGTGCAAGAGGGGATAAAACTAAATAACTTTCGGGTCTAAAAATATCGTTCCAAATGTATATTTATGTGGTAAAACTGAGTTAAATAGATGATCGATTTTTTTTTTTTAACTTTTTAATATTTTCAGTACACTGTTCATAGGTCTTGAAAATACCTTTTATTTGGAACAAATATGAAAAAATAAAACCAAAAATCGGGTCATCTTTTACCCCACTTTTAAACTTTCAATTATGAGATTAGACCGCTAAAAACGTCCAAATACTTATTTTTTCTGTCTTCTCTATCACGTATCTAAATTTCATCCAAATCTGGAATAAATAAAGGAAATAAACTTCAAAATAATGTAGGAAATAATATAGCAATAGTACATATTAAAAATTACTAAAGAGTTTATTTGTCCAGTAATATTCATTTGTTTAATAAAAACCATTTTTTCAACAAATGCATACTTGATCCCTAGTATCAAGTGTATTTAAAAAGGGGACAAGTGTATAGGAAATGTAATTTTTCTATTTTTGCCGTAGTAAAAAATTACAAGACAACATGTATATTTTTTAAAAACGTGGAATTATGGCTTACAAAATAATGTTTAAAATTTCATAACCAAAATTTTTGTATATAAAATAGGAACTGCAGAAACATTTGCTAAGATAATAAAATAATAGAAATGAGAAAATGCAGGTGATGGTGCCCAGAAGTTAAAGCAAAATAAAAAAAAAATAGAATTAAAATCAGTCTAAAGTTGCGAGTGCAATATTTGGACCAATCGATAGAACAAAATTTTGTTCTGTATTATATAAAATGTGAATAAGTCTTTGAAACGAGCAAGTGTGCCGCACTTCTCCTATATCCAGGGAACAGTTATTGCTAATAGAATTGTGGCATTTAAGACAACTATATTTATATTACATTTTATTTTTAATCGTAAAAAACAATGTTCAGTTGCCTTATTCAATATGATATTCCACAAAAATATTGTTTCATTCCACAAAATTTTATTGAAATTGTAAAATTTTTTTTGTTTGTTCAGGTATTCAACCAGGCCATTCAGATTCATAGCACATTAGATTATATACAGATATTCAACAGCTGATTTGTGCAATATCGCGTACAGAAAATGAGCAAAATTAATTGCAAAAATTTAAGAAAATCACAAAAGAAAATGCACAAAAGTCTAAATGAGCCAAATAAATAAAAAAAATATGCAATGCAAAATGTAGGTATGATATTTTACATTGATATTTCTGACTTGACTTTACTACCATGTAAAATGAACCATGCGAGTCGAGAATATTTTTTTGGCATCTGTCGTTGGTAACATATCTGTGTATAATCTGTGATTAACACTTTTACACATAGCAGCAAAAGTACTCAGCAAAAAAAAAAGAGCACGCCACTCCAAAATCAATAGCTTTTATTCAAATTACATACTCACTAAATACTTTAAAAGAAAAAAAAAAAAAAAAACTTTAATAGCATAACGTAAACAAATTCATGCATACAAAAACACTTTTACGATAAACAAAAATATTGAATTGAGGGAAATAAAATTAAATAGTGCGTAATCAAAAACAAATAACTGACAACTCTAATTGATGCTGTTGAAAAATATTGATGTTGTTTGTTTTCCAATCATACACTAATTTATTTCACAAGGCATGTCCCACAAAATCAGCAATTAATTGTTCCCATTTAATATTTTGTATCGTGTATGGTAAAAGTGTTCCTTTATGCGTGGATCCCTTTATGTTATTCTATTTTTTTTAAGCCGGTGAGATTGTATGTTATTTAAAAGCTATTCATTTATAAGTATTTCACTTATTTTGCTGGGAACGTTTATTTTTCTTTGCGATATTTGATATTTAATTTTATGAATAAAATATTTTTCAATGCTTCCTTCCTCTTCTTCATCATCATTGTGAGTTAATGTCATATACAATTTCTTTAATCCTCTAATGCTCTTTCTTCTGATTGCGATATTTAAACTATATATTTTGCATTGATAATCTACTATGGAACAAATACTAAAATTGTAATTTATCGCATTATATAGGCGATAAGGGACAATAAAGGTTGAAGGCGAATCAAGAAATCCAATAGTCAAAAAATTTCAGTAAAATAAAATATTGCTGATCTAGTGTTGTTCTTTCAGAAGTTAAGGCGATTTTCGATTTTTGAAAATTACGAGATTTCGCTAATTTGGCACTAAACGAAATTAGTTTTGCTTACTACTAGTTCTGAGTATATAATCTCCGTTTAATTTAAAAAAAAATCTGTTGGATAGTTTTTGAGTTAGAGCGATATTTGTAAAACGTGTCTTAACGTTATCCTGTGAGCCCTGGAGCAAAAATTGTAATTAATTTTACAAGCAGAGAGTCTAAAGTAGCTTCGTCAATATCGATAATATATAATAGATCGTAAATGCATTTTTGACAATTTTTCAAATATTTTTTCTGTTTCAAAAAGTTATTTTTTTCAAATTTACGAAATTTTCATTTTATATCCTTTTCGCTTGAACATCGTTCCTTATACAAAAAAAGTTTGAAGGCAGATAGTTACATTTTTTATCTATATAATATAAGATGTTTAAAAGAAAATTGTTATTTAGCCAAAAATTATTTAAAATCTGAAAGCCGCTTTTTAGCGGCCTTAAGCATTAGAGGTTTAACATATGCGTTTCACAGGCAAATCAGAGACCGGTACACAAAGTGTAGTCGAACTACAGTGCTTATATATTTTCACACTCATAGAAATAAACCCGTAAAAATAGAAACTAAAAATTTGTTAACAATGATGCTGCAGAAAAAACTGTTAAATTAACAAATTTTTTGCTAAATACTAGTGAAATAAGAACAGAAAAAAATAAAGCTGTTAAACATACAGAATTCTAGTTATATATTTAAGTTTACTTTTAGTTAATTAAATATAACAAATTTTCTGGAAAATCTGAAGAAAATTTTGCAAAATATTAATAGGTTACAAATAGCAAAAACAAACTGTAATATCTAGAAAATTTCTGTTATTTTTAAGCTAAATTCAGTTTAATGCAAATAGCTTAATCTTGTTAAATTAACAGAAATCTTTGCTAAAAAATTTCAAACTGCTGTTTTCAGAAGGCTCAATTTTTATTTGCATTTAAAAAAAATCGAAAAAAATCCGAAAATTTTTAGTTTTTTCGTGATTTTTTAAGCTACTAATTATTTAGCAAAACTTTTTGCAGATTTTAGCAGGGTAATTTGTTATTTTTTATTAACGAAAATTTAACTCAAATATAATTAAATTTCTGTATGCCCGAGAAAAAAAAATTATATATAATCGTATGGGCCATATATTACAATATATCGGACATGTCGTTATGTATATCCATATCTAATTATATATGACGTTTTTTCCTAAAATTTTTTCATATATTATGCCACATAAAATTTCATCTAATTAGATATCGACCTTCATAATATTAGATATGGCATATATGATTATATATTACATAACATGTTTGCATATATTATTGCATATATACCCGATGAAAAATGTCCATATATGAACATTTATGGTTCAACCATATATGTATGGATCCGAAAAATGAGGTAACACCTAAGTATATGTTCATATAAGGACATATATGAACATATACATTTATTAACTACATGCGAATACACTGAGGAGCATAAGTGTATCAGAAACCAACAACTATCACTTTAACAACCTATAATTTCTATAAATTTTGCTCAAATGCAATCAAATTTTTTATATTATGTTTGTACAAGTGTCTTCTGTCTTTCAAACAGGTTTTATTAAGATCTAATCACAACAACAAATACACGAAGGCATAATGCAAAATAAATCAAAATGATACAGTTTTGCACTCACTATTTATTTTTATATTTTTAAAACAATAATATGTATTTAATAACTGGTCCAGTAACCCTTTGCCTTCTTAAGCTCCTGGATGCGATTAGGTAGACTTTGTGTGTACCTCTGCACAAATTCTGGAGGAATTGCCTCCCAGACTTCCGTCGTCCGCTCCCACAACTCGTTCACGCCTTTTGGAGGACTGGCATATTTTGCAAGCTGCGATTTGACGTGACTCCATAAATTCTCGATTGGATTCATATCCGGAGATTGTGGAGGCCACGTCATCACACCAAATTTTTGCTCTTTCAGCCAGTCTTTCACTACATGTGCGGTGTGTTTGGGGTCATTGTCTTGCTGAAAAATGACTTTTTCAGCAGCAAGACCCATTTTTTCCACTACATCAGGAAGATTTTGTTGCAGGATTGACAAATATTGTTCGTTCCGCATAATTCCATCGATGCGAACCAAGGGTCCCACTCCATCTTTGGATATACAACCCCAAACCATGATGGAGCCACCACCGTGTTTGACGGTTTGGCGTACCTGATTTGGTTGGATTGTATCAGGGTCCTTAGTCCAATACCATGCACGCCCATCGGATTGAAAACGATTAATTTTAGTCTCATCAGACCAAATAACCTTTAAATTATTTAATATTTGTTAGTATAAGTAGTAATACACACATATGTTGAATAACATACCGTATCCCAATCAGCGACAGTCCAGTGCTCGTGCGCTGCAACAAAATCCTTCCGTAACCGCACATGTCGTTTGGTCAGCATAGGTTTATTTTTCTTTTCTGCTGCCTTAACACCTATTTTTTTCAAAGCTCGACGAGCTGTCCACTTACTAGCGTCAATTTTCAATATATTTAAAGCTGCAGCAGGAGTAACAGCATCGCTACTGGTAACTAAATTTGCTAGATGGCGTACATCTCGATCGCTAATTTTTTTCGGACGACCGCCTTTGTTTGTGGGAACACTTACACCACTTTTTTTTTTAATCTTTGGACAAAATTTGTGTACAAATGGAATTTCTTCGCCACTTGTCTGATGCTTTCGCCATTGCGCAAAGAATTTAAAATGTCCTCTTTTTTTTGGTTGTTCATGTCTACTGAACCACTTACTATAATTAAATTATCATAATAATAGCATTGCACTATGTAAAATAAAAAAATAACGGTAATTAAAACAATTGAGTAGTGAGTGCAAAACTGTATCATTTTGATTTATTTTGCATTATGCCTTCGTGTATTTGTTGTTGTGATTAGATCTTAATAAAACCTGTTTGAAAGAGAGAAGACACTTGTACAAACATAATATAAAATATTTGATTGCATTTGAGTAAAATTTATAGAAATTATAGGTTGTTAAAGTAATAGTTGTTGGTTTCTGATACAGTTATGCTCCTTAGTGTACATGCGAACGTTGCTGTCCTTTATTATAAGGTTGTACGATAGATATAAATTTATGTATGACATTCAAATTAGTCGCTACATGTTCTTTTTTTACTCATTGCATTAAATATAATTCCATACTTACCAAATATGAGTTCCTTTTACACATATGGAAAAATGTATTCTTCCAAATATGTTCATATACAAGTCCCTTTTGCATAAATTGAATAACATATACTTCCATATTTGTCCAGATATTAGTGCCATTTCAATATATGAAATAACAGATGCTTCCATATATGTCTGTATATGAAATCTTTTTCCATATATGGAATCACATATACTTCCATATATGTTCATATAAAATCCATATATATGTTCATAAAAAATCCATATTTTTTCATATGTGTCGATACACAAACCATATATGAACATGTTTGAGTGTATATGAGCATTTTTTACCAGGTAGTTATATATATCTTAATATATATGGTGGCATTTTATCAACCCGTGTAGATCTGGCCAGATCTTACCAGATCTGATTAGATCTCAAAATTGGAGACAAATTTCAGATCTAATTAGATCTGATCAGATCTAGGCATGGGGACAATTTTGAGATCCAATCAGATTTGATCAGATCTAGGCATATCTGGTGCAATTGTCCGGATCACTTTAGATTTGAACAGATGTGGCACTAGATCTGATCAGATGTTGCCATTAGGTATATGCCATATCTGATCATATTTGATGATATCTGATACAGGATCTAATTAGATTCAATCATATGTATTTAGATCCAAAAAGATCTGATCAGATTTAAACTTTTTTACACGGGAATATATAATTATATATGGTATCATTTAAACAATATATAACTATATATGGTGACAGTTAAACTAGATATTATCATATATGGTGTCATTTAAACCATATATTATAATATATAGTGTCATATAATATATATATGGTCATATATATATAATATATATATGGTCATATATGGTACTTCATGACCAACATTTTTAATTCAGTTCCAGATACGATATGCTACTATATATAGTGCCATATATATTGATATATGATATCATTTAAACTATAAATTATCATATGTGGTGCCATTTAAACAGTATATGGTCATATATGGTACCTCAAGAACAACATTTTTAATACAGTTCCAGATAAGATAATATATGCTACTATACATAGACCCATATATGTTGATATATGGTATCATTTAAACAATATATTACCATATATGGTGCCATTTAAACCATATATGGTCATATATGGTACCTCATAAACAAAATTTTTAATACAGTTCCAGATATGATAATATATGCTACTACATATAGTCCCATATATATTGATATATGGTGTCACTTAAACAATATTAATATATACCCGGTGAAAATTGTTCATAACCAACATGTATGGTGCAACCATATATGTATGGATCCGAAAAATGAGGTAACACCTAAGTATATGTTCATATATGGATATATATGAACATATACATTTATTAAATATATGGTCATTTATACCCATATATTTGTATATTCCGCTGAAATTAATTTCTGATCAAAAAAACATTAGCGGTATTCACAAACTACATAATAAAAGAGTAATTGGCCCGATATTTTATTTATATTTTTTTTATTTTCGTCGAGTTTATTTATTATTGATGCCCTCGTTAGCATGTATTCATGCGTCTACTGCTCAAATAAGAATTCCATTTAGCTCAAAAATTATAAGATCTTTTAAAATAGCAATTTTCCATAAACACCATTTTTTCTTATAAGATCGACTTATGATTATTCCAAAAAAAAAAAAATATCGTTGATAATAGAATCGGTATGATCGAACGTACGTCAGCAAAACGTTAGATGTAAAAATGTGTAAACGTTGAGTTTTCAATGTTAATAATTATCCATGTTGAAAGTCAACGTGCATACGAAAATTCGTCTTAACCCTCTAATGCCCAAGGCTGCCAAAAGGCAGTCTTTAGATTTAAAATAGTTTTTGGCTAAATAACAATGTTTTATTAAACAATTTGTATTATGACCATAGAAAAATTAACAACCCACTTTTCTGCCGTCAACGTTTTTTTGTACAAGGAATGGTTTTCAAGCGAGAAGCATGTAAAGTGAAAATTTAGTAAATTTGAGAAAATTTACTTTTTAAAACAGAAAAAAATATTTGAAAAATTGCCAAAAAAAAAAAAACATTTACGATCTGGCGTGCATTATCGATAACAAAAAAGCTAGTTTAGAGTCTCCAATTGTAAAATCAGTTAAAAACTTTTCTCTAGGACTCACAGGATAACGCCAGGATTCGTCTTACAAATATCTCTTTAACCCAAAAACTAGCCAACAGATTTTTTTATAATTAAAAAAACACATATGAATTTTTTTAATTTTATTTTGGAAAACCTTTTTTTAGACCACCTATTATTGGTTTTGCCAACGTTGAAATATTGTTTCCCCAGTACTTTTTCGGTGTGTTGTTTAACATTCGGATCTTTTGTATAATGGTTTCATCATTTTTCGAATTAAAAATCACTTTCTTCCAGCACTTGTATTTATCATCTGTTAAAGTGCCTTGCCATTGCTTGCTCGTTTTTATTTTTATGACTGTATAATTATAATCTATTGAAAACTAAACCGAAATGCATTAATAAATCATCAAGTGTAAGATGTTGATGACAAACCACTGGTTGTGCATTTTGTGTTTTGGACATAAAAAGGATAAAAAATGGTATTGTATATTCTTGGGGAGTTGTTTCTTTTATTTTTTGGAAGTTATTTCATGTATTTATTTTTATTGGATGTATTTATTTCTGATAGCATACCTTAATTTAGAGCTGAATATATTAGGAGCAATGAATACATAAACCAGGATGTTTAAACGTTCGCGACGTACCTCATTATGTTTCGCGAATGTCTCTTTCATTGTGTTTAAAATATTTCAGTAGTTTTAGCAAGATAGTTTTTACAAAAAGTGTCCTTAAACGGCTTAAACAATACGTCATACAGTCAGTTTGTACTTCCTGGTATATGTGTTACGGGCTAGAACTGTAAGTTTTTGACGCGTTGTATAATCAATTCAAATATAGAATAGCTGGAACTTAGATTATAAATGTTGGTCCATTAACAAGTTAACTATATCCAATTAATTAGTAACAAGTACAGACATGCGCCCTTATTTAAAATGAGAGAAAACACTACATTGGCAATGAAATGAGAGCACCCAAAACAAAATCAGCTGTTAAGATTGAAACAGCATCATAGATTGAAAATAAAAGAAATCAAAGATAATAAAGATAAAATTGTTACTCCGAAAACCTAGAAATGCGCAATGGTATTGTATTGACAATTTGTAAAATAGCGTCAGTTATTAATATGCTGCGGGTAAAGAAACACGTGCCAATTCCAAAAAATGCGTAGGAATTTCAAAACTAAAAAATTTTGAAGAAAATACTCTTTAAGGATTATAAAACAACAACATTTAAGAAGAAGTAAACGTTGGCCTTTTGATTTCGAAACCATAAATTAACAATTTGAGTTGTGGTATAAGTTTACAATGGCAGCACGATAATATCAAAAGTGTTTAAAAATAATACGTATATTTAAACTAACAACATATAATTTCATACTAAATACAAAATTAATATATAAGTGATACAAATAGATGGTCGAGAATACTAAAAGGATAAAACTAATACAAAGAAAATAAAAAAGAATGAAAAACAAATATTAAAATAATAGGATTAAAAAAGTTCAAATGTCAAAAGTAAGCAAAAAAAAGCATTTAAAAGTGAGAAAAATAAATAAAATATAGAAATAAATTAAAAATATTTAAGAATAATATTAGCAAATATGAAATATTGGAAATAAAATTAATAATTATAATAAAAAAATATTTTTTAATAAAAAAATATTGGTTTATAAAACAAATTTAAATAAATCGCCATACGATAGGATCACCATACAATATTCAGTATTAAGCTGGTTAAATTTTTAAAATACAACTCAATTAAAATAAATAATTTCAAAAAATTGTTGCTAAAATTTTCTAAAACTAACTTATACTTAAAAAACTTCACTCTATAAATTTAGTGAAATTGTTTAGTTTTTCCAACAGAAATTTATTTCTAAAATGCAAAAATTAAAAAATCAAATTATTCAAATTGCGCTGTAAAAAAACCTTGTCAATTAAATAATCCCATATCATAAAGGGAAATATATTTTATATTTTGAGTGAGTGCTTTAAAATATAAAGGAATAATATTGTATGCAAATTATGCATGATGAACGTGTGCATCGACATGCTTACTACACAAAAAAAGCTAAAAAAAAATAGTTTTTTTATTTGGATTATAAAAATATAGTTGCTGTATTCGAAGTTAAAAAAATAAAAGCATTCAAAATATAGCATTTTGAAGGATTAGTCAGGGGCTGAACTTTACCATCTCATGTAAAGTGTATGTTTTTCTTAGTGCGATAGAGATTTGGTTTGATGACCTTTTAAAAATTGTAAGATTTTGAGAGAAAAATTAGTGTTTTTTAATCGACATGAAGGACATTTTATGTTTATGTAAGCTGATGTTTGGGCAGCTTAATCCGACTGCGGTAATCATTTTTCGTTAACGGCGCAAAAATGTGGTAGTTTTAAAATAAAAATTATTCTAAAATTACAGTTTCTGATAAGTTTCAATAAAAGTTACACCAATTAATTGATCTATATCATTACAAACATCAATAGAATTTTATAATAATTTTTTTTCCCGAAAAAAATGCAACTGTTAAGTTGCATTTTTATTCTACATTGCAGTAACTCAAAAATTTTAACTAAATTTGGTCCAGAGCACCGTGCAAAATGTACGAAATTTGCAAAATTCGCAACTATATCCACTTGTCAAAAAAAAAGTTTTGTTATCGATATTGCCCAATTTAGAACATATTGTTTCCACCACATTGAATTTCTGATAAAACGCGAAAAATAGCGAATTTCAAAAAAATCTGAAACACATGTTCACTTAAATCGACTACAGATTGTGAAATTTAAGTTTGAAATTTCAATCACAAAATTCAAAATTTTTTGTTTTATAGAATATCCTTGAAAATATAATATGCCTGGGTATGCTTGAACATATTATATATACCGCTGGACGCGCCTCAAAAAAACCTTTCATATGATACCCATTGCAAATGAATTGAAATTTATTTCCAATTCCTTTGAATTGAATTAATTAAAATTAATTAGAATTAATTAGAAAAATTAAAAATGAATTGCAATGAAATTATTAGTACGTTGTCTTCAGCTGAAATGCAAAATTCTTACAAAATCTAGAAAAAAGACCTTTTTTAAAAATGGTCCCGCTCATGAAATCTCATCGCTAGACCCGTAATATTTTGGGAATCATCATAAAACAAACCAAGGTTTATTTTGAAGGGGGCACTTTTTTTACTTTTTTCGTGAGTCGGTGTACACCAGTGCATTGTCTTGATGAAAAATCACTATTTTCTTGGTTCTTTTTTAAATCGTCATTGAATCGGTCTAATATTTTGGCATAGTATTAACCGTTTATTGTTATTTTCCGCATTTGAAGGCAATCGATGTGGAACTGTCGCCATGATCTTGTTGGCCAGCAAACCCTTCTTCGAAGCCCGTTCACCTGGAGAAACCTATTGTTAAGACTGCTGCTTGGTCTTTGGTGTGTTATAATATATCACTGTTTTATCCACAGTTACAAAATGCCATATAAACTCTTTCGAAATGCGTTTAAATAACTCCAGGAAATCATCTTAAGTTGTCACACGATTGAGTTTATGGTCAATTAAGCGCAAACGCGGCCCCATATCGTACATTTTTTCCAAAATTTCGGGTGCATTGACCGCAATTGGCCATCCAGGAACATTCAGTGTCGCTTTGTGAGACCACAATAAACTCAGTAAACCATTTTTCCATTAAATTTGAAGGTGCAAAGTACCCATACACTAATAGAAAAAATGCTGTAAAAATTTTGTTTAAATTACCAAAAAATTAGTTAAAAATGATGCTGCAGAAAAAAAGTTCTGAATTAGAAGATTATTTTTACTACATATTATTAAGATACCCAGTGCAGAAAATCAATACCAGATATGTGGTTATGAAACTGCATACTTGGTAATGGTAACTACCCAGACAGAAATTGACAACTGTACCAAAAACAAAACACTGGCAGAGCACTGATTTTATAAAAATTACTACGCTTTGTTAAAATAATGTAAAGTCAGAAGGTCTCGAGTTCGATTCCGTCACGATTATACAATTCTTTATTTTTTTTTATAAAAGTAAAGTTTTTGTTTATTAAATTTAATTGTTTTTTATAAAATAATTTTTCTTAATTTTTTTAACCATCTATATTTTGGTTTTCCTGACGTTATACCAACGTTGGCAAATCAGTTCTAGTAGACGTTATGCCAATGTTTACATATTAGCCATTGTTATCATTCATTTATTATTTAAGCTATGTTCTACTACCTGTCTCGATAGCTTAGTGTGTAGAGCGATTGTCGGCAATCTGACGGCCCGGGTTCGAGTCACCGTCCGACCATGTTTTACTTAAAATAATTATAATTAACATTTTTATTCTAAAAATTTTTTTTTCTCAAAAAAGTTTTTTTTAAGTTTTTTAGGCTATCAATTATTTGGTTTTTCCAACATCATGGCAATGTTGGCCGCTTAGTGTCATCCAACCTTTTGCCGACGCTTGTAAGTTAGCTACAACTGCTGTCGATGTCGCGCGAAATATTTACTTACGGTTACACACCAGTATACGAAAAATCAAAAAATATATCGTTACCTATGTGCTTACCAGTATTGACAGAAATAACGATTTTAAAGAAATTGACAAACAAATATAAAACAATATGTGATATATAAAATAATGATAAAAATAAGTCGATATTGGTAACGCATTATTTTTTATTTTGAAATAATGGAACAAGTAACTAGTTATGAGTAACTCAATATTATATGCTTTAAAATACTGTAGAAAATAAGTCGGTGTCATTACTGGTAGTCCAAAAAATAATGATATGTCATTTTCGTTTCTACACTGGGTAGGAAAAACAAAAATAAAACTGTTAAATACACAGAATTTTAGTTATATTTAGGTTAAATTTTTGTTAATAGAAAATAACAAATTAACCTGCTAAAATCAACAAAAATTTTCCTAAATAATTAGTAACTTCAAACAATCACAAAAAATTTAAAATTTTCGAAGTTTTTTTAGATTTTTTTAAATGCAAATAAAAATAGCAAGTGTTTCTTCCAATTTAACAGGATAGACTGCTATTTGCATTCAACTAAATTTAGCTTAAAAATAACAAACATTTTGTAGATTTAACAGTTTGTCTTTGCAATATTTAGTCTCCTAATATTTAGTAAAATTTTTAGCAGATTTTAAAGTATAAATTGTCATTTTCGATTAACTAAAACTCAAGTCAAATACTACTAAAAAAAATTAATTTTTACTGATCTTATTTTACTAGTATTTAGCAAAAAAATTTTGCTAATTTAACAGTTTTTTCTGAAACATTCTTTTTAACTCATTTTTAGTTGCTTTATTCAACTATTTTTACCGATTTATTTCTATGAGTGTAGAACTTATCAAGATTTTCCTTGGTCAGAGTGTTTTTTTTTCTCAAAAAAAAATGTTTTATGTAATTCACTTTTTACATTTTTACAAAAATCCAAGAGGTTGTTTTCTTTAAAAACCTATTAAATGCAAAGTTAATGATGGAACTTGCTCAAAATTTTACAGTCATCTATTAACAGATGGTACTTGACCGGAGCCACTGTTGTATTTCATGTACTATAACCACGAGGCAAGTTCGAAAAGTCACAGTCTTATTGATACTCCTTTATATATATACACATAAAATTGCCAGAAACAGTCTATTAATTATGCGATATTGTTTGAAAAATCTGAAAAAATAATGCTAAACTAGGAATGCTCTTCAAAAATTTCATAGTTTTGAAAAGTTAACCAGCTTTCTAAGGATTAAAATGTGGTCTATTCTTCTATTGTTTTTCTTAGAATTAAGAATCAATACCGTTAATGTAATTTGGCACAAATAAATATAGGAAATTGCTGGTCTTGGTTCCAAAGTTGGAATAATAAAATTACAAAAATTGGTGTATCTTATAAATACAATCACCATTATAATATTTCTAACAAAAATTATATTTTTATCTTTGAAATATAAAATATTTATAATTTTATTCCTTCTTTTTAAATAATTTGTTGTTTTTTTCTAAATTGCAGCAATAAACTTTGTATTGTTTCAACAAAAGGAAGAGTCTTTGTTGCACTATAATCTGAAAATAATATTCTTAATTTTCTCGCAAGATTTTTGGGTTTTTTAAACTTTAAATTTGTTACTTGCATGTTTACATTGTTTTGTCAGTATATGTGACAGCGCATAGAGAAAGGGACCTAAGGGTAAAAAAATATTTTTTTTTTGTGGACAACATCTGAGCATCGAATGAGACCGATCCCATGCTCTCCTGACCTTAGGTCCCTTTCTATCCTTAGGTCCCTTTCTATTTTGCGCGTCACATATGTATATACAAGAAAAATGTGTTTCATTAAATACCCAGTGTCGAAAAGGCAAGGAGATATCATTATTTTTTGGACTACCAGTAACGACACCGACTTAATTTTTGCATTACTTCAAAATATACTGGGTGTATAACTTAAAAATGCAGGACTTTTGGTAAATTTTGTGCGTTTATTCTTAAACATTGTTACAATATTTTATTCAAGGTATTGGCCATCGTTAGTTATAATCTTTTATCATCTTTCTGGCAACGTATGTATTCCGCGACAAAAGAACTACTCATTTTTTGAATCCAATAACTAATTAAGCCAATTTCGGATACCATGTCTTGAAGTGAAGCGTATTCCAGTGAGATCGTTCTGCATCAATCGAAACAATTTGTTGTTGCACGGGTAGGCTTGGGCATTCTAGTTCTTTTTGGTGACCGCTCTTTCTAGTTTAATTTGTTGTAAAGATCTAGTTCGCTATTCTAGTTCAATTGCTCTTTGACAATCTCATTCAATCGTTCAGAAAACAATTTTTTCGATCTTCGTTTGGCAATTTTGAAAAGTAGCTAATTCATATAGCTCGTCTTTTAGTTACCAACGCAGTGTAGAAAATCATTACCAGATATCTGATTATGTAATTATATACCTGGTAATGGAAACTAGTTACTTTTATTATTACATTTCTTATTACCTTTGTATGGCGATGTCGCGAAAAATAATGAGTTATGCTTACACAACAGCATACCAAAAATCTAAAAATATGTCAATACCTATATGCTTACCAGTACTGAGAAAAATAATGAGTCTAAAAATAGATTTTCAAAAAAAAAGTTTTATAAAAAAAATATTTTTTTATTGTAAAAATTTTTTTTAATAAAATTTTCTAGCGCAGGAATCAAACCATGGACTCCAAGTTGCCCGACAATAGCTCTACCATCTGAGCTATATCGACATATAATATTTAATAGATAAAAACATAATTGACCTTCTGCACACAAGTAAGCTTACTCGCCAACATACAAAAAATCAAAAAATATGTGGTTACATATATCCTTACCAGTGTTTAAAAAATATTGAGTCTTAAAATAGATTTCAAAAAATTTTCAAAAAAATCTAGAAAATTATTTTCTATTTGAAATAATGATAAAAATAAGTCATTATCAGTAACTCATTATTATATGTTTTAAAATAATGCCGACGGTAAGTGGGTGTCATTACTGGTAGTCCAAAAAATAATGATATGTCATTACCGTTTCTACACTGGGTAGTTTATAAAATATTACTTCCAATTTTTTTCCTGGGTAACTTATTATTTTCTACGACATCGCCATACAAATACACACTATTTCAAAAAAAATTATTCTTTACCAATAACGACTTATTTTTATCACTATTTCAGACAAAAAATATTGTTCTAATTTTTTTTTGTAAATTTTTTTTTTTAAATCTATTTTTAGACTCAATATTTTTTCAACACTGGTAAGGGATATGTAACCACATATTTTTTTTTTTTAGCAGCTCAATTATGTTTTAATCTATAGAATATTATATACATATATGTATGTTCAGATAGCCCAGATAGTAGAGCTGTTGACTGATAACATGGAGTGCCAGGTTCGACACCCGCACTAGCAAATTTTATTCAAATACAAATTTACAATAAAAATATTCTTTTTAAAAAAACTTATTTTTTTTGAAAATCAATTTTTAGAAACATTATTTTTGTCAATACTGGTAATCAAATATAAATATTATATTTTTTGATTTTCCGTATGCTGGTGTGTAACCATAACTCATTATATTGCGTGACATCGCTATACAAATGTAATAAGAAATCTACCTAATAATATAAGTAACTATTTACACACTGAAAATTAATTGTTTCCTTACTCAATAATTTTAGTTGCGGTTACTTATAATTCATCATCAGTCAGTCAGGTTACTTATAATTCAACGCAGTCACATTATCCAAAATATTGGCTTTTCTAATCAATGTTGAAAAAATACTAATCTCTACATTACCTTGAAGATTTAGTCATTTGAATAAAATACCGGCAGCAGAAATCTTGAATCAGTCGTGTTTCAATAACATCTATCACTCTATTCAAATAATAGTTTTTCCTACCAATTAGAAATCTTTTTGTCAACTTTAGTGCCATAAACCGTTAGTTTCCTAGGAATAGAAATTTTATTTGGCATACTAAAATTTTGGAATGTATCAGATCTTTTCCTTTCATACATACCTATGCGTATTTAAATTAGAAATTAGACAACAACAGAATATAAGTATCTGTGGTGCAGGCACACACAGCCTGATAGTCTCAGAAATATGAGTTCAAACCTTAGCCAAGGCATTATAGCTTTTTTTAAAATAATGTTTTTATTGATTCAAATTGAAAGACACAATTGATTTTTTTTGGTTGATATGATTTTATTCAAAAACAAAATATTTAATTTTTCAACCCGAAAAAATTCAAGTTTTAAATTAGACTAAGGCCCGATTACTGAATGTCCCATTAGCAGCTAACTGGGCCTTTAACGCTAGACACACTTTCTTATTTTTATACCTCAAAGTACTTTCTTTATCGAATCGACGAATTGCATATTAAAAAAAAGTTTAAAATTTAGTTTGCTTACTTCAGTACAACTGAAAACTAAAAAACAAAAAAATCAGCCTCAAGTTTTTTTACATTTTTTTTTAAAACAGTCAAAAACATGTCGAAACGAATGCAGTTATCTTTAGGGAACGATATTTTATTTTATTTCGGTAACGGTATTTTAAGGGTAACGCTACTTCATTTATTTCGGTATCGGTATTTTAACGAGAACGGTATTTGAGTTATTTTGGTAACGGTATTTTAAAGATAACGATATTTGGGTTATTTCGGTAACGGTATTTTAAGGTTAACGGTATTTCAAGGTTAACGGTATTTCAGTTATATCGGTAACGGTATTTTAAGGGTAACGGTATTCCGGGTATTTCGGTAACGGTATTTTAGGGGTAACGGTAGTTAGTTGAAAGGGTTTTGAATCGATAACGGTATTTTAGCGGTATTGCCTGCCAACCCTGGTCAAAAATAATCACACAAAAAAAGAAAGATATCAAACTTAAAGTTCATTTTTTTTTGTTTTTAAGTTGTACTAAAGCAGAGCTTTGAAGAATTAATTCCTTTTTGAATGAATTCACTACCAATCGAATTCAATTTTCTCTAGAATTGAATGAATTCCTTTTCTTAAGTAATTCACTGAATTCGTTCAACTGAATGCGTTCATCAAACAACAAATTCAAAGAATTAATTCAATTGCAATAGTTCTTTTTATTAAATCAAATGAATTAAATCACCGGTGAACGCGTTCAATTTTATAAATCGAACGGAAAAAAGTGAATAATTTCTTACTGAATTAATTCACTACTGAATTCGTTCAATTTCATTTTCGTTCAGTGAATTAAAAAAAAATAAAATTACGTTCAGTGAATTAAAAAGAAAATAATAAGTTCACTGAATTGAAAAAAAATAAAATAAGTTCACTGAATTCAAAGCCTGTTTTCTACCGTTCAGTAAAAGAAAACAATAATGTACAAATAAAATTTTTAAATAAGCAATTTTACAGCGTGTGCTAGTAAAAATGAACAAATTAGAAACCGGATGCTGTTTATCAACCTACATGATTCAAAAATAAAGCCTTTTACTATTGAAAATAAAAACTTTTCAGATATAGACAAATTTGGAAAAAAATATAACTATATAACTAGTTTGAAAAATTAATAGTTGTATTTTTCCAAATTTATCTATATCTGTAGTTTTTATTTTCAATAGTAAAAGGCTTTATTTTTGAATCATGTAGGTTGATAAACAGCATCCGGTTTCTAATTTGTTCATTTTTACTAGCACACGCTGTAAAATTGCTTATTTAAAAATTTTATTTGTACATTATTGTTTTGTTTTACTGAACGGCAGAAAACAGGTTTTGAATTCAGTGAACTTATTTTATTTTTTTTGAATTCAGTGATCTTATTTTATTTTTTTTTTCAATTCAGTGAACTTATTATTTTTTTTTTAATTTACTGAACGTAATTTTATTTTTTTTTTAATTCACTCAACGAAAATGAAATTGAACCAATTCAGTAGTGAATTAATTCAGTAAGGAATTAATTCACTTTTTTCCCGTTAGATTTATAAAATTGAACGTGTTCACCAGTGAATTAATTCATTTGATTTAATAAAAAGAACTATTGCAATTGAATTAATTCATAACAAAATAAATCGAACGAATGCAAATATGAATTAATTCTATTCAATATAAGGTGCTTACTGAATTAATTCATCGAATTTTTAATTCAGAATTGAAAAATTGAATTAAGGAATTCATTCTTCAAAGCTCTGTACTGAAGTAAGCAAACTTTTTGTTTTATATGAATAAAACTAAATATTTTTTCTAACAAAATCTAAATGTTAAAGTTTTTTTAATTGGGAGCGATTGGGGCAAGATCAAACATGCAATTCTTCGATTCGACGAAGAAGGGTCTTTGAGGTATAAAAATAAGAATAGGGTTAAAAAAACACACACTTACATACATCTAACGAGACTGCGCGTGTGCACACTTCAGGAGCTTGGCAACGACTAGAGCTATACGAAAAATGAACTCACAGCAATGAATAACGAACAAATTAAATGAGAAAGAATAATGCATTAAACACATATACGACTGCGGCTACACGACAACAAATGCTGCTGGCTGCAAATGTAGTCGTGTAGTCAGCTACTTAATTTTTTTGAAAACGACAGCAACATAGTAAACAGCTGATCCTAAAAATTTGACGTTTTGATAAATATTATTCTTTTTTGGTTTGTGCTTCTAAAATAATGGCTGAGGAATATTTTGTTAATTTTGTAAGATCCAGTTTTTTACAAAACATCACATTAAATTATTTCCAAATATAAATTAATGAAACCTTCAAACAATTGTAAAATATAAACAGCTGTTTCTTCAGTGTTCCCATAACGGTGATTTTCTAGTCAGAACTAGCGATTTTATTTCGCCTCTAGCGGGAGAAATTGTCCGGTTTTACATATTTTGTTATATTGTCAACACTAATTTTGTTTTGTAGCCAACAAAAATAGAAATTATCCCAAGTTGACTGCAGCGGCAAAAGTAGTCGTGTAGCCGTATATTTGTGTTGGTGTCAAAATAATAGTTTTCATATAAACGTCAGTGTTGCCAACTTTTGGAGTAGAAAAAGCGCAAATGTTTTCCAAAAAAGCGTTATTTTTTCGCTTAAAAAATCGTAAAAAAGCACTATGCCTTTTGAATAAAAAAAAAATCAAATAAATTTGTACAAAGTTTAAGAAAGTAATGTATATGTATATTTTAATTAAATTTAAAAACTAAAAACAGAAATGAATAGTTTACATACAAAGATTTCTATATTTTCTTTAATTATAAATACCATCCAGTTCAGAAACTATAAAAAAAGTGTTTTAAAAAACTGCAAATTGTTCTTTCCGAATCGCATTTTTGTGATTCGCAATACTTCTCAGGTCTGAGTGAAAAAATATGTTCATGGTTGAAAACAATTAACAAACAAAAGTTGGAACTAGGTTAATTTTTAATTTACACAGCTTTACAAAATGAATTCTTTGCAGAGATTTAAACTTTGGTACAACATTTTTATAGTTTTTACAAACTGATTCTAAATATGTTTTTAAAATGTCTCAATCACGTCACATTTTTTTAGAAAACCGCGGTTAAAAATGCCGAAATACTCTGTGTTTGGCTTATTTCTAAATTATAGAAAAATTATGATGTGACTAAAAGTTTTAAAAACAGAGTTCGGAATCACGACCTTAAAGTCCAAATAATTTATTAATTAGAACTTAAACCGCATAACGCATGATGAGGTGTTTTATCTGTAACTAATCGTATCATAAATACCATATTTTTACAGATGAAGTAAAAAATAACGTCCATTTATATATATATAATACGAATTTATAAAAGTTGTGAATTATCTTTAGAGGGGCGATAAAGTCAATCAGTTACAATGAATTAAATTTCGAAAAAAAGATAAAACTAGTGTTTTTTTTTAACTGATCACGATTTCTCTAAAATGGCTGACGATTGTGACGATTTATTTTTACATTTGGTCTGGTACCACTGCCTACAGTGACCTTAAAACCTAAAAAAGTTGCCATATAAAATGTTCCACTTAAAAAATTTAGTGACCTTTCTTAGAACAATTTAATTGCAAAAAAACAAGCATGAAAAATTGCTAAAACAAAAGCACTAAAAGCACTAACCAAAAAATAAAAAAGCACTATATTAGTGCTTTTTGGCACCATGAGCAAAATTTTGGCGTTTTGGGTCATCAAAAAACACCATAAATAGTGCTTAAAGCACCAAGTTGGCATCACTGATAAACATGTGTATTTTATTTTTGACAGCCTGTAGTCGTGTAGCTGCAGTCGTCTATGTGTTTAATGCATAAGCGATGTTCGTCGATACGACGAAGAAAGTGCGTGTAGAGTTAACTGACAGATTTGTTGTTGTTTCCCATATAAAATTTGAATTTAACTGCCGGCTAAATTTAAACTGGACATTCAGTAATTGGGCCTAAAACAAGTAAACCGAGTTTGGCTTAGAGGGAGAGGAATGGGTTGACAAACGGAAGATTAACGGTTCTATCCCAGTTCGTACCATAATTTTGTTTTTATAATTTTTTTATTGATGTAATTAGAAGACACAACTGATTTTCTGTTGTCGATATAATTTTATTCTTAAACAAAATATCCAAATTTTAAACATAAGGAAAGTCAAATTTTAAATTTTACTAGAAAAATTTAAATCGAGTTTAGCCTAGAGTGATAGCAATGGACCAACAAGCGGAAGGTCACAGGTTCTGTCCCAGTTCGCTACATAAACAATTTTTAATTTTTAAATAAATTTTGTGGAATGTGTTATTCTATTTATAGAATTTATAATCCACAAAATTAAAGTAATCAATTAATACAACAAAAATTCAAAAATTGGAAATAAATTTCGGTAACTACAACAGTAATAAAAATTAATAAAAGTGACTGGTTATGATTTTTAGATTTTTTTTTGCAAATATCAAATGTTACTTGCTCTACCCAAAAAGGCCATAAAAAATATTAAGAAACGCAATCTAACTTTTTGGATGTCAAAAAAGTTCCCGCACCAAATGGTTTTAGTTTAATTGAAATATTTCTCCGAAATTTTAAACAAATGAGACTCAAACGATGCTTATTAAAAGCTATTTATAGTTAAAATTACGAAACCTTTTTGGAGGGAATTCTGGATTCATTTTTTGTCGTTTACAATAATTTTGGTAATAATTCGTATTGTAAATTAAACAAAACCCCCGAGGTAAAATTTTTGTTAAAAATGAGTCATAACCCTACTGTGCATGGAACTACAAAAATTCGGTTGGCAAAAAATTCGGTTGGCACTACGAATCTGTTTTCTATGTGTATTTACCATCAACAGGTATGTAGTTACATAACCATATATTTGGTAATGATTTTCTAAACTAGGTAGTTACTTTTCTTATCGAACCTGGGACTCCAGATTGCCAGTCGATAGCACAACAATCTGAGCTTTCTCAATATGTAATATTTGATAGTTGAAAAGATAATTGACCTGCAGCGCATAAGTATGCTTACGCGTCAACATACAAAATTCCAAAAATATGTGGATACATATAATCCTACCAGTGCGGAAAAATATTGAGTCTATATTAGATTTCAAAAAAAATCTACAGCATTACTTTATATTTGAAATGATGATAAAAATAAGCCATTGTTGGTGACGCATTATTTTTTGTTTTGGAATAATGGAAAATGAAACAAGGTATTAACAACTCATTATTATGTCTTTGAAAATAATACAAAAAAAAAACAATGATATGTGGTTACATATATCCTTACTAGATTAAAAAATATTGCAGCTAAAAATAGATTTTCATAAAAATTAAAAAAATCCGGAATGTTACTTTATGCTTGCAATAATGATTAAAATATGTCATTATTGTTAACTCATTATTACATATTTTAAAGTAATGAAGAGAGGAAGTTGGTATCATTACTGGTAGTCCAAAAAATACCGTTTCTACTGTTGGTAGATATGTATTTGGTTATTTAACCACATATAAGGTAATGATTTTCTACACTGGTTACTGTACCAACTGTCTATTAAAATAAAAACAAATCCATTTTAAACGAGTAAAAAGGTTAAAGTTGGCCATGCCGACTATACAATACCCTACACCAGTCTGATTAAAAGCCAACTAATGTTTGGATCCGAAATTCGAATGGGTTAAAATGGGACTTGTGTCAAAATTTTCTATAATGTGAGTCAGCGAACCAAATTTCATTAAAATATCTTAATATTTGCGACCTGCAGTTTGTAACCAAGGCAATTTTTGGGGACCCTTATATGGGCACTAGGTCTAAACATGGACCGATGCTCACCAAAATCAATAGGCTTCGTCCTTGGCCAACATGGGTTTTTATACCAAATTTCATCAAAATATCTTAATACTTGCGACCTGCTGCGTATAAACAATATAATTTTGGGAGGACCCTTATATGGGCACTAGGTCTAAACATTCACAGATTTTAACCAAAATCAATAGGTTTCGTCCTTGGGCCTATGTAAGCCTGTGTACCAAGTTTCATCATCAATATCTTAATATTTGCGACCTGTAGAGTGCGCACAAGAATGCATGGACAGACGGACGGACAGACGGGCATCGTTAAATCGAAATAAAAAAAATTCTGAGCCGATCGGTATACTATAAGGTGGGTCTAGGACCAATATTTTTTGGTGTTACAAACATCAGCACAAACTTATAATACCCTGACCACATAGTGGTGTATGGTATAAAAAGTGCAATAATTGTTTTATTAACCAAATAAATTTATGAAAAAAGCAATAATAATTGATATAAATATTCTGAATATAAAAATTATCATTCACATCAAAATTATCAATTGTAAAATATAATAATGGCGTACACACATAAAAATATACCAGAACAAAATTTAACAAACTCGTTTGTTTGATATAAAAGTTAAATACAATAACCATTTGAATTCCCAGTGTAGAAACGGTAATAATATATCATTATTTTTTGGACTACCAGTAATGACACCCACTTACCTTCTGCATTATTTTAAAACATATAATAATGACTTATTTTTATCATTATTTCAAATTAAAAATAATTTTGTAGATTTTTTTAAAATTTTTTTAAATCTATTTTTAGACTTTTAGCTTACTTGTGTGCAGCAAGTTAGTTATGTTTTTATCCATTAAATATTACATGTCGATATAGCTTAGATGGTACAGCTATAGACTGGCAATCTGTATACCCAGGTTCGATTCCCGCAGCAGCAACTTTTATTTAAAAAAAAAAAATACAATACAAAATATTTTTTTTTATATAATTTATTTTTTTGAAAATCTATTTTTAGACTCATTATTTTTGTCAGTACTGGTAAGCACATAGGTAACGATATATTTTTTGATTTTTCGTATGCTGGTGTGTAACCATAACTCATTATTTTTCGCGACGTCGCCATATACAGGTATTAAGAAATGTAATAACAAAAGTAACTAGTTACCATTATCAAGTATTTAGTTACATAACCACATATCTGGTAATGATTTTGTATACTGGGTTTGATTCAAACTTTAGTTTATCACTATTGAAACTTTTAAAAATAACACTCAACAAAATGCATTTGATAAACAAATAATTAAATTATTTTTCATTTTCAATAAACAGAATACTTGAATCAAAGTAAAAATCAAATTATTTAATTTTAGCCGGTATTTGCACTTTTATAAGGCATGCTATGTTTTGTTTTTCCTTTTGTAAATTTGTCTATTACTTTTGAAGTTTCATATTTTAATTGCTCTTTGGACTTTGATGCGGTTGCACATATTATGTGTGTACCGGAAAAGTTGAATGAAATTATAAATTTATTTAGTAATATGAAAGATTTAGAATTTTGTTGCAACTTTTATATTTTTTGTTGTTTTTTATTTTTGAATAAATAAATTTAAATTATATTTAACATATTCTTTTATTAAAAAAATTATTAAAACTTTGTGTTAAATCAACATATTCTTTTATTAAAAAATCAAAAAAATTCAATAATTGTGTTTTATCAAATCAACAACTTTCTTTATTGACAGAAAAACAAAATAATTTCAACAACGTGCTTACAATTTTTATTATCAATTCTGCAAAAATCGTCATCACAGGAAATTCAAAATTTTTTTTTTATTGAATTTGCGATTTTCGTATTCAAATATGAAAATAATTTTTTTGTGTGTACACCAAGATTGATAAAAATCTGTTAGATTTTTTATTACAGAAAGCACTGTTTTTTTAAGCAGTTTTCTCTTAACAGCATCTGCCCAGCAAAACCTGGTAACTATAGGTCATTACCACACGGATTAACAACCCAGTGTAGAAAATCATTACCAGATATGTGGTTATGTAACTACATACTTGGTAATGGTAACTATTTACTTTTGTTATTACATTTCTTATTACCTTTATATGGCGATGTCGCGAAAAATAATGAGTTGTCGTTACACACCAGCATACGAAAAATCAAAAAATATATCGTTACCTATGTGCTTACCAGTACTGACAAAAATAATAGACTCATTATAGATTAAATAGATTTTCCAAAAAATAACTTATATAAAAAAAAATTATTTTTATTGAATTTTTTTTTTTTTTTTAATAAAATTTGCTGGTGCGGGAATCGAACCTGGGTCTACAGATTGCCAGTCAACAGCTCTACCGTCTGAGCTATATCGACATGTAATATTTAATAGATAAAAATATAATTGACCTGCTGCACACAAGTAAGGTTACTCGCCAACATACAAAAAATCAAAAAATATGTGGTTACATATATCCGTACCAGTGTTTAAAAAATATTGAGTCTAAAAATAGATTTCAAAAAATTTTCAAAAAAATCTAAAAAATTATTTTCTATTTGAAATAATGATAAAAATAAGTCATTATCAGTAACTCATTATTATTATTATTATTATTATTCTTTATTCAGTCTATGGAACATCATTTCCTTACAGACTATGATTAAACTATAAAATAATTATAAATATTAATTAATATTATACATGTTTTAAGATATAGGCTTTTGAAAGAACAAGAACGGACGCACTTTTACATTAGTAGGCCACAAGGAAGGCTCAAATAGATTATCATATAATTCAGCGGAGATCCCAATTTTAAAAGAAACACTCCTCAATGTGTTCTGCTCAATTTCCTTTCTAACCAATTTAAAACATTTTAGATGGGTTTTGGAAATATTAGCACCTTTTGCAACATAACTCAGGATTTGTTCTGCTGTTACGCTGGGCTTAAATGAGGAAATATGCACCCATTTTTGATTACCGATAACTTCTAAGTCTTTGGAATTATTATCTCCAAACACCACATGCTTACGTTTCTTTTTTTTGTAGTTAACTTTAGTCCATCCAGTATTGTTAACTGGGATATTACTTTCTACTTGAGAGTACGCAGTTGAAGCTGAGCTAACAGTATTGTCAGAGTTTTGAGAACAACAAATGCTAGCTCTTCGTTTAGAATTTAAAACGGCATTTGGCTCAGTAGCAGCAATAACATCATTTGGTTTAATAGTAGCAATAACATCATTATGAGTATCATCATCATCATGTAAAGAAAGACAAAGACTAGCTCTACGTATTCGCATATTAGAATTTAAAACATTATTACTTGGTTCAGTAGTATTAACAACATCTTTACGAAAAGCATAATTAGCAGAACTTGAAGAAAAGGAATCACTCAGAGTTGAACGACCTTTTAGTTGTAAATCATTATTTTTTGAATTTAAGCTTGACTCAGCATGTATGTTTTTATTTTTAAAAGAAGCACTCTCAACTGCATTATTGTTGTATATACAGGCATTGAATAACTTTTTTAATTCTCTTACTTCATTTGACAAAATTGTTATCATAGCAATTAAATTATTAGATCCTTTAGCGCATTTATTGCAGTTATAAACAATATTATTTGATGAAATTAAAACATTAAAATCACGATCACTATTGACACCAGAACACCCTTTATGGAATAGACCACTGCATGTTATGCATCTAATAAATATACTACCAACAGCTCTAAAGCAACTAACACAAGCAGTATTAGACTGCATTAGGAAGAAAAAATAAAAATGAACTTGTTTAAACGACAATCACACTTTTAATATATGTTTTAAAATAATGCAGAAGGTAAGTGGGTGTCATTACTGGTACTCCAAAAAATAATGATATGTCATTACCGTTTCTACACTGGGAAGTAATGATAGGTCATTACCTTTTGCTTTAAAAAATTTTTAAATTTTGACTCTGAGCGACTATATTTAGAAAAATTATTGAGATATTGATACACACTTAAGTTTGATAATAGGACACGGAATTAAGCTTAAACTTTGTAAAGCGTTTTCTTTCGCAAGCTATATTTACTAAATTATAAATTTTTTGTTGAAAAAATCGGCTGAAAAATTGAAAATATGTAAATCGCAAATTGTGCAAAACCTGGAGCCAATTTGCACAAACTGATTGCAGTTTCGGAATCAGCACCACCTAGTTATTCTAAAGCCGCTGCAAATTTGTGCAACTTGGAAATACTGTCATATTTTGTAGAGCTGCGTAATGAATTACCAATAGTGACATAAATTTAATTATTATTTAATTGAAAATGTGTTATAGAAGAAAAAAATTATTTTAAGCTAAAAAAAAATTTTTTTTTAATAAAATTTTTTTTTATACTACATATATACTTGAGCAAAAACCATCTACTTTTTGTAGAAAACTAGTTTTTGATTGTTTTTTTGTATGCGTTTTGACAAGGTAAAAACTACAAGAGACAGAAACCAGGTAGTTTTTGCTCAGATATAAATGCAATATTAGTAAACATTTTTTTTGAAAACAACAATTTTTTTTGTGAAAAAAATTATTTGTGGAATTTGTTTTAGCAGTTCATATCAAACAGTCTAAATAAAAAATAACCGATATAACATATTACAAAAATCGCGGTTTTTTCTTCAAAATACAACTATCTTTATTGTAAGAGCTTACCAAGAAAAACTGCAAGCACCGCTGATTCAGCGTAGTCGAATTAGCTTTTCCCGCCTTGAGTTTGGAAAAACAGAAAAAAATTTACTTTGGTGAAACACCCTAATGTGTGTGTTCATTCGAAATTACTTGTTATTATTTTCAATTTATAATATATGGGTTTGTCGGCACAAATTTTTATTATATTTTTAAGTGTCTAAGAAAAATAATTGTGATGCATTGAAGTGGAAAATGTGTAAAAACATGAAGTAACCTACATCCCATATATCTACAATAACGTATATACAATTTGCAGCGCACATTAGGGATATAACTAAAATTCTATGCTATTACCGCATGTTGCAGTGTTGCATTTAAACCCGTTTTGGGTCAATTTTTAGACGAAATTCCTTCAGCAGATAGGGAAGTTTCCAAAATGCCGAATTTTTTACATTTTTCTGCGCAAAAAAGTTTCCTAACATTGCTCGCACTGTGCTACTTCACGACCATAAATGTTTGAAATCACCCTCAATAGCTTCTCCACATTTTTGGCTTTGGTTTACCCGTTCCAGGTTTTATTTAAATTGCAAGATACTTTTTGAACTTTTTGACCAGTTTGGAAATACATTGCCTGGTTACGCGTACTTCTATTGTAATTTTTGTACATACATACGTCAATGGATTATTTTGAATAGTTTCAATAATTTTTTTGTGCACATGTCTTTGATTCTCCTTTGTAAACTAACAAACCACTCGAATTTGACAAACTGATGTATTTTGCAATCTGACATATTTTTAAAGATAACACATCTCTACAAAAAGAAAAAAGGTGGATGATATTGCCATGGATTTAAAATAATTGGCTGGTACTGATTTCGAGTCTGAATTCAGTTTGTTAAGATTGGCTCCAGATTTTGCACAATTCGCGATTTTACTTTTCTCCATTTTTCAACTACACCCAGAAAACAGATTCAGTTCTGATAACCGCATTTGTAGCCTATCGCATGGTTCGGTAGTGGTAGCCGAATTTTTCAGTTGTGGCAACAGAAAACCAATTGAGACAGAACTAATTTGACTATGGCAACAGAATTTCAGTTGTATCAAGAATAATTCGGTAGCCACATCTGAAAAATTCATTTAATGCAACTGAACCATTCGATTGGCAACAAATGGGGTTGTCAGCACTGAATCTGTTTTCTGGGTGTAATTTTTTTCAATAAAAAATATATAATTTAGTAACTACCCAGGAAAGTTTTCTGCTTCTTTTCCAGCCACTTCTATAGCCCCAAAGTGGAACCGGTTGCCCTATAATCAGTTCTGGAACTAGTTCTAGAAGTGATTCCACGTCAGTCATACCTTTCTTATAGGATCCCAAGAATCCACGGAATCGGTTGCGGTTGCGATTGTAAAAAATTTTCTTGGGTAGAGTTGCACAGTTTGAGCTTATTTCTATGCTCTAGTTTTAAAAATTAAGTCCATATCAATATCTCAATAACTTTTGTAAATATAGCCCCAAAGTCAAAATTTCAAAATTTTTTAACATTCTCTTTTTTTTTGGTTTTAAATATAACACGAAATTCGATTTTAAATATCAAAGCCAATTTGGAAAGAAAAAGGTATAACATTTGTATATATTATATCATATTGCATATTGTATACACTTTTAGCGCTTTTTGTAATTAAATTTAGATAAAAAAAAACAACAAACAAAATATTCTATTGTACTACAAATCTACTGGCATATTACTGAATTCTTTTTTTTCCTAAAGACATGAGATTGCATTCACTATAGAGTTTTTTGATAAATAGTTGTGGTTTTCAAAAATGAGGTGGTCGAGAAATAATTGTAGAAACAGCCCGAATGCATTATTTAAATATAAACCCAGCAAAAACTTGGTAATGACTGGTCATTACTACATGCGTTACTTAGATCTCATATCTCATTACACTTTAAATTACTTTTAAATTGAATGTAATGAGTTACCGATAATTATACCCCACACATTACTATTTCACAATAGCTGAAACAAATAATATATGTTCTAAATCATTACAAACCATAACTATGGCGTAGCCTAGTGTTTAGCGTTTTTGCCTGACAGACATGATGACCGCTGATCAACTCGTGTTAGCTTCCATTGTTATACCCTACACCACTATGTGGTCAGGGTATTATAAGTTTGTGCTGATGTTTGTAACACCAAAAAACATTGGTCCTAGACCCACCTTATAGTATACCGATCGGCTCAGAATTTTTTTTGTTTCGATTTAACGATGTCCGTTTGTCCGTCCGTCTGTCTGTCTGTCTGTCCATGCATTCTTGTGCGCACTCTACAGGTCGCAAATATTAAGATACACAGATTTATATAGGCCCAATGACGAAGCCTATTGATTTTGTTTAAAAAGCGGTGAATGTTTAGACCTAGTGCCCATATAAGGGTCCTCCCAAAATTATATTGTTTATACGCAGCAGGTTGCAAGTATTAAGATATTTTGATGAAATTTGGTATACAGACCCATGTTGGCCCAAGGACGAAGCCTATTGATTTTGGTGAGCATCGGTCCATGTTTAGACCTAGTGCCCATATAAGGGTCCTACCAAAATTATACTGTTTATACGATGCAGGTCGCAAATATTAAGATATTTTGATGAAATTTGGTACACAGACCTATATTGGCCCAATAACGCATCCTATTGATTTTGGTGAACATTGGTCCATGTTTAGACCTAGTGCCCATATAAGGGTCCTACCAAAATTATACTGTTTATACGCTGCAGGTCGCAAATATTAAGATATTTTGATGAAATTTGGCAAACCGACCTATGTCAGCCCAAGGATGAAGCCTATTGATTTTGGTTAACACCGGTCCATGGTTAGACCTAAGGGTCCCCCCAAAATTGGCTTGGTTACAAACTGCAGGTCGCAAATATTAAGGTATTTTAATGAAATTTGGTGCGCTGACTCACATTATAGAAATTTTGACACAAGCCCCATTTTAACCCATTCGAATTTCGGATCCAAACATTAGTTGGCTTTTAACCAGACTGGTGTAGGGTATTGTATAGTCGGCATGCCCGACTTTAACCTTTTTAGTCGTTTTTTTTTTTTTTTTTGTAATTTATATTAAACATCTATTTATAGAAATGTTAATGTTCATTAAGCAGTATTTAATAACAACAAGTTTTGTGAAAAATAGACATGTATACTAACTGCCACAATAAATGTGTACACACGTTAAAGCATTAAAAATCATAGTGATGTCGTAGTCAAATGGTTAGAGTGTTTGCCTAACAACCCTGGGGTCCGTTGATCAATTCGTGTCAGCTCCTATTGGTTTTTAAATTTTTATACTTTTTTAAATTTATATTCAACATCTATTTATAGAACAGTTGATAAACTACTTACAGGTAACATCAGTGTAATGACTTTCCTCCAATGACATCAACATGTTAAAATAAGTAGTTTAGTAATTAAAAGGTAACTAGTTAACACTTAAGATTTCAATACCTAAAACTCATTACATGGTAATGAAAGGTTTTGCTGGGAACTTTGAAAATCGCATTAATTTCGCTACAATACCAATAATGAATGAAATCTGATGTTCTAAGAAAAAAACTAATTCAGTAATAATACAGTAGATTTTTAGCAAAGTAAATTTATTTTTTTTTAAGTCGAAATTTAATTACAGAAGGCTCTAAAAGCGCATAAAATTTGTTTATACAGTGTGACATAGCTATGTACAAATTTTTGATGTTTTTTCTTTCTAAATTGTACTTTGTCTTACATTTAAACTTTTTTTTAAAAATCTTTAAAAAATTTTGAACTTTCGAATTTGAGTTATTGAGATATTCATACATAAATACATACCTACATACATACTTACATACATACTTACATACATACTTACATTATTTACATTAGGGCGGGTCAATTTTTGTGACAAGAAATCGTAGGGGGGGGGGGGGAAATTATTCTACGAAGAATTCTAAGCAAGTTTTCCCTAGAAACCATAGGTCTAAAATGGATTTCGAGCTTGCGGAAATTCCAAAATATGTTTTAGGTAGTGCTTTACGAGTTCTATTAATTATACCCTTCACCATTATTTGGACAGGGTATAATAAGTTTGTGCTTATGTTTGTAATTCCAAAAAATATTGGAACTAGACCCATCTTTAAGTATACCGATTGATTCAGAATAAAATTTGGTTTTGATATACATACATTTTGTTTTGATGTCTGTCCATATATTCTTGTGCGCACGGTACAAATCGCAAATATTAAGATATTTTTACAAAATTTGATACACTGACTTATTTTGGCCCAGGCACAAACCCCCCCATTTGAAAAATCGGTGCATGGTTAGACCTAGTGCCTATATAAAGGGTGCCCCAAAATTGAATTGTTTGTACACTACAGGTCGCAAATACGAAGATATTTTAATGAAATTTGGTACACGGATTCAAATGGGCTGATGAATAAAGGCTACTGATTTTACATGGAATCGGTCTATGTTTAGACATAAGCATATCCCCTAAAAATTAGCATATTCGCAAGCCAAAGGTAGCAAATATTAAGATACTTTGATAAAATATGGTACACAGACTTATAGCGGCCCAAGGACGAAGCCAATTGGCTTTCAACCAGACTAGTGTAAGGTATCGTATAGTCGTCATGCCCGAATATATGATATCCTACAACAGTCTGCTTGAAAGCCAACTAATGTTTTGATCTGAAATTCGAATGGCTTGAAATGGACTTGTGTCAAAATTTGTCTATAAAACGATAAAAGGTTAGAAAAACGGTAAGAAATTTAGATTTTATCTAATGTTAGATGTATTTAAGAGAAAATTGGAAATATAGTCCACATGGGAGATAGGTTAAAATATGGACCGATAATATCTAAAATCAACAGGCTTGTCCTTGGCTCCATGTGTATCAACGTACCAAATTTCATTAAAATATCTTCGTGTTGCGAACTGTAGCATGCGAAAAATCAATTTTTGTGTGAACTTTATATGGGCACTAGGTGTATCCGTGGACCGATTTTAACCGTAATACATAGCCTTCTTCTTTGGGACAATATAAGTCGGTGTACCAAATTTCATTAAAATATCTTAATATTTGCGAACTATAGAGTGCGGAGATAAAATTTTTGTGGGTCCTTTTTACAAGCACTAGATCTAAAAATTTACCAATTCTAAAACAAATCAATAAGCTTTTCCATAGGCCCATGTGAATCAGCGTACCTAATTTCATTAAAATTTATTCATATTTGAGACCTGTAGCGTGCGAGAAAGTAAATTTTGGGAGAAACCTTTATATGGACACTAGGTCTAAACACTGAACGATTTGAACCATAATCAATAGGTTTCGAAGTTGGGCAGATACAGTATATGTCGATGCACCGAATTACATTAAAATATCCGATTTCAACCAATATTGACTGATTTCAACCAAATTCAATGTGCTTCGTCCCTTGGATGATACAAGTCGGTATACCAAATTTCATATCTTAACATTTCCAACCTCTAGCGTGCGTGCATTTTTGGGCTGATTTATGTCATCTGCTTAGCAGCTAATCAAAAATATAAATATTTTAAGATTTTTTTCTTATAATAAGGAAAGCCGATGAAAGTCCAAAACTCTTATCCTTGTTCACAATACTTACATGTTAACGCAAATTTTACACAAACATTGCAGTGAGGCACTACTCAGAACATATTTTAAAATTTCCGCAAGCTCGAAATCCATTTTAGACCTATGGTTTCTAAAAAAAAGTTGCTTAGAATTCTTCGTACAATCATTTCCCCCTCCAAGGATTTTTTTATTATTTTTGCCTCAATACAAATTGACACAACCTAATTTACATACTTATGTTCATATATTTAGTTAGAATATTCTTCTACCTCAAGTCCAAATTCTAATATGAAGAATATTCTAACTAAATATATGAAAATACAGAAAGTCCGAAAAAACAATTTTTGTATTTTTAATGCAAAAATTAAGATAATTGTTACATACTTATGTTTGAAAAATAGGCTTTGGAATCAAGCTTAAACTATGTGAAGGGTTTTCTTTCTGGAGCTATAGTTACTATATTATAATTTTTTTATTGAAATAATCGGTTGAAAAATGTAAAAAAGTAAAGTCGCGAATTGTGCAAAATGTGGACCCAACTGGTTGAACACATTTGAACTTGAACAAACTGGTTACAGAATCGAAATCAGCACCCTCCAATTATTCTAAATCCATTATAATATAATTTAAATTTTTTATTTTGTAAAGCAGTGTTATTAAAGGTTTTAAAGTATTTTAAGGTTAACAGTAGTCATTTGAAGGAATTTTAAATCGTTGTTGGTATTTCAGGATATATGCATTTATTTACATGCTTGCCAACCATGTAAAAAATGCATATATCTGAATTATTAACTAAAAGAAAATATATATTTTTTTAAAAGTAATGAAGCGATTTCGAATTTCTCGATTGTTGCAATTTTTAATTGGAAATTTCTTTATTAATCTATATTTTAATTTTCAACGCATTCACTGAAGGAAATTTTTAGGCACCATTAAAATGTGACATCCGATTTTATATTTTCAAATATTGTTAAAAGTTATACCCCTAATGTACATACATAAATAGATTTGTATTGACAACCGAATTTTCGAATGGAGCAACTGAATTTTCGGAGTTGGGACTAGAGGATGTTCGTCAAAGCAGCTAAAATTTTATTATCGCGGCCAAATTATTGCTGCCTTTATAGATTTTCTGTTGCCACAGCCGAGTCATTCTATTAGCAACAAACTTGCTTGTCTCTGTGTATACAATTTAATTTAGACTAGTATTTTATGCCCTTTAGCATTTTTTACAAAATTGTTTATAATACAGAAAAGAAAAAAAAAATTCTCTGCACAGGAGGTTAAATTGGCATAAATTGTCCATCAAGGAAACTGAAAGCTTATCTAAGTTTATTTTCTATAAAATATTCTATTATCATTTTCAAAAGTATTTGTTGGATTATGTACTTTATAAGAGGAAAAGGAAAACAATAAAAAATAATGCTTTTTGCTGATTTAAAATGTGGTTATATTTTAAATGCCTTATTTTGTTATTACATCATAGGACCATATTTAAAAACACGAATTATTCAAACTATTAAATAGCAAAATAGTTTTTTGTTTTAGAATAAATGAAGAATTTATCTTTAAATTTGGAAAGGTCCCTTTTTCTTTAAACTGAGATATAAAGGCCGTAAATTTATTTAAATTTAGACTGCCAAAAAAGTGCCCAAACTATGAGCTATATCGAAAAGAATATCTTCAAGCAATTCGCAAGGCTAATGAAGAGTCTGAGGATAGTCCCCAAACTCAGCAAGTGTCTCCAAAGTAAACTGTGGATCGATAACACGTCTCCAGAATATGCGCTGTGTAATTACACTAAAAAAAAGTTTGTAAAACATCTTGCATAATAAGTGTACTAGTTTTCAGCAATTTTTTTTTTTTTTTTTTGCTGAAATTGGGTTTTAATTCAATTTCAATAAATCAAACCCCTTTCCTTTAAAATATTAAAGGAAAGGGGTTTGAATTTGAATTTGAAAGAATTATCTACAGCATTTATATTCAATGCCAACAATTAGCATATATAATTGAGGTAGAATTTTATTTATATTTTACTTAAAATTATTTCCATATACTTTTACGGTGGGTCTAATACTGCAGGTTTAAACTTAGGTTAATAGTTAACCCAAAAATTTGTTGTTGTTTTGTGTATATTTTTTTGACATTTTATTTTGTTTTTAGTTAAGTTAAAGTTAAACCTACAGTATGAGACCCACCATTAGAATTTTAATTAAATCGTGTCGACAATGCTGAGGTCTGTAGATCTTTATATTTTACAAAGTTTTCTAAGTAATTTCTAAAGAATCAAAAAAATACAATTCCTAGATTTAAATTATCAACAATAAATTTTAACTAAAGTATTATTTCCCTAAAAACATTGGCGGACTTAGGCCAGTCAGGGGACTGCGTTTTCCCACCCTAGACTGCGTTTTGCCCATCCCAGGTTTTTAAAAAATTTACCTATAATTCTAGCATCTATGATTTTGATGGCAAAAAGTATCACAATATTATTTTTTTAAATATGTCTACAGTAATTTTGACTTAGCTGCATAACCAACTTTTGCAAGAATTTTTGTGCAGGTAAGCCGAAAACGCAACTAAGTCAAATTGTTTACCTGCCTTAATGTGCAGGTATCAAATACAGACTGAAAACTAACAAAACGAATGAAGCTAATGATGACAACTTTGTGCTTTGCACCAGATCTTGCGATTTTTATGGTTAAAAAACGACTAAAGTAGGATATTTTTGTCACAAAAAAGTTAACAACACATTTATTTTATGTGTGTTTTGTTTTTCCTAGAATTGTAAAACAAAGCAAAACACAAGAGGCAGCTAAATTTGATATTTTTTATGAAAATAATGCAAAACTGCCAAAAATATGAGGCAGTTATCTTAAATGCGCAGGTACAAATAGTGCACTTAAAGAAGACAATTGCGTATATAATTTTGTAAAATAGAAACGAAACCAAAATTTTGTGCAGTTATACCAAATGTGCACTTAAGAAAAAGGCAGTTAAATCAAAACTAATGTACTGGTTTCCTAGGAAGATAATTTGTTGGAATCAATGGGTCAGTTTTATAATCAGAACTTAGATCGATTTTTGTATTAAATATTTCTAAAATAAAAAATGTTATTTGAAAACTTCTTACTTAAGGAATATTGAAGAAACAAATCGATCTTAGTTCTTATTACACTATGCGACAGTCAAAATCGGGATGGGATAAAACCAACGGGAAATATTATATCGGTCAAAAACAAGTTATACGTTTCCCGGCGTTTCGCTGGGTCACCGCTAGGAATCGAGATATATATTTTTTTTGACATAACTCGAGAACCACTAGTCCGATTTTGCTCAAACAATTTTAAAAAAATTAAAAATTACAATTCCTTTAATCCGTTCATATAACGTTTTTCTATATACTCAACAGTTTTGCCGGTAAAAATAAATGTTTGTTACCGCTACCATAAAAATCAATAACCTTTTGTTTATTACTTTTTTTTAATATTTTAGACAAAAAATATTTTTTTCTTCATACATTTATTTTTACCGGCAAAACTGTTGAGTATATAGAAAAACGTTATATGAACAGATTAAAGGAATTGTAATTTATAATTTTTTTAAAATTGTTTGAGCAAAATCGGACTCGTGGTTTTCGAGTTATGTCAAAAAAAAAGACCACCGAAGGTCAAATCGATATATCTCGATTCCTAGGGGTGACCCAGCGAAACGCCGGGACACGTGTAACTTCTTTTTTACCGATATAACTTTCCCCGGTAGTTTGAACCCTTCCCGATCACTGACCCCTACCATTTGTCTCACAGTGTTATAGAACTGGTTCTAAGAGGTTTTGTTTAAGAAAAATTATTAGAATCACAGAGTTATTCAATATGCAACTGAAGGCATTTGATTTGAAAATGGAAAAGCATTTTTATTAGGAAAATATAGCACAATATTTTTTGGTGAGATAAATATCTTAGGGAGTTTACTGCAAACTAAACACTACTATTTTGATGAAATTTCAATATGTTGTAGCAACGAGCATAGAAACTCAAGAGGATGCATGTGTCTCTTTCAATGTTAACTGGCTCTGGCCGACATTTGAAGAAATTTTATTAGAAGGTGGTAGATTAAGTTTTATTGTCAAATTTTAATAAATATTAAAAATTGTTTCAATAAATATGCATAACATGAAAAAATGTAATAAAAAAACTAAACCCGTTAGCTGCAACTTAACTTCTTGAAATCTCAGCCAGAGCCAGTGAGAGAGCGGTTAACAGTGAGCATCTTGCATAGAGCCTGGTTGTAGAAACAAAAATGTTAACATGAATGTTAATATGAGACATTTTAATCTTATATTTCTTTTCTCTATCAAATATCCAAATTTCGTACTATTCTGAGCATATAACATTTCCTGCACGAGGTTTTCGTGAGAAAAATGAATGCATTTTATAATGGGGCCCTTGCCCACCCCAGAAAAATGGTCTAGGAGTCTGCAGTCGTCTAATAAATATTTAACAAAAAGTTTTATTGATTTTAGTAAGGATTTTTTTCAATTGCAAATGACTAAATTTAAGCACAACTACTAAATTGTTACTAATTTTTTTGCTAAAATTAGCAATTTGAGATTTTTCTGGGGTTAGCAATTCTTTGGCTTTACTGACTTTTTTTCACTTTTTAATTAAAAGGGCCAATTTTCATTAATGTCACACGTGATCGTGTACAGAAATATTTCATATATTTGTATATAAATATTACCTAAAATTTCGTAAATGCATACACATGAATATATGTTCGATTAAGTATGAGCTATTAATGCATCATTGATTACACTGTTCACGAAAAGGAGACTTTTTTCCCCGACAGTGGGTAAAACTAATTTGGGTACGATGAATCTATTAGTGCTAGCCCTTTTTCTAGGTTAGCTCTTAAAAAAAAGATATTTGAGTTTAAAAATTATGGTTTGAAGCACCCCTAAACACTCGATTTTTTAATTTGTTTACCGTTAATTTTTAGCTAAGTTGTTTGCTACTCTACCAAGAAGCTTTGTGTTAAAAATAATTAAAATCGGTCTTGCGGTTCAAAAGTTGTGATTGAAAATGTGAGGACACCATAAAAACATTTATGTAAATTTCTCACTTCTATACAAATTTCAGTACATTTAACGAAGCAATAAAATGAACAATTTTGTATGGAAAATTTCGAAGTGTCCTCACATTTTCACTAATAACTTTTGAACCGCTGCACCGATTCTGATCATTTTTAACCCAAAGCTGACTGGGGGAATAACAAATAACCTGGGCAAAAATAAATGGTCAAAAAGTTAGATAAATCGCTTTTTTTTGGTCCTTGGACCCAGAATTTTTAAACACAAATATCTTTTTTTCAAGAGCTAATCTAGAAAAACGGATAGCACCACTGGATTCAGCGTACTCGAATTAGGTTTACCCACCGGGTCCCCCGCTTGTTGTATTTTTCAACTAGCACAGTGTTATTGAATGATATAAGTAGGGCAAGGACTTTCATGCACTTAAAAAATGGAAAATATGCGCCTAAAATATGCGGCTAAAAAAGAAAAAAATGTATTACAAATATAAAAGATATGCACCGAAAACTATTATTTTTCAAAAATAATCCACTCTAAAACTTAAAAATATATTTAAGTTAGTTATTTTGCAAACAGACGCAGAACTCGTAGATTTTCCATAGGTTTTTAAGAATCTTTATTTTGATGAAAACGTATTAATCCAGACAAAAAAAGAAATGCCGAAGCAGTAGAAAAACACTACAATTGATGTACTTCTTTTTTAACATAAACACTAATGATTTTAACATTGAGTTGTCAATGTGGGAGTACTCCCACTTCAACATTTTTTCAGTACTTTTGGAACGAGTGTATTATTAGAATTAAAAAAAAAAAATTCTTCCCAAAATAAATTGTATTTTTTTATTTTACAAAAATTTTATTTGTTGCCGCCGCCGGGTATCGAACTTGTGACCCCACGATTACTAGTCTAGCGCTCTACCGCTGAGCTATTGTTTGATATGAATGTTGACTGGCATAAAAACACCAGCTTGTTACTGGGAGATATTGTTCCTTATTCTCTTCAATAAAAGTACTTATTAAACAAGTGTAAAAGGTGCACTCCAATTCAATATTGTTTTCAGTACTATTTTTACAGGTGCATACGGAACAATTTCTCACCATTTTTTTTTATATATACCTATATTTTTTTAAAAATTAAAAAAATATTGAATTTAAAGAAATTAATTATAAATATTAAAAAAAAATTAATAGAATAAAAAAAAATATTGGTCCCGCCGGGAATCGAACCCGGGACCTTCTGTGTGGAAATGTCAAATGATACCAAAATCATATTTTACGATCACTTTGAGAGGAATTACCCTTTACTTAGCGTCTTGACGAGACATCGATTTGTTCAACCAACGAACAATTTCTTGTTCGCCCATGAATTTGTCTCGTGTGGACCACTCTTGTCATGTTTTGTTCTTGTTCAGACAACGTTGTCAGCACAATTGTTCTCCCAACTATGTGCAACATCAACCACGATGCCAGATCTAATTTTTACTTAGTGGCATTACTAAAAACTAAAGAAAATAAAAGAAAATGAATAAAATGTTAAGAAAAAGTGAATAATTTGCATTATTAGCCGTTTTTTCTAATCACTTGGATTTAATAAATCCAAAAAGTATTTCTAAAAGTGCTCAACAGATGGGGTTAGATTCTCCCTATTTTAAAAAGAATTTTTTATCCGACACTTCTTTCACCCTAATTTTTAATACCGAATTCGATGATGAAGGATTTTACTTTAACTTTTAATTTTTAATTATATTTTATATAAGACAGCGATAAACAGTCTGCCTTTTCAGTTTTATCACTTTAATTTATATTTTTACACAATTGAAAAATTCCACTGCAATATTTAATATTCACTAATTGGATTTAATTAAATTACTTACTGTAGAGTGAAAAATTGCCATTTCTATTTCAGCTATTTCTCCATGTCCAATATTAAAAATATGTGTTTGGTGAGGTGTAGTTTTATTTTCTAAACATATTTCATAAAAAAAAATTTAATAAAAACCTTTTATTTGTTAGTTTTTAAATTTTTTTGTTTCTCTTTTAATGTTCATTCGTATTTTTTTTCTGACATTAAATTAATAGGCTGTTTCATATATTTGTGCTTTTATTATGGATTTATTAAATCCAGTTTTTTTTTGATTTAATAACTCCACTTTTTGTATGAAAAATTCTAAATCCAGGTGATTAAAAAACACGCTAATTATTAAATTAAATGCAATTTAATTTTTATTATTGGAAAAAAATTAGTGAAAAACACATTGAAAACATGAAAATAAATAGTTTTGTTTGTGACCTACTCCAACAAAAAATAATGAATTGTCTGCCATTACGTATTCTCCACCCAAAACAAATGGGCAAATTTTTTCCCGTTATTCTGCCGACGATTAGATTTTGTGCAAACAAATAAATGTCTCGTCAAGACTCAGAGTTAGAAGCAATACTTTAGTGGTTTTTTCGATATTGTTCAGCAGTAATTCTAAAACAGCTTTACAAATATACTAACGGACACTCTGGAAGCAATGAAAGAAGTGATTTTTTGAAGTTGTTCAAAATAACTTCTAAAAAATCAGTAAAAATACACTAACGGATACTTGTGAAGCAGTGAAAGAAGTAGTTTGTAAAGCATTACCACCAATTTTGTTCTGCTGGGTATTTTTTTGTATTTTTTTTTTTCATTATAAAAAATACTCCCAAAATTAAAAATATGCCCAAATATGCATTAAAAAGGCACCAAATATATGTACAGTTGTGGCCAAGCATTTAAGTCAATTCAAGTTTTCTTCTAATTTTATTGTTGTTGCCTTTATTTTTAAAGATAAAAATAGTGGCTAAATTCGCCACAAAAGGCAAGGAGATGGTTCAGAAAATTGTACAGAATTTTAACGTAATGTTTGTTTTTTCATTTTGTCACTTGTTTTAAGTGGGCGTGGCTTTTAACGAAAAATTAGCGATATAAACCTCTTATCAAATTACATAGTAAAATTTAGGCAGTACTGATCGGTTCCATACAAACTGTATATTTTTAGAAATTCTATAAAATTTCCTTAAGTCTTGCGTTATTCAACATTGTTGTCAGTACTATTTTTACAGGTGCATAAAAAGCAATTTCTAGTGGGTATGTAATGGAAAAAGGAATTTTTTTGTAAATTTTTACCTACCACTTTTATAATAAACTCTCCATATATATTTTTCTGTATTCAGTATGCCATCATAATCAAATGAAATGAAAACAAAATGTATTTATATGCATACATTTTGTATTTATGTGCATATATATTTTTTTTTATAAATAAAAAACGAATAAGTAGATGATATAAAATCAAATTTACCATTACTTTTTATTGCATCAACCAGCATGAAGTTAATGTTAATTTTAAATAACCATTTGAAGACCAATGGTTTTTTTATGTCCCACTTTTAATTTTTACTCTTTTAGGAAACCCTGCACAACGTTTTTAGCAAACTTGTTGTCGTCGGTGCTGAACAGATATAATCAAGCATTATTTTTTATACAAACGATCCCGCCACTCAATTACGCATCCCCACAGACCGCTAGGGCTCGTCACCATAAAGTGGATACAGCATAGATACTTACCCAGTTCCTAAACTTGTTTAATAATAAATGGTACTCGTTATTTTATAATAAAATATTATAAATTACAGCTCATCGATACATTCTATAAGATTTTTAAAAGTAAAATAAACTCATTAAAAATCACTTAAAACTCACAGTCTAAAAATTTAATGGTTACGAGGCAATCACCAGACTGCCGCAATTTCGTCTCATTCAATGACTGGTCAGCGCATAGTGGTCGGCCTTATATTTAGGCGGTGGCCAAAAATACATCCAATAGAGATATCAATGAAAAATGTATCTACCTTTATATCAAAAAACTTTTTGTTGATATAAAGGTTGCCACTACATTATCACGAAAGTGGTCTCAAATGTGGTTTTCGAGATGACAGAGTAATCGGAATACGTTTAAATTTTTACAGTAGATAGATATTGATGGTTTTAGTTGATTCTTTGCAAAAAGTGAAATTTTAAAAATTTTGAGTTAATGTTCTCTTGTTGATTAAGTGCGATATATTAATAAAAATAAATATAAATTACGAAACATTTTAAAAATGTTAAATGACAATCGATTTGAAAATTATCTGGCAGATTCCAATAAAAATCATTCAAAAACAGATTCCAATAAAAATGATTTGTGCTTGCATGGTTGCATTCGCTGTCAAGTTATAAAAGAATCTGAAGTTAGAAGTAATTGATTAAATAAATCCGTATTAGTTGGGATGCGTGAAGCTGTACGCATGTGCTGGAGTCGAAATGTTTTGATATCTTCAACGAGCTCTCCAATCGCCACCAGTGCATGTTCGGTAACATCAAGAGCGTGAATGAAAATTTTGAGAACAGAGGGTGGAAGGTAGTACCATGAATATTTCTTTGTCAGCTTCTCAACAGTTTCCAGCTCATATTTTCTAAATTTTTCAATAAGCGTTTTTTTAATCACCTGGATTTAGAATTTTTCATACAAAAAAGTGGATTTATTAAATCAAAAAAGCTGGATTTATTTGTTTGGGTTTACATATAACAATAAAAGCACAATTATAACAAAAAAGCACAAATATATGAAACAGCCCTAGTAAAAATGATTTTTATATAATCAGATATGATTTTTATATAATCATTTATGAATTTATACAATTATAACTTGTCGACTATTGTGAAACATATATTTTTATATGATTATATCAAAAGATATTTAAAAACTAACAAATTTAAAAACTAACAAATAAAAAGTTTTTATTAAATTTTTTTTTATGAAATATGTTTAGAAAAAAAAACTACACCTCACCAAATAAATATTTTCCATCTTGGACATGGAGAAATAGCTGAAATAGAAATGGCAAATTTTCACTCTACTGTAAATAATTTAATTAAATCCAATTAGTGAATATTAAATATTGCAGTGGAATATTTCAATTGTGCAAAAATATAATTTGAAGTGATAAAACTGAAAAGGCATATAAAATATAATAAAAATTAAAATTTTAAGTAAAATCCTTCATCATTCAATTTGGTATTAAAAATTAGGGTGTAAGAAGTGTCGCACAGAAAATTCTTTTTAAAATAGGGAGAATTTAACTCCATCTGTTGAGCACTTTTAGAACTGCTTTTGGATTTATTAATTCGAAGTGATTAGAAAAAGCCGCTAATATCAATTTTACACTCTGAGTAGAGTTTGCTGTTCGGTTTTAATCAAAACCGAAACCGCGGTTTTTCAAGATTGAAAACCGAAACCGAAAACCGACAAAAATAAGTCGGTTTTTAACAAATACTTTAACCAATTAAAATAATTAACTAGATTGCATACCAGTGTGCAATTAGAATCCGAAAAGACTAATAAAAAAGCCCTAAGACCTTCTGAAATTATAGCTGTATGAGGGAGTATTTCTTCACGGATGAAGCCTCTTTCCGAGCGCTGTTTTACGACTCATAAAAGATCCTGAATTATGAGCATTATTTGAAAATTTAGAATTTTCGGAGCCATTATGAGTCATTTAAGACTAATTTTTGAGTTATTTAGGAGTAATGAAAAAATTAAAAAACAATGTCGAATTCACCCACACCCAGGACTATTTTCTGTTCCAAAGAATCGGTTGTAGACTAGCTACTTTTCATTTAGTCCGTACAAATAGGTAAAAATTTTGCTAAACTAACTGGAAATAGTAAATGTATTTGCGCCAGGACAATTTTGACCTATTTCTACGGACTTTTTTTATGAGTGTAGTTCTAGAAGTGATTCTACGTCAGTCATACCTTCCATATAGGATACCAGGAACTGGTTCCGGAACCAGTTTCATGGAATCGGTTGCAGCGGAACCAGTTATAGAATTTTTACAAGTGGTTGGCTACCGATTGTAAAAATTTTTTGTGGGTAAATACGAGTCTATTATGTTTCATTTATGACTTGAAAAATTGAGCACTCCGAAAATTATCATATTTTGGAGTCTCTTACGAGTCATAATTTCTGAGCGCTCAAAAAAATGTTGGCTGCGATATTATTGAATATTTAATTTCGAAAAGGGCTCAGCACCTATTTTACAAAATTTTGTATTTAATTGTAATGAACATTTTCTCAATGAAATATTAGTTTTAAGAATTTTTTGTTATTACGGATAAGATAAGTTAAGTCAAGTCACCAAAAAGTCAGGTAGTTTAAGAGATATTGAGTTTCATATATTCAGTTCATATTTTCACAGCGTATTTTTCAAAAAGTACTATTTCGTATTCCGCGAAATTTATAAAATTTTAACTTTATATTGTTTTAAAGAAATTGCTAAAATTTAAACTCTTGAAAATACAGCTTTAGTTGCCGACAAAAGAATGAAAAAAATTATTTATAACGATTTTTTTTCTTGTCTCGCAAAGTTCTAGAAATGGAGTAATTGTCTTTATTCGAGTGAGAAATTCAATCGAATTTCAATACATATCTTGAACGTGTTAAAATATTTAATTCTTATACATATTTAATTATTCTAAAACAATTGTATTAATACACAAGAAAACCGAAAAATAACCGAAACCGCGGTTTTTATAATTTTAGAAACCCGAAACCGCGGTTTTCATATTTTTCGGTTTTCAGCAAACTCAAACTCTGAGTACATAGTTCGCAAAAATTTTGCACATATCTCAATTCCACCTCTATCAAGGCCTGTTATTTTAGCAGACAAGCCAAAGTTATTGAAAAATGCTCTTGCCATGTTTCCATCATTAGAAGACCTACTCCCTCCAATTTGTCGCTTGTAGACTATTAGTCCCATTCTTTGCAGGGTGGAAAAACCCAAGTCATCATGGGTTTTTCATGTCATGTCCCAAGTCGACATGGTTCAGAAAATTGTACAGAATTTTAGCGTAATTTTTGTTTTTTCATTTTGTCACTTGTTTTAAGTGGGCGTGGCTTTTAACGAAAAATTAGCGATATCAACCTTTTATCAAATTTCATAGTAAAATTTAGGCAGTACCGATCGGTTCTGTACAAACTGTATATTTTTGGAAATCCCATAAAATTTCCTTAAAGGTGCGTTTATAATGATGGAGTACTCCAATCTGTAGCAAATTTAGTTTTTTTCTCTTTCATATTAACACATTTTTGTATTTTACTATCTCGTTTTATTCCACTCCAGAGTAAAACTTCTATATTCTTCTTAGAATTCCTAATGAGAACTTTCTGGATTTTAAATATTTTAAGCCCAACGTTAGCTTTAATTCCCGAAAATTGCCCGCTTAGAATTTGGTTTCGCTCCTGCTTCTTTTTGCTTTGGCCCTGAGTCCTTTCAAAGGGCTTTGAATAGTTATAGGTATTTTACGGTTAGTGTTTGCCAACCATGATTGTTATAATACAATACCGTACGGGTATGTTTCATATGATTCAACAATCACAAAAAAATATGTTTGTTTTTCTCAATAAAAATCAAATAAAACAATTAAAGAAATATTCAAATATATGCAAGAAATATTTTGCTTTGTTTTAGTTTTTCTTGAAATTGTTATCATTTGCTAATGTAAACACTTCTAAAAAACGAAATGGTAGAAAACTGACAAAAACTGTGAAAGTTTTAATAGAGATTTAATTTCAATAAATTTCCCAAAGTGCTCGTTTAGAGCAAGAAGAACAAAAAATATAGTTTGTAGTTATTTAAATAATGAAAAATATTTTATATAATAATACGTAAAGCTTGAATCAGTCTATATTTAATTTATTTCTCTAAGGCTTGCGTTCACAAAAATATTTTGAATTTAGTTACAGTTTAATTATACAAATTAATATACAAAACAACAAGAAAATTCCACAAATTGGGCTTTAATTAGGCAACATTTTTTTTTGTGAATAAGCTTGTAAAAAAATCAGTGATAAAATTCTTTTACAAAGATATAGTTTAAAAATATTTTTGTATTTTCTTTTTAAACCAAAATAAGAATTTTTATTTTAATTCGCATTTACAGTATTTAGTAGGCTTTCCAAAAAAAAAACAAAACAATTTAATTGCAATATTAAAAAACATTTTTGTAGTTTTTTTTAAAATTACATAGTTCTTTAGTAAGACTTTCGTTTGCATGGTTGTTTTCTAAATGATGAGAATTTCTTTAATTTTAATTTGTAAGTAAAACTTTCAATTATTTCAAAGCGAAAAAAAACAACTTTAAACGACATTCACACCTAAACACTTGTTTAGCCAAAACGAGTGTAAAAGTATAAAGAACTTTTGTTATAGAATAAAGAGCTTAAATACGTGTTTTAGCTAAACACGTGTATAAGCCCTAGATGTGAAGGCAGCCTAATAGCCGTTTGTAAGTTAGTCAAATAATTTTATAACTTTACCAACACCGTCTTCGAAAATTTGTAAAATACTTTTTGAAATCAGCAACGAAAATTAGTTAAAAATTGTATAATTTTTTAAATGAGAATAGCTAAAATATTTATTAAAATATTGTTACGAAATCAGATTAGTCTAGTATGAAAACTTCTGGAATTTTCTGTAAGAAAATATCTCGAGAAACGGGATTTACTAAACATGTCAATCTGGTAATACCACATTTAAGTATACACCACAGCCTATAATGTTAAATGCCATAAATGCTCTGCAAGCTTCCACCATGTTCTAGATTTGGTATAGTTAATTGCGCTTTACCCTACGTTGTCACATGCAAGTTAATTGCTGCAAGTTGAGAATACGTATTATCAGTAAAAATTTTGAAAATTATCGAAAAAACATGAATATTTTTTGCTGCAAGTTAATTTTTTTTTTTTTTATGTTGTCGAAGACAAATGTTAGTCACTAAATAGGAATTCAGTATTGCCAAGCATTGAATATTCTAACAAAGCTAGGAAAAAATGTGTTCTTAAAAATTTTTATTTCAAAAAACTTGTAAAATTGATATTTCAAATTGCCATTGCTATGTCGTTGTGTTCTTTCTTATTTCATTTTACAAATATATACATCAGTGGTAATTATAACTCTTATTTTACCAAATACTAGTAAATTGATAGAAAACATCACCTAATAGGCAACACTGATTTTTATATTTTTACATTTCACTGGTCGCAAGTTTCAAAAGTTCACTGCTGTCAAAATTTTACTGCAAGTTAAGCTGCAAGTCGCATAAGAGCGATTGTTTTAGTGAAAAAGTGTAACTGTATAGAGTTTTTCGAAATTGCACATTCATGTGGCAACAAAGAGCTCCAACTCGGTTTATCTTAGAAGAAAATAAACCAACTTTTTTATAAAGTAACAACGTAGCAATATATGTGTGATATCAAAAAATGTGATAAAAACCGTGTAACCAGCTAATTTCTAATCCATGGATTATATTTGAGTTATATATTTCGATATATATCAGCGCATTGTCACCTGTTTTACAAAATTTATAACATTCTGACCAATTTTTGGTTAATACATAAAATTTGTGACCAATTTTATAGGCCAAATACTATAAACTCCGTAACCAGTAACCCATAAGGTTTTTTAATTTTAATAGCTTATATTTTAATAACCAATGAAGCTTAACACTAACTGTAAGAATTTTTGTGAAGAGGAAAAGTAACGTTTTTAACAAAAATTAATATATTTTACAAACTTTTTTTGTATATCTATGCTAACACGACTTCAACTCTGTAACGATTTTTCGTCATAATTTTTGATAAAAATGCATACACCAGAATTTTGGAGTTATCTATTAATTATATTGCGAAAAGTATAACGCTGTTTATACTCAAATGATCGTTGGACTGTAAATGATCATCTAGAATAACAGACTTGAAGTTTCTGTGCAGCATGTAACATTCTCGAGATGAAAAAGTTATCTTTAATCAAATTTAAAAAAATTTTGTAAACTCCGTTCTTAATATTTACACCAAACTATTTAACGAGTAAGAAAAACAATGTCATATTTGGATTCACCTTGTAGGTATCATACGATTTTGTTTCGGAAAGAAAATTCTGACAAAGCGTTTCTGAAAGAAAATTAAAAAAGTAACCAAATGTAAACTCCGTAACCAAAATTGTTTGCATCAGATTGCATTCAAAAAAATTTAGGTAAATGTTTAAAATATTTTAAAATAACCATAAACAGAGGTGATTCAACTAATATTTATGCGTCAAATCAAAAAAAGTTATCAGTTTTTTACCCTAAACTGCTGGAGCGAAAAACGATTGATTTTGCATTTCATTGGTTTAGGATCGATATTTCGAGCCATTACTGACATTAGTTTGACAAATTAAATTTGTTTCCCACAATTTAAGAATTTTTTTTATCGCGAAATGTTATTATTTTGTAACTTGGCAACTGCTGATTGGATTTTAAAAAATTTTATATTTTTGAAAAGCATTTAAAAGTACCAAAAATACAAAATTAAAAAAAAAAAATTTTTTTCGCGGAATGAATTATACTTTTATTCGCGAAACCGCCAAATGGATAAACACAAATCGTATATTATTGGAAAGCATGTTGAAAACCCAAATACGAAAAAATAATAAATTGAATAAAATTCGTTCGCATATTTTTTTGTTATATCTTTTGTTTGTGGAAATGTAAGCTCCGTTAAATTAAAATATTGCAATTAAATGGTAAACTGTTAGAAACAGTTTTTCTACTGACACTTTTTTTCAGTTCAAAAACATTTTTATACTTGGTTTTATCTTTAAAGCATCGTAAGTTGTTATTCACGTGGGAAAATTTCACTCGAACTTTAAAGGCATTAACTTGCAATTTAGTTTATAACAATTAACAATTTTTTTAATTTTATAACAAAGACACAATCACAATAAACACAAAATGTTACTTTTTTCCACATGGTGCTTCAGCATGGTAAGTTATTTGAGTTTCACGTGAAAAACAGTTATACTCCATATAAAAAAAACTAATTTTTCACTATAATGAGTTTCACGTGAAAATCGTGTAGACTTTGTTTTCATGCAAATTTAATGTACAAGACTATTATTTTTCTTGTGAAAAAGACACATTTTGTGTATATTGTGATTGTGTCTTTCTAATTAAAAAATTGCACATTTTCAGAATTTAAATTACCATTTGAGGCCTTTAAAGTTTGAGTGTAATTTTTCCACGTGAAAAACAACTTTACATATTGAAAACTATACCGTACAATAAAATTGTCTGTTAGATTTTATATAGAGCAATATTTATATTTATTTTATGTATAGAGCAACGAAAAAGTAATTTTATTAAATAAAACCCTATTTGTTGATTACTATATTGGTCTTTCGTTTTGTTTTTGATTTTTAATATTAAATTCTTTAACTACTTCACTATGGATTTTTTGGGCACATCAAAATTTTAACTTTGGTTGCCAATATTTCCGCTAGAGGGTGCCATAAGGCAAAAGTGATTACAAAAATTTCTAAGTGAAATATTTGCCGTCTATAGTTGTGCAAAGTCTAGTAGATTGTCTAGCGGATTTATGATGTGTCCTTAATGAATTAAAAGAAGGCTACATTAACAGCAAACCGATATTACTTAAAATGAGCTGACACTTAGAGAATTTCTAATATATTTTATAGTTAAAATGCCAAACAAAAATATAAAAACCACCAATGCTGCCCAGAAGAATTTACCACACTACATGAATATTATTTGTTTTATAAAGTGTCGCAGTTGTCACTACATGTCATCGTGTTGGCAAATCGCCATTAAAAGGATACAATGCATAACAACATTTGCCTATATTACAATGTGTTGTATATTCATTATTCATTTTAAAATATCTTAAACAATCTAAGATAAGCAGTTCATTAAACTTTACATAAAACTGAGATAGAAAGTAAAATTGACCTAAATTTTTAAATAAATTTATGTATTTAAAATAATTAAAAAAAAAAGAAATAATTATAATATTTTGCGTAAGGATAACTTTATAAAAATTACCCAGGAAAGAAAATTAAGAAAAATAAATAATAAAAATACCTAAATTGTTGCACAGAAATTTGTTAAAATTTGGATTTTTCATCGTGAACTTGAGGTTAGTTTTTCACAGGAAAGAATTTTTTATTTATACAGGCATGTCACAGATTTTTTACGGACTTGCTTTGATTTCGCAATTTCACTTCCGCAATTTTTTTCGTAAAGTGATCGAAAACAACAAAAAAAATTCCTTCTGAATTTGCAGTTTAGGGTGCTACGGATAATTTTGTTTAGAAAATGAAACGTTCTGGTAAGTATCGAGTATGCTACAGGCTTAATAGTGGTACTTAAAATGTTAAAAGTTTCTCCACAAAACGTAAAATGCAAAAAAATCATTTTCATTCCACTTTCAAAAACCATAGTGGAATTGATATTTAGAGCAGCTTAAACTCATAAAAGCTTTTCAATAGTGCTTGGTATGTATTCCCTAAAGTGTCGTTAACTATTTTACTTAAAAAAATTTACATTTAAAATGCTTTTTGTTGGTAAATTCGACAATTTTCTAATTGATTAGCAAAACGTAATTTTTTCTGAAAAATGAAAATTTTAAATTTTGATCGCCGATCTTCTCTTTTTTAACTACAAATGGTAACTTATACCAAAATTTAGCAGTTGGAACACGAATTTACTACAAAAAGTCTTTTTTTAACATTTCAGAATTTACGAAAACACAAAAAACCTGAAGAAGCAAAAGTAGAACGTTACGTACATCGAAATCATATTAATTTTATGCGAAATATGTGATAAAACTTTTAATATCGTCGACCGGCCTGCAAAATGTGGGATTTAAGGAAGATACCGAAATTTCCTTACTCAATTTGGTCCTGTGAGCGATATATTTTTAACATTATATTTTGTGCCTAAGTGCAAGTTTAATTAAAGGCCCATGCATACAGGGTTTCCGTAAGAAAATATTAGTTAAGACTTCCACAAAAATACTTAAACTACGCACAAAAAAAAAAAAAAAAAAAAAAAAATTGGAGGACACGTTAGAAATAAAAGCTCGATTATAATATAATTAAATTTACAAAAACCATAACATTTGAAAAAACGATATAAGTTTTCCTTACCTGTTATACGGTCCTGCATATCCTACTATAGAAAATCATAATCAAATATATTTTTCTGTAACTACATATATACATTTTGTACTTTTGTATGGTGATGTCGAGCAAAATAAGAAGATGATTTCCACTAGCATAAGAAAAATCTAGAAAATATTGTCGTTACATATATGCTTACTAGCACTGACAAAAATAACGAATCTAAAAATAAATTTTCACAAAAATAAGTTTTATAAAAAAATAAATAGTTTTATATTGTAAAATGTTTTTAAATAAAATTTGCTCGTGCCGGGCATCGAACCTGGGACTCCAGATTGTCATACTGCGCACAAGTATGCCAACACACAAAAAAATAAAAAATATAATATTGTTGTATATCGTTATGTGTGTTGAAGAAATATTGACTCTAGCAAAAAAGTTTGCTTTCTCAGCAAATTTTCAGCCAAAGGGCTGATTTTTAGGAAAAAAAAAATTGTAAATTCCAATAAAACTTGTTAAACCAATAAAATTTTTTTGCTGAATATAATTAAAAAGATAGAGAAATTGTATTTTAGTTAATTTATTTGCTAAAATTTAAATTTCGAAATTGTGTTTCCCGATTCTTTAAAATTATTTAGAAATGATACGAGATAGATTATTCACGTTTATGAAATTTTTCTACCGGTAAGTTTTTACACATTTCTGTTCGCACTACCAAAGGTGGTTACAATAAAGCGTTTTAGCTTTATTCAAATTTGACGTCGGACGTCAAAATCTAAGCTCAAAATAAAATTTGTTATGCTCCTGTCATTCCGACCAGACGGCAAGAAATGGCTGATTTATCTTAAAATTCTTTTGAAAATACAGTGCATTAGTAGAAGATTTTTCTATTCACAAAAATCTTAAATTTTTCAAAATACCGAGCTTCAAGTTTTCGAAATTTTGAAGTTTTATTTTGTAAATATCTTTTTCACTAATTGTTTTTAACAAAACTATTACCTTATTAAAATTTATCAATTATCTTTTGTATAAGATTAACAATGTAACTTTTTATTAACCAGTTGAAGACTAGTGTCAAATTAAATAAAATTGTTTATTATATATTGCAAAAAATCATATATATCAAAATCAAACCCACATAGAGGTACAAGTTACCTAACTTTATTCTAAAGCCAAGACTTTTACCTTTAGTTTGATATATCACACAAAGTTACATCATTTTAAATAAAGATATATACCCATCAGGATGTCGCTTAAAATAACGATTTGTCGATTTTCGTTTATTAAACCCCCCCCCCCCACTTTTATTGGAAATGGTCCCAAATGGAAGAAACCAATTTTTATTTTTTTTTTGAAAACGTTAACCCGTGCCGAAAGTTGCACGAAAATGGCCAATTTTGGAAAAAAGTGTATTGTTATTAAAAATTCCCAAAATTCGAAATTTTGAAAAAAAAAAAATAGTTTTTATTTAATTTATTCATTTAATATAGTCAAAACGATTTAGATATGGAATTTTGATTTCATCGGTATTCATTAACCCACTTTAGCCTGGAATCCAAAATGACCCACGAATTTGATAAAAATGCAAAAACGTGTTTTTTGAATTAATTTTAAAGATTTTTTAAATTTGGAGATGTGATTACTATTTCTACCAAATAATAGCTCATATTAAAGAAAAAAATAAATTGGAAAAATTATAATTCGAGTTTGTGTTTGGAGCTCCTGCTTTTCAGGGCATTTTACAAAAATTGCTTATTTTGTCAAAAATTTAAAAAAATTTGAATGTTTTCATCAAATTTTCCATAGTTTTCGAAAAAAATATCACTAAACTTTGGTTGGACTATAATTATCTTCACATTCGTTTAAAAAATCTTAAACTCTTGGTGGCCTGCGGTCAGAAAAGACCCATGAAACTTACTTTTAATTATGACTACGAGATTGTAAAGCTATTAAATTGATAAAAAAATCTCAACTGGATAAAAATAATTATTTTATGTAACATGATCCATATGGGGTTAATTTTGGTACTTTTGGCCAAAAACGACCCACTAGGAAATTTACAGAATAACACCTTTAAAAATTTTGTTTTCTTCTTGATAAAAATTAGTTTGTGTAACTTGACCCATATAGGGTTAATATTTTCACTTTTCGATACTTGTAAATTTACAGAATAATATCTTTCCAAATAAAAAACAATTAATGCATAATAAACAAAGCTTTTAATTAGAATCTAATACGATTACAAAACTAAAATTGATATTAACATACGGACATTTTTGACCCCACCTTTTTAACCCTTAAAAATAAAATTGGGACTACAGAGAATTGCGCTTGTTTGTTAGTCTGGTACCCTCTATGGTATATGGTTATTATGTAAATTTCGTAGTGGGTCTTTTTTTCAGAAGAGTGAGAAAATTAACCCTATATGGATCAAGTTACACAAAATACTAATTTTTATCAAGTGGAACAATTTTTTTTTATTCAATTGAAGTGATATTTTTCCGAAAATTATGAAAGGTGTTATTTTGTTCATTTCCTTGTGGTTAGTTTTTGGCCAAAAGTATAAAAAATAACGCCATATCGATCATGTTACATAAAATAATTATTTTTATTCAGCTGAGATTTTTTTTTATCAATTTAATAGCTTTACAATGTCGTAGTCATAACTAAAATTAAATTTCATGGCTCTTTTCTGACCCCAGGCCACCAAGGGTTAAAGATTTTTTAAATAAATGTAAAGATAATTATAGTCTAACCAAATTTAAGTGATATTTTTCCGAAAACTATGTAAAATTTGATGAAAGTATTAAAATTTTTTTAAATTTTTGACAAAATAAGCAATTTTTGTAAAATGTCCTGGAAAGCAGTTACACCAAACACAAACGCGAATTATCATTTTTCCAATTTATTTATTTTTTTTTCTTTAATATCAATTATTATTTGGTACAAATAGAAATCGACATCTCCAAATTGGGTATTCTAAAAAATCTTTAAAATTAATTTAAAAAAAAACACGTTTTTGAATTTTTATCAAATTTGTGGGTCATTTTGGATTCCAGGCTAAAGTGGGTTAGTGATATCCGATGAAGTCAAAATTCCATATCTGAATCGTTTTGGCTATATTAAGTGATAAAATGAAATAAAAATAATTTTTTATCGAAATTTCTAATTTTGGGAATTTTTAATAATAATACACTTTTTTTTCAAAATGGGCAATTTTCGTCAAACTTTCGACATGGAACGTTTCCCAAAAAAAAATTAAAATCGATTTCTTCCATTTGGGAGCATTTCCAATAAAACTGGGGGGGGGGGGGGTGTAATGACAAATTTATTTTTAAAGGACACCCTAATACCCATATGCCTAAACATTGTGTTTGTTTTTATTACAGTCTTATAAATAAAATTTTTTGCTGTTTTCCATGATGATTTCATTTATAAGGCTGTTATTATATTTATAAATATGTGTACTGGACCACAAAGGTGCCATGGGAAAGCATTTTTTTATTTATACTTTTGGAATTTTAATCGTCTTTGATTCGAAATTTTAAAGTATTTGTAAAAAATGTTATTTTCTTAAAAATTAGTGATATTTTTTGAATACCTGTAGAATTTTTTTAATTAAAAAAAAATTTGTTGAAAAGTGTATGTAAAAAAAATTTGATGCAAAGTGCAAAGAAATCCAAATCCAAACAAAGCGCAAAATTTAACCTTGATCACAGTATACATATTTTTTTCTTGCAGTTTTATGTGTAACAACTTATTACAAATTTTTGCCAGCTTATTCAAAGTTAACATTGTTTAAGTGCAAAATTTTTAGGTTGCATGAAGAATCTGTATTTTTTTTATTATGGCAGATTTTTGTTTCACTCTTTGAATATTATGTTATAAAAGTTCATACAACCAGCTTTGTTTTCGATATAAAATTCCATTCAAAATGCAAAGCAACAAATAAAAGAAAAGTATAAGACTCATTTAAAAACTTCAACTTTCCTTGTTCAGTATTCTGAAAAGTGAAATTCATATTATGTTGGCAAGTGGTTACTTAGTATTCAAAAGCAGCAATAAAAATTGCAAAAAGAATGAGACTTAGATTTAATTTTTTAATGGGTAGATTTTTATTCTTTTCGCAGCTCTGTAGGAATTAAAAAAATCACCTCTGCACGTCCTAGGTCCACCGGTTTGGATTTGGCGATACTGAGTCTGTGAGGTAGTGAACTTGTCGGTCATGTTATTCCTTTATATAAAGAGATTGTTATCTAAAATTAGTTAAAGTGTTTTTCAACAGGGACGCTACAAAAGTAGAAAGACAGGGACAGCAAACGACGCCATATTTCTTGCCGGTCTTTTGACATTTCTCTTCAGTAAGGTTTGCCATTTCATGATGGAAAGATATACGAGCCAACAACGAGTCGAAATTATTAAAATTTACTACCGAAATTCGGAGTCAGTGGCCTCAACGTTAAGAGCGCTACGTCCAATTTATGGTGGTCATAATCGTCCTAACAGATCAACAATTGAGCGTCTAGTGGAAAAATTTGAATCCACAGGCACAGTACAAAATGTTTCCGTGCCAGTGAGATAAAGAAGTGCCCGTAGTGTCGAGAATATTGCTGTCGCTGAGGCTTCAGTTGAAGAAAGCCCAAATGTGTCTCTCACACGTCGTTCTCAAGCGTTTGGCATCTCTGTGACGTCGTTGTGGCGAATTTTGCGAAAAGATCTTGGCCTACATCCTCACAAGATGAAATTGACACAAGAACTGAAGCCGCTTGACCACCAGAAGCGTCGTATGTTCGTGAATTGGGCTGAGCAACAACTTGAAAATGATTCGGATTTTCATCGAAAAATCATCTTCAGCGATGAGGCTCATTTCTGGCTGAATGGCTTCGTCAATAAACAAAATATGCGTTATTGGTCAGACAGAAATCCACACGTACTCCATCAGTCATCATTGCATCCCGAAAAAATTACGGTTTGGTGCGGTTTATGGGCCGGCGGCGTCATTGGGCCGTACTTCTTCCGTGATGATCAAGACCCGCACGTTACTGTGAATGGGAATCGCTACCGTTCAATGATAACCGAATATTTTTGGCCCCAATTGGATGGTGTGGACTGGAGGACATGTGGTTCCAACAGGACGGCGCCACAAGCCACACAGCGAATGTCACAATCAATTTATTGCAAACCAAGTTTGGAGAACGTGTTATCTCACGAAATGGTCCAGTCGATTGGCCGCCTCGGTCGTGCGATTTGACGCCGTTCGACTATTTCCTGTGGGGCTACGTCAAATCTATGGTCTATGCCAACAAGACAGCGACCATTGATGAACTTCGTACGAATATCGAACGTGAAATTGCAGCAGTGTCGGCCGATTTATGCTTGAAAACCGTCGAAAATTGGGTTCAGCATCTGAGAGATCGATTTCCATACATAATGGCATCGAACGTACTTTCACAGCAATAAAGAATTTCATTGTATCCAAAACCGTTTTTGTTTTATTTAAAAAAACTTTTGTAGCGCTCTTATTGAAAAACCCTTTATAACCCTTTTTCAAACTTTGTAAAGTGGACATAATTAAAGTACAAAAAAAATATATACAACTTTTACTAAATTACTTTAGACATCCTTTATAAACAATATTTGAAAATAAAAACAAATCTAAAACCTAACGAGTAAAAAGGTTAAAGGCGGCCACGCCGACTATACAATACCCTACACCAGTCCGTTTAAAAGCCAACTAATGTTTGGATCCGAAATTCGAATGGGTTAAAATGGGGCTTGTGTCAAAATTATCTATAAAATAATAAAAGAAGAGAAAATCGTAAATATAGCCCATATGGGCGATAGGTCCAAATATGGAGCGATTCTATCTAGAATCTATCGGCTTTGTTCTCGGTACCATGTGAGTCAGCGAACCAAATTTCATTAAAATATCTTAATATTTGCGACCTGCAGCGTGTAACCCAGCAAATTTTGGGGGACCCTTATATGGGCACTAGGTCTAAACATAAACCGATTTCAACCAAAGTCAATAGGCGTCGTTCTTGGGCCGACATAGGTCGGTGTACAAAATTTCGTCAAAATATCTTAATAGTTGCGACCTGCAGCGTATAAACAATATAATTTTGGGGGGACCATTATATGGGCACTAGCTCTAAACATAAACCGATGTTTACCAAAATCAATTGGCTTCGTCCTTGGGCCAACATAGGTCTGTGTACCAAAGTTCATCACAATATCTTAATATTTGCGACCTGCAGCGTATAAACAATATAATTTTGGAGGGACGCTTATATGGGCACTAGGTCTAAACATCGACCAATTTCAAATAAAATCAATAGGCGTCGTGCCTGGGCCGATATAAGTCGGTGTACCAAATTTCATCAAAATATCTTAATATTTGCGACCTGTAGAGTGCGCACAATAATGCATGGACAGACAGACAGACAGACGGACGGACAGACGGACATCGTTAAATCGAAATAAATAAAAATTCTGAGCCGATCGGTATACTATAAGGTGGGTCTAGGACCAATATCTTTTGGTGTTACAAACATCGGCACAAACTTATAATACCCTCTCCACGTGGTGGTGTAGGGTATAAAAATATCTACTACAAACTTTTAATATATTTATATAATAGAAACTTTTTACCATTACTGTTTTTTTTTCTTTTTTTTTGCTTCTTTGCATTATTTATTGTTTTTCACAAACATTTTAGTGTGTCAGAATTTTGTTTTACCTTGTTATTGTTGTTGAAAGGATACTCAACCAAGATAATGTTGTACTACAAAATATAAAACAAATCAGAGAATGTAAATATATGTATTTAAATTGAAACACTAAAAAATAAAAAAATGCAAATATTTTTGTTTAACCTAAAAACATTTAATGTATTCAAATATTATAGAGTAAAAATAAATGTATTTGCAAAAAGGGTGGTGCAGTTTTTGAATTTTGTCGTGAGAGAAAAAAAACTTTGGGTGGATGAAGCTTCGAAAAAACAGATGTGGATACTTATGCTTCGATTTCCAGACAAAAAGTTAAATCAATTTATACAGCTTTTATCTACACGAATATGTTTATTTCTGAAATCTAAAAATTATATAAAATTTGAAAATATGTCCGCCCTATATTTGTAATTCTGTTGTATTATGTAAATTTTATACATTTTTTCGTTTTAAACAGATAAACGTTATAACCCCAAAAATATTAGTTGAGAAAATGAAAGTAATTCTACACCAACTGATCAAGCTACTACAAAAATATTTGTGCACTAAACATGAGATTAATCTCTATTGAATTACAGACAGTGCTACCGAAAACCATTTTAAAAATTTCTTACTTTTCTTATGAAAATTTTCGTTTTTCGTTAAACCCAAAAAATGATACCCTACATTCTGTTTCACACCATAAAGAAAATAAAATTAGTTTCAAAATGTCTACAAAAAATCTTAGTAAAAGTCGGGTATTTAAAGAGATGTTCTGGCTTTTGAATACTCTATTGAAAGAAATCGTCAAACAGAGTTTTGTACTATTTTGTATATAACTTAAAAAAGCGGGATTCACATCAGGCGGCGCATCTTTTACATATGGTTTATGCCTTTACTAATTTATATGGAATTTTGTGGGGTAAACATCTGTCATTAATTCTCACTCAGTTTTTAGAATTTTGTGCCAACAACGCTTCATTTGCGGGAAGTTTTGCTTTATTTCTTTAAAAAGTACAGCTAAAGCGCATCCATTGCGTATCGAAGATTATCCTTAATATTTTCCATCGATTTCAACGCGCAAGAGATGATTTGTGTAGTTCATAAATGGTGATTTCGACACGGAAGATAAAGACCACCCAGGTCAACCAAAAAAGAGGCACTTCTGAGGATTGTTGCCAAACTAAAGAAGAACTTACAAAATAATTGGGAGTTACTCAAACAGTAATTTCAAAATGTTTGCAAGCAGCAGGATTCATAAAAAATGCAAGGAATTTGGGCACCACCCGAATTGAAGACGAGAGATGTTAAAATATGATTTTACATGTCGGAAATGCTGCCTGAACGCCATAAAAACAAGTAATTTTTGCATCGAATTATTACTGACGATGTAGAACGACAACTTGAATCGCAAGAAATCTTATGTGAAGCCCGGTCAAATAGCCAAATTAACGCCAAAGCCTGATAACGCTCTAATGGCGCCAAGGTAATGCTCTGTATTCGGTGTGACCAGAAGAGTCCCATTTATTATGAGCTGCTGAAATCGGGCTAGACGATAACAGTGGACATGTACCGAAAACAATTGATTCGTGTGAAGCGAGCATTGCCTGAAAAACGCCCGGAATATGCGACCAGACATGAAGCCGTATAATTCCATCATGACAACGCTCGGCCACATGTTGCAAGACAGGTTAAAAACTATTTAGAAAATAGTTGCTGCGAAATTCTGCCTCTCCCTGGAATATGCTTCACTTCAGAACAGGGTATCCAATATCGCTTGATTCGTTCTTCGCATCAAAAAAACAATTTTTTTTTAAATTTTTAAAATAATTAACAATATATTGATTTGAAAAATATTTTTTTCCTTATTCCTGCTTAAATTGGCCATCATTTAAAATAAGCAGGTGTTTTTTTATTAATTTTGCCCCATAATTTATAAAGTACCTCTCGCTCAACACTGGTTTGGGGGTCCGTGAGCTAGTAGAAATGTCTCAAGGGGTCCGTGAAGTAAAACTTAGTGGGAAGCGCTGCATTAGGGTCGAAGCTTGTATGGAGGAAAATAAATTTTGAGTTTTTAACCGGGCTATCCCCTATAAAAATTTATTTGGGTGTAAAACTAGGTCTGCCAAAAAATTAGGATAATCGGACATCGGGAAGACGTGCCGAATCGGCTCTGAAATTTGGAACACTGATTAGAAGGGGAAAACATTGATATTTTAAAACTAATTCCAATTAAAAACACTAAATAGTCGTAATTTAGAGTTAATTTTCTTTTTAATCGAGCAATAAAAACTAAAATCGGTTAAAAATCAGCCGAGTTATAACAATTTCCCCAGGCAACTGATGTGTCGCAGTCCACATTATCAAGAAATTCGGGTCTAAATTTTAAAATTTATTGAAATAATCTACTACAGAAACATTTTTTTATTCTATAAGTTCCACGAACTCAGATAAGAATTACTTTTTTCTATTGTGTTTGGCTAACTCGTTTTAAATTAGTGCTAAAAAAGGTTGGACTTCTTAAACTCTGCTTTCAAATCTACAATTTAAAATTTTTTAAAGAAATTTTAAAAAATCAACGATTGGACTTTAAGGATTTATTAAGAATATATTAGAGATTAAAAACTACAAAAATTGTAGGATTTCGTTTTCTAATTTGGCTGCGGCAGAGATTTTCTTTGAGCGGATTTCGATAAAACAGCGATTTTTGGCATTTATTTAGCTTTTAGGCAAGTTTTTTTTTCTTCTTTTAATTCCACATAATTTTGGCCGGAATATAACAACACAAGATTAAATACTTTAATCCTGAAAATTAGGGCAAAATATAAATATAATAAATTGGCCCTGTGTAAGGTCAGTTGTCAAATTTGAGGAGATTTTAATTTTTTTGAAACATATTAATATAACAGATATTCCTCATATGATTTTGTTCCGGAAAGAAATTTCTGATAAAGCTTTTCTGAAAGAAAGTGAGAAAAGTATTCAAATGTAAAATCCTTAACTGTAAACTCCGTAACCAAAATATTTTGTATCAGATGGCATTTAAAAACAACCATAAAGAGAGGTGCTTTGTGCATCAAAAGAAGATTAAACTAATAATTTTGTAGCAAATCAAAAAACGGGATCATTTTTTTACTTTAGTTTAGTTTAGTTTAGTTTATTGATTCAAACTATCACAACAAGAATAAATCTTATAAATTACAGTGATAGCACATAAAACTTTCAAGTAAATGTTTTGTCAAATTCAAATACAATTTATAAATTGATATCTCTATATATAAAAGAATAACGTGACTGACTGACTGATTGATTGACTGACTGATTGACTCAACATCGCCCAGCCCAAACCGCTCAAGGTAGGAAGTTGAAATTTGGTATGTAGGTTCCTCTTTCGGGGTAGACGTCCGCTAAGACGGGATTTTTGGAAATTCCTACCGGAACGGGCAAAAAGGGGGAAAGTGTCCCCCTTGACGGCCTGCAAAAACCCCTTTGGCTAGAAAGCTGAAATTTAAGATATGTGTTCCTTGGAGTAGGGGCTAACTTTTCTGGAAAGTACTTTCTGGAATTTTGGACAGGGACGTTGTAAAAATGGGGGTTAAAAAGGGGAAAAAGACCCCCCTTGACGGCCTGACCAAACCGCTGGAGGTAGGAAGTTGAAATTTGGTAAAAAGGTTCCTCCACCATCGTAGACATCCACCAAGACGGAAGTTTTGGAAATTTTTACAGGGACGGGCAAAAAGGGGAAAAAGTCTCCCCCTTGACGGCCTGCTCAAACTGCTGGAGCTATGAAGTTGAAATTTGGTATGTAGGTTCCTCGACCGGTGTAGACGTCCGTTGAGACGGCATTTTTGGAAATTCTTATCGGGAGGGGCAAAAAGGGACAAAAAAAGTACCTTTTTCCAAAAAAGTACCTTTTTCCAAAAAAGTACCTTTTCCCCAAAAAATTACCTTTTCCCAAAAAAGTACCTTTTTCCCAAAAAAGTACCTTTTTCCAAAAAAAGTACCTTTTTCAAAAAAAGTACCTTTTTCCAAAAAAAGTACCTTTTTCCAAAAAAAGTACTTTTTTCCAAAAAAAGTACCTTTTTCCGAAAAAAGTACCTCTTTCCAAAAAAGTACCTTTTCCCAAAAAAAGTACCTTTTTCCAAAAAAAGTACCTTTTTCCGAAAAAAGTACCTTTTTCCAAAAAAAAGTACCTTTTTCCAAAAAAAGTACCTTTTTCCAAAAAAAAAGTACCTTTTTCCAAAAAAAAGTACCTTTTTCCCAAAAAAGTACCCTTTTCCAAAAAAAAGTATCTTTTTCCAAAAAAGTACCTTTTTCCAAAAAAAGTATCTTTTTCCAAAAAAAGTACCTTTTTCCAAAAAAAAGTACCTTTTTCCAAAAAAAATACCTTTTTCCAAAAAAAGTACATTTTTTCAAAAAAAGTACCTTTTCCCGAAAAAAGTACCTTTTTCCAAAAAAAGTAGCTTTTTCCAAAAAAATTACATTTTTCCAAAAAAGTATCTTTTTCCAAAAAAGTATCTTTTTCCAAAAAAAGTACCTTTTTCAAAAAAAGTACCTTTTTCAAAAAAAGTACATTTTTCAAAAAAAGTACCTTTTTCCAAAAAAAAAGTACCTTTTTTAAAAAAAGTACCTTTTTCCAAAAAATTTACCTTTTTCTAAAAAAATGTACCTTTTCCAAAAAAAAGTACCTTTTCCAAAAAAAGTACCTTTTCCCAAAAAACATACATTTTTCCAAAAAAAATACCTTTTTCAAAAAAAGTACCTTTTCCAAAAAAAAAGTACCTTTTCCCAAAAAAGTACCTTTTTCTAAAAAAATTTTCCTTTTCCCAAAAAACGTACATTTTTTCAAAAAAATATCTTTTTCAAAAAAAGTACCTTTTCCAAAAAAAAGTACCTTTTCCCAAAAAAAAGTACCTTTTTCTAAAAAAATGTTCCTTTTCCAAAAGAAGTACCTTTTCCAAAAAAAGTACCTTTTTCCAAAAAACATACATTTTTCCAAAAAAAAACACCTTTTTAAAAAAAAATACCTTTTCCAAAAAAAGTACAAATAAAGTACTTTGTAAAAACAAAGTATCTTTTTCCAAAAAATTTCGTTTTTCCAAAAAGTACCATTTAAAATAATATATAATTTCAAAAAAACTACTTTTTTTCCTCCCCCCACGGATATCTCCACTAAAACAAGGTTTCTTGATATTCGGCATAGACGTGCGCTAAGACGGGATTTTTGGAAATTCCTACCGGAACGGGCAAAAAGGGGAAAAGTCTCCCCATAAACAGTCTCACAAATTGGAAAAGTGCCTGCCCAAACCACTGGAGGTAAGAAGTTGAAATTTGGTATAAAGGTTCCTCCACTGTAGTAGACATCGACTAAGTTTGTATTTTTGGAATTCCCTACAGGATATCACAAAAGGAAACTCGGTATGTGAGTTCCTCCTTCTGTGTAGGCGTCCGCTTAGACGGAATTTTTGAAATTCCTATCGGGAGGGGAAATAAGGTAAAAGTCTCCTCCTGACGGCTTGCCCAATCCCTTTTGGCCAACCTAAAATTTTAAATATGTATTCCTTGGAGTAGGACTAACTCACCGGCAACGTAATTTTTCTATTTTGGAACAGGAACATAGTAAAAATGGTGGTTGAAAGGGAAAAATGTCCCCACTAACGGCCTGCCCAAACCGCTTAGGCAATGCAGTTGAAATTTGGTATGAATGTTCCTCATCCATCGCAGATAGCCGCGAAGATGGAATTTTTGTAAATTCCTAAAGGGAGGGGCAAAAAGAAGAAAAGCCTCACCTTGGGGGCCTGTAAAAACCCCTTCGGCTAGAAACCTGAAGCTTAAAATGTGGGTCCCTGGAGTAAGGGCTAACTTATTAGAAAGATACTTTTTTGAATTTTGGACAGGGTCGTTATAAAATGGGGGCTCAAAAAGGGAACGTTGCCCCTTAACAACCTGTCCAAACTGCTGGAACTAGGAAGCTGAAATTCGGTACTTAGGTTCCTCTTCCAGCCTAATTCCAACCGGGAGGGACAAAAAAAGAAAAAGTGTCCCCCTTGACAGCCTGCTCAAACTGCTGGAACTAGGAAGCTGAAATTCCCTGTCGATGGATTTTCGGAAATTCCTACCGAGAGGGGCACAAATAGTAAAAGTTGGTTAGAAACCTGAAATGTAAAACATATGTTATTGGAGTATGGGCTCACTTACCGGGAAGGTGCTTTTTGGACAGGGACATTGCAAAAATGGGGATTAATGAAGCGAAAAGTGCCGCTTAAAGGCCTGCCCAAACCGCTGGAGGTAGGAAGTTGAAATTTGGTATTAAAGTTCCTCCTCTATTGTAGACATCCGCTAAGATGAGATTTTTGGAAATTTCTACAGGTAGGGTCAAAAACAGGAAAAGTCTCCCCCTTAACGGCCTGGCCAAACTGCTGGAACAAGGGAGCTTAAATTCGGTATTTGGGTTCCTTCTCCAACGTTGACGTCCCCTAAGATGGTATTTTTGGAAATTCATAAAAAAGGAAAAACTTCCCCCTTGACGGCCTGGCCAAACTGCTGGATATAGAGACCTAAAATTATGTATGTAGTAGGTTCCTCCTCCAACGCAGACGTCCTCTAAGACGGAATTTTTGGAAATTCCTACCGGGAGGGGTAAAAACGGAATAAGTCTCCCCCTTGATGGCCTAACCGAACCCTTCGGCTAGAAACCTGTAATATATAATATGTTTTCCTTGGAGTATGGGCTAACTTATCGATAAGGCATTTCTAGGACTTAGGACAGGAACGTGGTAAAAATGGTGGTTCAAAAGGGGAAAATTGCCCCCCCCCCCCCCTTAACGTCTGCGTCTTTAGCTAGAAACCTAAAACTTAAAGAACAAGTGTATATGAAACACTAAAATTAAGAAACTAAATAGGAAACGAGTGGAATTGAAACACTACACAAGTGGAATGAAATGGATATAAACGTTGAACGAGTGGAATTGAAATTATAGACAATGCAAATGGATTGGAAGAGGGAATTACCTGTTCAAACACTATCCACGGAATATGAAACTTATGTAGCATTGAAACATACTCTCCAAAAAGTTAAACAAATTTTCTAAAAGAGAGAAAACCTTAGAAAAGGAATGGAACTTATATATTCCGATATTTAAACTTCATGTAACGAAGCACCGGTGGAAGAAACCGACGCAGTAAATTTTCCAACTGAATTTGTGAATTTACTTGAATTGCTAGGTCTACCTTTATATAAACTGGAATAAAAAAAAAAACCCTTAAGGCTTTGCCCGCTATTTTTGATATTATAAAATGCTTTCCAACCCTGCTGCGCCCCCCCCCCCCCCCCTAAACTTTAAGGCACGCTAACAACGTAGCGGGCTGCGCCGGCTAGTTAATTATAAATTAAAAAACTTAAAAATAACATAGTGAAATTTAAATTGCACAAACATACATATAAATTAAAATAAACATTATAAAATTGAAAAACATTTAATACATTTTAAACAAATTTAATAGTTCCATTTTAAAGCGTATTGTGTTGCTAACCAATTGAATATTTGATGGTAAGTCATTCCAAAGACCGATTGTGTAATTAAAAAATTGTCTTGTAGATAAAACGTATTTATATTTTTGTGAGATCAGGCCTCTTCCACGTGGAGATTTGGCAAAAGTAATTCTTCTATAGAGATATTCAGGTTCCTTTGAATATATCAGCTTATGCATCATCAAAAGGCTTTTATACTTTAGTAAGTCTTTAAAGCAAACATTATGCAACTGATATGTGAACGATGATATATTATCCCTTCTACTGAGATTAAATACATATCTGGCTATATTATTATATGTGACTCGAAGTCGATCGTAATCAGTGGTGTCACAATTTGCAAATATTTCACAACCATACAGCAAAACAGGTTGTGATATGTTTTTGCCAGGAGCATACGTATTTTAAATGGCGTCGACGCTTTAACAGCCCACAGGTTTCTCAACATCCCATGAACTTTTCCAGCCGAAATATTTATGTGATTTTTCCAAGAAAGCTCGGCATTAAACGTTATTCCTAGATTTGATGATGATGGAACAAAATCGATTGTAGTGTTATTTATTAGCACAGAGACGTTATTATCAAGTACTTTTTTATTATTTCTTGATATAAAGATACATTTTGATTTCGTTGGGTTTATGCACAAACCATTTAGACTTGCCCAATTGTGAATTTTATTTAAATCATTGTTGATGCGTTCAATACAATAACGTACATTTTCCATTTTGGTGCTTAAGTACAACTGTACATCATCCGCATACATTTGTATATCACAGTGACTTAGAGCTTCAGGAAGATCATTAATGTATATACAAAAAAGCAATGGACCAAGAATGGACCCCTGTGGTACCCCTCTATCAACATGAACTGCATTGGAAGTCAAGCCATTTAAGAAAACAACTTGTTTACGGTTTAAAAGGTATGACGAAATAAGTTTTTTAGCCGAATTAGAAAAATTAAAAAGCTTTTGGGGTTTGGTCAGCAGAATTGAGTGATCAACTGTATCAAAAGCTTTGCTGTGATCTAACAGCACAAGAAAAGATACCATATCATTATCCAGTTTTGACCTAATTTCTTCAACCACATCGATCAACACCGTGATGCAACTTCTTCCCTGTCTAAAACCAGACTGTTTTTCTGTTAGGAAATTATGCTCCTGTAAATATTTATACATTTGTCTTTTCATTAGATTTTCCATTACCTTGGACAAAAAAGGTAGTATGGCAATTGGTCTAAATTCACTGCTGTTCTTAGGGAGCGGAATTATTTTGGCTTCTTTCCATATATCGGGGAATATTGACTTAGTTAATATGGTATTAAATACGTACGTAATGAATGTCAGAATTTTAGCGATGATAAGTTTCAAAAATCTAGGATTAAGTCCATCCAAACTCACAGCATTTGATTTTATTGATGTTATACTTTTTAGAACTTCTATTTGATCCACACATCGAAAATAAAAACATTTTTCAAAAGGCACTACATGGATTTTTTCATATTCATTTTCAGTTGGTCTTGCCACTTTAACGTCAACAAATTGGTAGTTTAGTTTATTTACGTCAACGTCAGAACTTGTAATGCAAACACTCTTTTTACCAATACCAATTTCACGGATTTCTTTCCACTTGCTCTTGCTATCTATAGCTGTTGAAAATTTCTGTTGATAGTACGCTGTTTTAGCCTTATTTATGTTATCCACAACTTTTTTCCTAGCGGATTTAAACAAAAATTGCAATTCAGGGGTTTTAAATTTCTTCCATTTTTTATAAGCTAGATCCCTGACATCAATTAAACGTTTTATTGCTGAATTAAACCACGGTGGCTGTTTGGCCTTGCAAATTTTTGTTTTTTCTGGCACCGTTTAATTAAATACTTCAAACAGATTATTTTGAATGAAAGCTATTTGATCATTTACGTCTTCAAGGTCGTAAATTAAATTCCAACTAATGCAATCAAGCCGCTGGTTTAGTGCCACATAATCTCTGTGTCGAAAATCACGATATGAGTAATAAATATCTTCAGTGCAGATAAAGGCATCATACACTGTAAAGATAAGGTCATGCTTTGAAAAAACTGGAGCAGATAACTGGTCATAAAGATCAGTATGATTTACAAAGAAGACGTCAAGTAAGCTGTTTGTAGCATTTGGATAATGGGTTGGAGTTGTTGTGTTGACGGGCAGTAGGCCAAGTGTTTGCATAGGCTCCAAAAGTGAGTTTTCAGTGAGCAGATTACTGTTGAAATCGCCAGCAATAATTACATCATTATATAATAATGATAAAAATTCAATTTTATCTAGCAAATCATTTGTATCGACATCGTTATTTGGTCGATATACGCAGGCAAACAGTATTTTACTCTTATCCTCAGTGGTTACCTCCAAAAATAAATATTCAATTTGACTGGAGGAGTTCGATTTCAGTTTTAAGCAAGTATTTATATCATTCCTTACATAGATTGATACACCACCAGCGTGTGTTTTCCTGTCAGCACGAAATAATTTGAAACCAGGCAAATTGAAAATGGCATCATTGATTGAAGAATCGAACCAGGTCTCAGAAACGCAGATAACATCAACTCCTGAATTAACAAAAATGTACCTAAACTCATCCATCTTGTTATTGAGACTTTCTGCATTTATATGTACTATTTTGAGTCCGGACTTTTGCTTGGCAAGAATTCTAAGCATGTTAAAAACATTGTCTTTGGAACTAAAAATGCCATCACGAATCATGAATTACAGAGTGGAAAGCAACACATTTGAATGTTATATGAATTAATGGTAATAAAAATGGAATGAAAATAACACAAGTATAAATACGAATGTGTAAATAATTTAAATAATTGTAACTGTATATTAAAAAAAAGAAAATTAAGAACATTAAATAATAGTAAAATGGACAGTTATTATTATTATGCAATGAGAAATAGGCAATCATATATAAATGTAATTGTTTGTGGGCAAACCGAGCAATTAGAAAAACTTGTTTAGTTGATCTGGCATCTCAATTTGAAGTGGTTCATCTCCATCAAGCTTCTTAACGTGCACAATGCCACGCTGAGTGTAAACAGCAGTCAACAAACTATCTTTTTTCGTTTTGAGTGCCGTTTTAAATATTTTGTAATTATGCGGTGTTAGGTTTTCATTTATATAAAATGGTTCATCACTTTGGAAACCGGCATCATGTAAACGTAAAGGCGATCTATATTTATGCCGAAAAGCCGCAACAGAAATATGGCTAGAAATAAAAGGGATTAATTTTGTATTTCATTGGTTTTGAATCGATATTTCGAGTCATCACTGACCATAGTTTGAGAAGTGCGTAGGCACCTTAAATTTGGGTCCCAGAATTTTATTAATTTTTTGTAACTTCGCAACCGGTGATTGGATTTTAAAAATTTTTATATTTTTCACCAAAAATACAAAATTAGAAAAAATAGTATTTTTTTTCTCTAAATGAATTGTATTATTTTTCACGAAACCGCTAATTTGATAAATAAAAATTGTATACTATTGAAAACAGAATTACAAAAAATTAGTAGATTGAAAAAAATTCTTGTGCAATTTTTTTTGTTATATATTTTACTTTTGGAAATGTAAACTCCGTTACCACAAAAAAAATTAAAATTGTAAAAAACTGTTATTGCGTTATTGTAAAAGAGATTTTTTGGAATTAGTTTAATAATGACTAGGCTTACTGATTCCATTAAAAAAAAACTGAAATATTAACAATTTTTGATTCTTACAAATTTGGCCTAAAAACTTATCACATTTTTTGATTTCACCCATATATTATATGGACAGAAAAAAAGTGCCCCCTCTAAATATACTTAGGTTTGTTTTATGATGATTCTCAAAATATTTTGGGTCTAGCAGTGAGATCTCACTATCTAGATTGTTTTAAAAAGCTCTTTTTTAGATTTTGGAAGAATTTAGCTATTTAACTAAATATAATATATTCAGTACCGGGTATAATATATTGGGTACCGTATGAAAGGTTTTTATAAGGCACGTCCAATCATGTCCCGACATGCCCCATTTTAAGGGATATTTTAAAAAAGAAAATGTAATACAATGAGTGTTATTTTTGTTCGGTTTAAGATCAAATATGATAAATTCCAAAAAAACAAAGGAATTTTTAAGTTTTTTGTACCAAAAGTACTTAGCAAACACCATAAGACTTAGCAAGTACCTATAGTACTTGGCAAGTACCATAAAACTTAACAAGTAACCATAGTAATCAGCAAGTTCTAAGTTGTTGTTAAGTTCCTTGGTACTTGGTAAGTATTAAATAATTATCCAAGTAATTGTACTTAAGTATCATACATTCAAATGATTGACCAAAATTACTCAATGAAATTTGTTTTGAAATATTTTCCCATAATGAGCTGAACAGTACACAAATTTTGAGCGTTTGGAAAATTTAGATAATTAGGGCAATACATCTATTTAGATAGTAATGGCCATAAATCTAATTTTGTAAATCACCTACCTTGATTGCTCACTCACCTAACTCGGGATTGAAAAATGTTGTTTTATAAATCCCTAAGTATTTGTGACTCAAATTCTCAAATCATTACATTTAAGAGTTGTCATCTTTGTGACAAATTTTAACGCTTTTTTGTGGAGATTAAAATGGTTTATTCTTATCATCCGTTGAAAGTGCAAATGTCTTAATTTTAGCAATACAATGTGATTTGTAATGCATTCAACAGTATGTTTCTGTTATTCCCATTAATTTTTACAATGAAATTCTTTAAAAAAAAAAATAAAGTTGTGTTGTAGTTTTTTTTATTCTGCTGTAAAAATAGTCTTAGTTTTAAATTACACTTATCGTTAATTAGTGTATTTTTGCTGTTTTTTGTTTGTGACTTATTGCATTACCTTTCAATCAACACCTAAGAAATGAAAGCATGCACCCAGAAACCAGATTGCGTGCTGACAACCTTATTTGTAGCCAATCAAGTGAATCGGTTGTAGTAGCCGAGTTTTACAATTGAGACAACAGAAAACCAATTTCAAGAGGTCTAGTTTGATACCGACTACGGTATTTCAGTTGTATCAAGAATAATTCGGTAGTCGAAACCGAACCATTCGATTTGCAAGTAATTAGGTTGTCCGCACCAAATATGTTTTCTGGGTGTAAATTTGACAATTTAAATAATCAAAATAACGCTATGGTGATTTACAAATCTTTACTTTTTTATACAATTTTGTTTGAAAACATCATAAGTCAGCATGGACAGTAGACCGTAGCATCTTACAGGCAAAAAAAAAGTGAGCGGTACACCCTCAAATATAAAGTATTTTTGAAAGGCAATTCCAAAACAAATTATTTTTTTTTGCCCAAAGTAGGGGTCGCCTTTTCCAAATTTTCGTTATAGCTTCGGCATTTAAAGTCAGATTTTAAATTGCGAAATATGGAGTCTTTGCTTCGAGGAGACCAGTGTGTTCCTCTAAAGGAAAAATCCAATGAAAAAAATTTAAAAAGAACCCTAAGTTCGGCAACGAAAAAAATAAAAAAAATTTCTGCTGGGTTTATCGAAAAACTTCCTTAGCAAAATTTTAATGATTTTTTGCGAGCTTTAGTTTTCAGACATTCGGGTGGTTCATTAGGTTTGTAGCAACTAAGATCTAGTGGGTAAATACTAGCACAAGATTCTTGAGGTCAATGGTCCTTAAAGCAAAATATTGGTCCCCTCGAGTGAAAAACATCGATGAATCATATTTCAAATCCGACTGTAAATGCCAAAGATATAACGAAAAATGTAAAATGGCGTCCCCTATTTTCGGCAAAAGAAAAAAAAATTTTTTTGAAACCTCCTTGCAAAAATAATTTAGATTGGACGGTGTACGGTGAAATTTTGTTTTGAGGTACGGTCTAATGGACAGTACAAAATTAAAAAAAATAAGGTGAAGTGAGGGGTAGTGGTTTGAGAAATTAGGCTATTATTTTTGTAAAAACAAAATTATAAAAATTAAACAAAAATGTCTATAAAAAATTGTTACTTGGCAACACTGGAGTAATTTAACAGACATATACTAACTTTAGCATAAAGTATTGATTTAAATCAGTGTACAAAAAAGCCTTAAAATACATAAGTATGCTTCAGTGTACAAAAAAACAACTAAAAAATAAAAAGAATAACAAAAAATAAACTTTTTTTTAATTTTTAGGATGAATGCAAAACCCCATAGTGCCAACAACATTTTACAAAAATTTATTAAATTGAAAAAGTACTACAAAACTGGCAAGAAACTAACCGAAATAATAAGAAAAATATCTCCTTCATCACCTTGGGGACGACTATGTTGTTGATGATGAAAACTGAAAACAAAACAAGAATATGTTTTTTAACAACTAAGTCACTTATAAAAAAAAAGCAACACATAAAACTATTTTATAAAGTTAACAAGCACATTTAAGATTATAAGACTTTAGTGAGTGTGTTGTACAGCCATACAAATGAATTTCAATAGAAATTTACCAAGAAAACCATCACAAACATCAGAACACACTGCGGCACACACATCATCAGTACTATCATCTATATTACCATCAACGACTACAGGCACAAATGTTGAAACCACAACAGCAACTACAGCAACAAAAACAGAAAAAGTTTCAACATCAACATCAGTTGGTAACAGCAAGGATATCATCATCAAGAAAAATTTTATCTCCTTTTCTTTTACTTCCTGCGCATCCTTTGCTTCCTCTTCCTCCATATTTTCACCACATAACAAGAAAATTACTCAACTTAACTACTCTACGGGGATGTGTGAGAGAAAAACAACAACACCGACAGCAACAGAAACAGAAGGACCAACACCAACTACATCAGAGGTGATGCTACCACTTACATTAATGTCATCTGAACAAATAACACTAACGAGTCGAGTAAATATAATGGACAAAGATGTTGAAAATATCGCAGTAGCAGCACCAACAACGTCATCGGCAGCAGCAGTAATATATAAAGCGACCAAACCACTACCACCACCAATCCCCACAACAACAAAAACATATTGGCCAATATTAGCAACTTCAACGGCTGCAAAAATTTGTAGAAAACATTGTATGGGCATTAAAATGCCCCTTAGACATTTAATACTAACAATAATGACAGCTGTTGTTTTTAGCATGGGTAAGTAAATATTATGTTGATACATTAGAAATGCTTTGAAATATAAACAACCATTTTGTAAGTAAATTACTCAAAGTTTTGTAGTTTCTATAATATGACATATCGTTTTTTTAAATGCTAAAGCAAAAGTTATATTTATAAAATTTTATGATTAAGTGAACTTTTAACTTTATTTCTTATCTACAAGAAAACCCAGCAAAACAAATTGGGAAAAAAGTTGTAACAAAAACACTACAAAAGAAAAGAAATTGTTCTAATTTTGGGTTTTTATTGATGAATTTAACATTACTCTGTAATAGAAAGGAAATTGTTCTTTTTAAAAACAAATAATATAAATTTAAAAAAAGTTCTTTTTCACTTCTTTTAATTTTATTTTAATTAAAAGAAAAAACATCATCATGCCGAGTGTGGGGTTTGAACCAACATTTGTTGGCATTTCAAGCGGATGCTCTAACCCATATGTTATTGCTTGTTATATATGATAGCTGAATTTTGGTCTTATTCAGTAAACTGTTATCTTAATTTCTATTATTTTTAAAAGCAAAAATTGTTAACAAAACATACTTATTAAAAAACTGATAAAATATGTGACCTTCTCCGAGAAAAGGGACCTAGTGTGTTTGTCATTACCGATTCCACACTGGGTACTTTATTAGTTTTGTTTTTAATCTATAATTAGACATATAGTTTCTAATATAAAATTAATTCTTTCCCACTAAGAAAATTCCAAGAAATTCTAAGAAAAACCACTCACGGCCTGAGCTTTTTCACGAACCTAAAAATTTGAGGTCTTTAAGATATTTTCTTTATAAAAATTTTTAATTTATTATAAAATATATTCTAATTTACTTCCCTTGCGGAATCCCGGAATTTCAAAAAAATTTCCCGCTTTCCCGGGAAATCAAAAAGTGCATTATTTTGCATTCCCTCGTTGAGAGTAAAAGATTAGGTCAGTGCGAAAAATTACCAGAGATGGAAAACATGGTACAATTGTATTTTTTTTTGACAATTCGAATCAAACTGTTTATCTATTACGAAAATACTCAAAACGATAGCAATTGACAATTACTTTCGTCAAAAATAAATGGGAAACAAAAACAAATTTTCGTTACTTTGCTTTCGTTTAGACCATTTTCGTAATACATAAACATGGGCTAAGTTCCATTAAAATCGGTAGAACATTTCTAGTTTATTTTATCTTTTTTGTGATTAAATCTTTCGCCATCAATCGTGAACCCCTACATATTTAATGCCCTTATTGAAAAAATACTGTTTCTGAACAGTAAAATATCGTAAAAAGCATATATAGGACACATATCGAATATTGGCCATGAGTGTAAGATTTTATGCTTAATTGTTAATTTTATAGAAGCTTGCATAACATGAAAAATGCATTAAACTGTCAATATGTTCATGATGGCATAGAGGCATGTCGCTGTCATTGCTGATCCGCTCCCACACAAAATACGTATAGACACCTGGTGACATTTTCATACAAATGCAAAATGTCGTCAGGATAAGTCACCAGTAGATCACGGTGATGCCATTTCTTTAAAATGTCGTCACTGTCATTTCCAGCATGGGCCAATAAGTTGTCTACATAATCTCAACATTTAAAAGCCACTAAAAACAATTTTGCGTTTGTTATCCTTCCTACTTTCAATTTCTTTCTCTCTTTCTGTTCCTTATAGTTAATTTTCTTCTATTAAAAAGTTTTTCATTTGGTATCACACTCACCAAGATTCGGACCAGAATCCTTGTGTTTGTTGGTTTAACGCCTTTCCCGTTCACCTAAGCCATAATAATACAGATAGTTTTAAAAAGTTTTCTATCGGCGCTGTTCTGAGATCCGAGTCACACTAAAAAATTCCAAAGTACAACATTCCGAATTTTTTTTCTGTTTCGTGATCCACATCCAAATATATTTTTCGTTTTATTTCGTGTAGAAAAAGCTTGATGAAAGTAAAACGAATATATATTTTTTAACAACAAATATTATATAATAACACAGTACAACAAAATAAGAAAAATTTGATGCATCGGGATTGCGACACGATTGGGACGCAGATCACGAATATGGCACTAGAATTTTAAAGTTAGCTATAGTTAAAGAAATATTTGCAAAAACGTTTTTGTAGGAAAATTAAATTTTTTAAGAAACTTTTTGCAAAAAAATATAAAATTGAAAGTAATAACGCTATTTTTTTTGCAAAATTTTAAAATGATGAAATATGCCCTTTAATTTGATATATTGCACGTTTTGACAGCTGCGATAATATTCCTAATATATGCATTTAAAATTGAAATTTCTCTTTTTTCACGATTTCGTTAATAAATAATCTGCGATGAAAGGAATATCTAATATTTGAATTTGTGCCTTTAGTAAACATCTCATGTTACTTAATTTATCAAAAACATTTCTCATTTTCTGTTTCAATTTAAAGTTAATATTGACTAAACCTGAAAAAGATTGATTTTTTTAATACCTAAAAATTAAGGAGTCTGTAACAAATCTTAAAATATAAAACCCAGATAAAGCCATTCAGAAATATTAAACATATGTTTTCCAATAAATTTCAACAAAGTTTTTTTTATAATTGAAGTAATAATTTTGAAAAAATAACTATTTTAAAATATGCAATGTTCAAAAATGTACTTTATTTATTATTTGCCGTAGTAAATTCATATAAAATTTATTTGAAATAAAAAAGATGAAAAATGTGTGTTTCAGGTTAAATTTTCTGCAAATGTTGATGCAGAAGTTGTGATTCTTTTGATAAAAAGAATTTAGTGGAATATGAAGTTTCGTCATATGTAAAGATTTTTCAAATCCGATTAAGGGATTTTACTAGATTTGCAAAATAGGAAAATAAGTGAAGTTTTCACTTCAACTGCAGTTATATCCTAGATCCTTTATCTAATCAAAATAAATTGATATGTTTCCAAAAGCCCAAAGTGTATATTTTCAAACCATATTAAAAATTATCCATGGTTTAGTCAGGTGTATGAATAAATAAGAAATTTTAACAAAAAAACTGTCTTTTTGCTAAAAGTTTGCAAATATTTCAAAAACTAGAGCTAATTTTGAAATTTGATGTTCACAATCGTGATGTTCATCCTAAAATCTATCAGAATTGATATGTCTCATGCCCGATGCATTTTTAGTGTTGTACTGTGTAATTTATTTTAGAATTAGTCTATGAATATTCAGATTTGGTAGAAACAGCAAATTTTCGAAATTTTTAATTCCGTGTGATTTTACAAATTCACCCTAATTAAAAAGTTTCGGAACTCAGAACAGGGGGGTATTTTCCAATTCAAATCTTAAATTTTATTGGAATAATCTAATAATCAAATTCAAATTATGTTAATTATATTTCAATGTTCCTTTCAAATTTGAATTTTTTTAATTCAAATTAAGTACCTACATAAAAATTTTAAATCGGTTATGGTGTAGTCTAGTCAAGACACTCAGATACTGATATGTTTTTAATTTTGAGGTTCGCGGTTCAAATCGCTGTCACGGCAAAAATATTTTTTTATTATTATTTTTTCGTAGATGATGCGATGATGCGATACTGGCAAAGAGACATTTAGTTGGCACGTGTAGAGAATAAATTCTTGTGATGGTAGTAAATAGGCAGTTTGTCGACGCTATTTTAGAAAAAGTAGAAAAGCGCAGATATATCTTTAAGACGTCTTTGGTAAATGTCTACACCTGCTGACTTGTTACCTAAACCATAGTATAATATAGTAGCTTTACTCTTTTTCTGTCATTTGATAATATTAAGCAGGGATGGAAAGAAAGCTCGGAGCGAGCCAAAAATATATACATTTTTTTAAAAAACTCGGAAGCCAAAATTAAAAGAGCTGCTCAAATAAAAAAAGCTCGAATCTAAAAAAAATAAAGAGCTTATAAAAATGAAAAGGCTCGTTTACAAAACTGAATAGAGTTTTTTTAAATCGAGCAGCTCGTACAAAAAATTTCATAGAGCTTTTTTTAACGAGCACCTCTTTAGAGAAATTGAATTGAGTTTTTGAAATCAAGCCGCTAAAAAAGCTCGCTCCCATTAAAATAAGTTACTTTTTATAAAAAAACAAAAATGGTAACTTAGTTACACTATATCCAGCAGTATTATAGTCCCTAGATTTTGAATTTTAGAAACCCACACGTAAAAAATTACAAAATAATGGCGGAATGTGCAAATATGCTTTGTGGTTCAAAAAATGCAGTTTTTCTATTTTGCAACAAACCACCAAACTTTGTTGTATGAAATGGGTGTTAACGTCCCCAGATTACTAATTTTAAAAAATTGCAAAATTATGGTGGATCGCGAAAAAAGACTTTATGGTAGAAAAAGTTAATTAAAACACCGAATCAGCGATTAACATTCTGCAAACGAATATAGTGATGCAAAAATGTTTGCATTTTTGGAAAATTTTTTTCTTCGCAATTTTTTTTGGCATAAGATATGGGTATTATAGGGTTATGAATTTAAAAAAACCGCACTTAAAAAATTGCAAAATAATGGTGTAATGCGAATAAAGGCTTTGTGGTACAGAAAACAAATTAAAAGACTTAATTGGCGATTAACATTCTGCAAACGAATAGGTTAATGCAAATATTTTCCTTTTTGCAAAAATTTTTTTTCCAAACAACCACCATACTTTGTATAAAATTTGGGTATTTTAGTCCCTTACATATCTATTTAGTTAACAATTTTTAACATTTATTTTGAAATTCTATTGGAAATGCTGTATTTAATATCTAAATATTTAATTCATTTTTTTTTTGTAAACAAGTCAAAAGAGTTTTCAAATTTTCTTGAAAAGAGCTTACGTTTTCATAATGCTCGATTTATTTTTTGGAAAAGAGCCTTTTTTTTGTGAAGCTCTTTTTAATTTTTTGAGCGTAATCATTGAGCTCGCTTATTTTAAAAAATTGAGGAAGCTATATTTTTTTAGCTACTTTCATTTTTATATAAGAGCGAGCTAAATTTTTTTAGCTTGTTTTAAAAAAAAGAGCGAGCTTTTTTTTTGGGCTCTGCTCTTTTTTTGAAAAGAACAAGAGCCCGAGCGAGTGAACTTTTCCATCCCTGATATTAAGTATTGTTTGTAATTTTACTTGCACATATGGTTCTTAATACCACTAAACTACATGAGATAGGGACAAGCTCTCAATTTTTAAATGAGTGGGGTTACTATAGTATACTATGTCTTTGGACACATTTTCCAGCTGGTTAGTTTTTTCTACAAATGAATGCCTTTTTTATTTGAAACAGCAACACTGAAGTAAAGCCTAACCAACTAACAAATGTTGCTAAAGCCCTGACTATACCATTTTAATAATAAAAGTTTTGAATTTTCCGTTATTGTAACAAAATCTTGTTGTAACAAAATCCACTTTTACCTTACTTATATTAGAACTGCTATGTTTTACCTTACTTTAAATTTATTTTTATGACTCTCTTATAAACCTAACAACTAAGCTACGTATTTTATATTTTGTCAATGTTTTTTTTTTACAATTTGTCTACAACTTTTTATGCCGATATCAAAATTCGTCATTTCCACCACAAACTAAATGCTGTTGGTACACTATAGCTGTGTAAATGCCTTTAGGTGTTTGGTAAATATTTCCATTTGATCACATAGCACTGTTGCTTATTTTGTGCTTTTGCTGGAAGCATTTTGGCTACTGTTAGGTAAAAAGGAATTGCATATCTTAAAGCAAACCCTGAAGTAAGAAAACCTTTAAATATGTTGAAATAATTTTTAGTTGCATAATTAATATTATTGCGTTTTGTTCCTGACACTTGGTCTGCCGTAGAAAGTTATACGAAAGATGATAAAAGAAATATGATGTTTTGATAAGAATCCTTAGTAAATTTTTATAAATGCTTAAGGATTTAAATAAAAAATTATGACGAAAATCAAGTGTAAGAATTTGTATGCATTTTTTGCTCCCTTTCTTGTTTTTATTTAAGAGAAGCGATTAATGTATGTTAGACCGACTCACGAAAAAAGTAAAAAAGGTGCCCCCCTCAAAATAAACCTTGGTTTGTTTTATGATGATTCCCAAAATATTTCGGGTCTAGCAACGAGCTGGACCATTTTTAAAAAAGGTTTTTTTTTAGTTTTTGTAATAAATTTTCATCTTAGCTGAAAACAACATACTCAATATGGATATCATAACATGTTCAATCATATCCTGACATGTCCTATTTTCAAGGATATTTAAAAAAAACAAATTTTTGACTTTTGCACGGAGATATTTGTGATTAAAATGTCAAATTTACATATCAAAATCTGTAGACAATTTAAGTGTACACGTGTTTCAGATTTTTTTGAAATTCGCGATTTATTTTTGGATTTATGGAATTTGTAAAAGCAATCACATTTTCTTTTAAATTGAAATTTTATTCCCAACAATTTTTTGTTTGAAATATTTGTAATTCATTTGTAAATTGTTATCTTTCGTATAAAAATTGTTTAAAAATGAAAATTCAAAGTTCAAATCCAAAATTTTTTTTGGATTTACAAATTTTTTTGTTGCTGCCTTTTTGAAAATAAAATAAACCCAAGTTTTTCAGTTGTGATAATACAAAACAAATTGTGACAGGACTAACGAAACTGTGACAACGGAATTTCAGCTGTATCAAGAATAATTCGGTAGTTGAAACCAACAAATTTATTTGAAGCAACTGAACCATTCCATTGGCAACAAATTGGGTTTTCAACACCGACACTGAGTTCAGGGTGTAGGAAATATACACTAACGGACATAAAACTTTGCTGTAAGTTGAAGGATAAACTTGTTGGTAAAAGTGGAAAATCATTGCGCAGGCTAAGAAGTAAATCAAAGACTTACCACCAAACTGCCAAAAGATATTTTAAATTCTTGGGGGCAAAGAGAAAAAAGAAAAACTAATATATGGATCAAAAGTACGGACAATTATGTACGTTTTTTGGGTGTATAACTTAAAACTTCGGACTCACAAGAGATGGCGTATCTTTTACATATGGTTTGTGTCTATAATAATTTATATGGCATTTTGGAGGGTAAACATATTTCGTTTATTCTCACTTAGTCATTGAACGAAATTGTGTAAATTACAAAGTTTTTTATTTGCTTCGAAAACGTCAAATTTTGTGTCAACATTTGCGGGAGATTTGTTTTATTTCTTTAATTGTACATCGATTGCTCACCGAAGCTATCCTGAATATGTAATTTTGATACGAAATTACCGCTCAGCTTAGCAAAAAAAGTTCGAAGATGATGAACTGCAGGCATTACTCGATGAAAATTGTTGTCAAACTCAAAAAAACTTACAAAATCATTGGGAGTCACTCAAGCAGCAATTTTAAACGTTTGCAGGATTCATCCAAAAGCAAGAAAATTGGGTATCACACAAGTTGAAAACGAGAGACATTGAAACACGATATTGCACATCCTAAAGGCTGCTTGATAAAAATAAGTAAATCCATTATGACAACCCAAACCGCAAGAAATCGAATGTGAAGCCCGGCCAACCAGCTAAGTCAACGCCAAAGCCGAATGTCCATGGCGCCAAGGTAATTCTCTCTATTTGATGGGGCTAGAAGAGTCCCATTTATTATAAGCTGCTGAAATCAGGCTAGATGATCACAGGGGACCTGTACCGAATACAATTGATTCACTTGAAGCGAGTATTGGCCGAAAAATGCCCGATATATGCGACCATTCAAGAAGCGGCAATATTACATCATGAAAACACTCGGCCACAAAACCGGTTAAAATTATTTAGAAAATGGTGGTTAGGAAGTTTTGCCTCACCCGTCTTCTAGTCCAGACCTTGCTCCGTCCGACTACCGTTTATTTTGATAGATGCAGAACATTCTCACTGAAATACGCTTCACTTCAAAACAGGGTATCCAAAATTGGTTTGATTCGTTCTTGTCCTCAAAAAATGAGCAGTTCTTTTGGCGCGGAATCCATATGTAGCCAGAAATATGAGAAAAGGTCACAACTAACGATGATCAATACCTTGAGTAAATTTATATTGTACCAATATTTTACAATAAACGCCAAAAATTTGCCAAAATTCCCACATTTTTAAGCTATACACCCACATAAATAATTTTAGTTTTTGTTTTCATGTATAAATATACAGTGCGAGACATTCGTTTGCGCGCATAAAGAAATAGTTTAAAAATGCTCTTCTATTTTCTTTTTAAACGAAAATAAAAACTTTTGTTTTTGGTTTTTATTTATAGCTGTGTTTTCGACTTAACTATATTCGTTTGCGCGCATAAAGAAATAGTTTAAAAATGCTCTTCTATTTTCTTTTTAAACGAAAATAAAAACTTTTGTTTTTGGTTTTTATTTATAGCTGTGTTTTCTACTTAACTATATCCGTTAACTCATAAAAAAACTCAAAGTGCATAAAAATGCATTTGAGAGGAAAACTAACACATTACTTTTTGTATGCACGTTAACTTTTATCAACGTTAAAACTCAACGTTTATACATTTTCACATCTAACGTAACTTATCCGCATTATGTCCTAAAAACTTTTTGCTAAAGTTCGTTCGATTATAGCGGAAAAATTATAAACATAACCTTTTTTAAAAATTTTTATACTACAATCGGTTAAGCGTAGATTTGCTTTATATACACCCAGAAAACAGATTCGGTGCTGACAACCACATTTGTTGCCAATCGAATGGTTCAGTTGCATCAAATGAATTTTTCGGTTGTGGCTACCGAATTATTCTTGATACAACTGAAATTCTGTTGCCATAGTCAAATTAGTCCTGTCTCAATTGGTTTTCTGTTGCCACAACTGAAAAATTCGGCTACCACAACCGAACCACGCGATTGGCTACAAATGCGGTTATCAGAACTGAATCTGTTTTCTGGGTGTACTTAACACTGGTAGGCATGAGACAAAATACAGCTTAAATTATTTAGTAGGCTTTCCAAAACAAAAATTGTAAGGGCATCGCAATTTTTATAGCAAACTTTTGTACTTTTTGTAAAAGTGTCTAGTTTTTTAGTGACTTTTAGTGAGACATTCGCAGTAACGAAAAAAGTGATTTCGCGTACGTAATATTTAACTTAGATAGGAGGTTTTACTTAATTATTTAAGGCAGAGTGTTATTTAGTTTGTGCATACATATTAAGGATTAAAGAAACTTCTTGAGAAAGTCTATTTAATCAACTAGAGATGAATTTCTTTAAATCGTTGAAGTAAGCGCATAGAATTTACAAATTCCAAAATTCGTCGATAAAATTGAAAATTTTTTTAACTAAAATAGGTTTAACAAACCTCCATAGGGATTAACTTTTGGGCCAGGCAAAAACACGTATCGAAGACCCCATAAATGAAAAAAGGTTAACATTTTTTACTTTAGGCCTTATTTTGTAATGAACATACTCAAATTGGGAGGTTTTCGACAGTTTTTATAACTTTTATCATGATCTTGAGCTCCAGAAATATTTTAGATTGAGTCGTGAAATTGGTGTGGGAAATTTCATGCGATGGAAGGCGTTGACATGCCAATTTAAGATTTGTTTTTTATTTACATCATAATAAATTAATGCTCTTCTGTGCTAAGAATTGTAAAGAAATTTTTGATTTAGGCAAATTTTGTATTAAAACTGTACTTAAAGTAATTTTTGAAATGGAAGACATCGTCGTTTTTGACAAACATTGCAACATTTATACATTGTCCACGTTAAGTCCTGGTCACAACCACCTTAAATATTTAATAGGAAACATAACTGGATTAATTTTTTAATATAATATACAATTTTAATCCTAAATAAAGCTTAAATATGCTTTTTAAGGGAATCAGCAATTTTTTTAAGGGAATCCACAATTTTGTAAAACCCGGATCCTACTAAATGCAAATATATTCCAGAGAAAACTATTTATAATTAAATTTTTCGTTTTTTATTATTTAAACAAAGTGCGTGCATACGAGAGTCGCACCCAATTTCAAGATTTTTCCATATAAATAACGTAAAAACTTTAATTTTAATAAAGTTGTTATTTGACTAGTTAACTGTGATGTAAACAAATAATTGTATAAAAAGAAAATTAATTTCTACCTTTTTGTTTCTTAAAACACGTGACTCGTTTCACCAGTCACGGGGACAGTCATTTAAGTATAATTGACACTGCTTAAACCACAGCAATGTTTAACTAAAGAAGTCATGTTTTAACAAGTAACGGGATAGGTACCTTGAGGGCAATTGAGTGGAATGTCCTCGCTTCACCAGCCACAGTATAGGTACTTTAAGGAAAATTGAGTTGTATATCATCGTTTCACTAGTCACGGGAATAGTCATTTAAGTATAACTGACACTGCTTAACCCACAGCAATGTTAAATTATACCAATCCTGTGACAAGTATTGCTTTAACCAGTCACTGGATATGTACTTTGAAGGCAATTGACTCTTCATTCCCCGTAGCAACAGCTACTGCAGTGTTCAATAAGATAATATATAAACGTTTTTATAAAATACTTTTCTTTAAAGTGGTAGGAGATTTCAATTTTTGTTTTATTTAATTTTTTTTTTTTTTGAAGAAGTTGTGAATAAAATTTTGTCGTTCTATCGCTCCATATACTTTATGCTTGCTCTAGTGGATAAGTTATCACAAGTTTGACCTAATGCTTGTAGCAACAAAAATATTGGACCTAGACACAACTTATAGCATATCCCAGAACGTATATGAGCTCTGGAACTAGTTCCAGAACTGATTCTAGGGCAACATTTTGGAGCTATAGAAGTGGTTGCTTTTGGGACAATTTCAAACAAAAATCATCGGTGTTAGAATCGACAGTAGAAGGTTGTAAAGGAAAAGTAAAAAAAATTCTTATTGCGTTTTGTTTAAAAACAGCTCTTGTTTATTCAGAAACTTTTCCAATTTCTCGGCAGAGTCAAATAGAGAAGATACAAAAAAGTGCTTTATCGACAAAACGTCGATATGCGTTTATATGGTTCAGGCTTAAGTCTCTGAAGATATCACAGCTGAAAATTTAAGTTCAATGCTAGAAATAAGTCAAAACTTAAAAAGTGTTTAAGGGTCAAAGTCGTACTTATTCACAATTGGCTATCAAATGTCCGACAAACCCGGATTTGAGTAGGAAACCATGTGAATCTTCCATTTTTTAAAAGGGCAAAAAAAGTCCCTTTCATTGAAGAGCTAGAGGGTTAAAATGTTCCAAAAAACTGTTCTTCGTAGAGTTTGGCATTCCTGTACCTAATATGGAAGACTCACATGGTCTCCTAGTGTACATAGTATGTAACAAATCTATAACACAGAATCAGCTTTTGACTCATCTGTCATGGAATGTATAAAATATTTAAAAAAATCTTACTTTGCGCTAAATTTCCTATTATATGATGAAGAGTATATGTATTAACAAATTAAATGACAGACATTCAAAATTTAAATTTGACACAAAATTTTTACCGCTTAAAACACCACTAACGGTCATGAGAGAGTTAAAAGTTTGTACATATAAAATATTTGCGTTTTCATTTTGTAAACATCAGCTATGTATGTTATTCACCAGAAGCTTCTAGTTTAAGAGTCTAAAAATTTTAATTTTTAGGATAATTTTGAGGACATAAATGAAACGGCCTGACCGGTTTACACCGCAGAAACCTAATTTTTGCACAGATATTTACTACAGAAAAATAGCGGAGAGCTGCAAAAATAATGCTTTTGCACGTTTGGGTGCTCTTATATACTTGGAGATATCTCTGAAATTCCTATCCAGAAATATCACTTTTGCATATAGTTCCTTTGAAAGAAATGATAAAAATATGCAAGACACAAAAATTGTAGTCATTTATGATCCCACAATAAATCTAGTGTAAAATATGTACATAAAAAGCAACATTCAATTTGAAACAATTTTAGAAACCATTTCTTATTTTAAATCTAAATTTTTTTATTATACTTTTCTTTCAGAGTTTACGATATGTAGTAGTAGTTCTATATTGCAACAACAGTTAACTACATTATCAATGCCAAATAATACACACCTGCCCAAAACAGAATCCAATGATAAATCTTCCAAAATCAATGACAATTTACAAAACTTACCTGTCACATCATCAACACTGAAAACAGCATTAACAAGAGCGACATTGTTATTTTCATCATCGGTACCATCATCGTTAGCAGCAATAGATATCAGACCACCGTTGAAATCTTTGGAATCTGCTGATTTAGTAGAAAAATCGCCATCAACATCATCGTTATTAACATCGACATTCGATGATGGCTCATATGTTATGTTGTCCACCTTACCAGAGACAGCAACAATAACACCTACTGAATCACCCTCACATCGGTTAGCAATAGCAATAGATGCTGATGATAATGATTCCACTGAATTATTAACATTTCCTTCACCAAAACTAAATACGTATGCTGTTAGTGATTTACCACCCCTTAGTGAAGCCGAACAAGCAGCAAAAGATTTATTAACGAAAGGATTTTCAATACCAACATATTTGCCACCATTTCCCGTATTTGCTGTCGCTGATTTGCCAGCTTATTTGAACACGGTATCGACAACAACAACAGAATCACCCGCAACACATCCTAGGTCATCCGATGATTATGATCAGAATTTACTTGAAAATCTTTTATTTTTTGATAATTTATCTGAACATCAACAACATGGACTGCAAGGACAACAACAGCACCGTAAACTACAAATACCCAAAAGAAATTCAAGTTTGGCATCTGCAAATGTGACCATACAAGTGGGCAATCATGCTTATTTGCCATGTCATGTGAGTATTAAATGGATATTTGGTTTAACAATTTTATAGTTTTGTGTTGTTTTATATTTATTTATTTTTGTTTTTTGTTCCTATGGGTACGTATTTTATTGTATTTTATTTTCTCATTGAGTTTATCAAATAATCAAATCTATAGGAGTTTTATTATCTTATTATTATTGCGCTTGAAAATCATACGGAAATATCAAATGAACTTAAGACTAAACAAAAGATACATATAAAGTTTATCCTCTCTACTCTACAGTATGTATGAAAGTATGGTATGAAAGTTACATGAAAGAATACTCATAGAAATAAATCTGTTAAATGTCAAAATATTAAATATTTTAAAACGAAGTAAGAATTTATACCTACGACTATTTTATGATGACTCTCAAAATATTTCCGGTCTAGCAATGACATCTCACGAGCTTTTTAGAAAAGCAGTATAGGTATCATATAAAATGTCTTATAATGGCGCATCAAACGTTATATACTTATAGCATGTCCAGACATGTCCCATTTTAAGGGATATTTTATATCCCTTAAAATTGGGCATATTTTTTTACGAAGAGGTTTGTGATTTAAATGTAAAATTACCCTCTAGTCGATTTAAGTTCATAGGTGTTGTGATTTTTTCCCCAAATTTATTTATTTATTTATTTATTTAATTTCTTATAATTCAGTACAAAGATTTAATCTTATATAAAAGCACTGAATAGTAATTATTGGTAAATTTGTCAATGTGGATTCAAAATACATATACATATAATATTTACTAACAAAAATTAATTTATAAAAAAAAAAAATAATGGACAAAATAATAATAATAATACATAAAGGAAAAAAAGTAGAAAATAAAAAAATTATATTGTTAAACTTCTAAAAATTTGGTCGAAATTTAATTGAAATGTTATTTATAATATTCATATATTAGTTTTTTAAATTGCATTGCGTTGCTAATTATCTGTAAATGAGGGGGCAAACTATTCCAAATTCTTATGGCATTAATATAGAAGTGTAGATCCGAAAAAGTAGTCGTATGTTGTATCTGAATAATACGGAGGCCTCTTTCAGACCTGAAGAAGTTAAGTCTCCCGTAAAGGTATTCTGGCTGACGAGAGTAGATTATTTTATGAAGGTATATTAATGTCTTACACTTTAAAAGGTTTTGAAATGTGACACCAAAAATTTGCTTTGAGTAGTGTGATATTCTTCCACGTCGTTGTATGCCAAATACATATCGTGCAATATTATTAAAAGCGACGTTCAATTTGCTCATACTGATTGAATCACAATTTGAAAACAACTCACAACCATAAAGTAAAGTCGGTATTAAATAGGTCTTAGCTAGAAGCATTCTGATTTTGAGTGGTACGAACCATTGTGTGCACCATAAATTTCTTAGCATACCGTATACTTTTCCAGTTGTGACGATAACGTGATCTTTCCAGTGCAGGTACTTATTAAATGTGACTCCAAGGTTTTTCACCTTATCCACAAAATCGATTTTCGACTCACCCAAAGTTATGACGGGAATATATGGCATAATTAGTGTTCTTTTAGTAATCAACATACATTTTGACTTATTTGGATTGAGGCATAATCCGTTAGTTGTAGCCCAAGATCTGATATTATCCAAGTCAGCATTCATTTTGCGCGTACAGTCATCAATTTCAGAAATTTTGCAACTTATATATGGTTGAACATCATCTGCATACATTTGGATATTACAGTATTGTAGTTGATTCGGAAGATCATTGGCATAAGCTGAGTATAATAGTGGACCCAAAATAGATCCTTGTAGTACACCTCTTGCTAGTTCTATTGTACTAGATATATTTTCACCATTGAACACCGATTGTGATCTGCCAGTTAAATATGAAGCCATCAACTTTGTAGCCGTAGAAGAAATATTAAATATTTTACTTAACTTCAATGTAAGTATTTCAGTATTGACGGTATCAAATGCCTTGGAATGGTCTAAGAGAATTAAAAAACAAACTTTATCATCATCAATTTGTGATCGTATATTTTCTGCCACATCAATCAAAGCAGACACACAGCTGTGTTGAGGACGAAACCCCGATTGTCTAGGAGTAAGCAAGTTGTTATCCTGAATAAATTTACTGAGTTGGTGATGCATTAAGCGTTCAATTATTTTTGACAAGAAGGGTAGTATAGCTATTGGGCGGAATTCTTTTTCGGTTTTTGGTATAGGTGCTAGTTAACTTTATAATAGAAATTCAATTGGGCAGAAACACTCTGTTCTAAATAGGGCAATATGGGTGTCAAGATAGTTCGCAAAAAAATGTTCTGCTTCAAAAAAAAAAAACCGTACTGATTTTTTTTGTTAAGTTAAATTTTTACCCTTAGATCAATTGGAAACAGAATGACCTAAAGTTTATAATAACTTAAAGCTTTTTCCAAAATTTGGTCCAGAGCACCTTAAAAAATTGCCAAATTCGAAATTAATTCCATACATTGATGATGTTACTTACCGAAAAGAAAAATTTTGATACCCATATTGATTTATTTTGAACAAAGTGTATCCACCCAAATGAACTTCAGATTTCAAAAAAATCTGAAAAACATTTAAACATTTTGACATTTAAATGACAAACTTCTCCGTACAAAAAAACTTAAAAATTCTTTTATTTTTATGGGACAAATCTGACCATGCTTGGGCATGCTACATGTAACGTTCGACGCGCCTTGAGAAGACCTTTTATATGATACCCATATTGTTTATTAGAGCGTACCACCTTACAGGCAAAAAAAAAAAGTTCGCCGTACCCCCTCCAATATAAAGTATTTTTGCAAGGAGGTTTCAAAAAAAATTTTTTTATTTTTTTTGCCGAACGTCGGGGTCTCCATTTTATATTTTTTGTTATATCTTTGGCATTTACAGTCGGATCTTAAAGTATGATACATCGTTGTTTTGCTCTCGAGGAGACCAGTGTTTTTCTCTCGAGGGCCATTGAGCTCAAGTATCCTATTCTAGTAGTTAGCCACCAGATCTCAGTTGCTACTACCCTAATGTACAACCCTAATGTCAGAAAATTAAAGCTCGCAAAAAATCATTAAACTTTGGCTAATGAAGTTTTTCGATAAACCCAGTAGATTTTTTTATATATTGGCTGCCGAACGTAGGGGTCGCCTTTTTAAATTTTTTTTTCATTGGATTTTTACTTTATAGCAAAACACTGGTCTCCTCGAGGTAAAAAAATCGATATATCACACATTAACATCCGACTTTAAATGGCGAAGCTATAACGAAAAATTGAAAAAGGCGACCCCTACGTGCGGCAAAAAAAAATTCTTTTTTTTGAACTTGCTTTGCAAAAATACTTCATATTGGAGGGTGAACGGCGAACTTTTTTTTTGAGGTACGGTCTATTGTTTGTGTTGGCTTTAGCTAAAATGCAAAGCTGTTCCAAAAATTAAAAAAAGAGCTTTTTTAAAACGGTATTTCTCGTTTGTTGTCACTGTTAGAAACGAAATAGTTTGGGAATCTTCATAAAACAAATCCAGGTATATTTTCAGGGTTGCATTTTTTTCTTTTAAATAAATTAAAATATCAAAAATTAACATGAATATTTTATTTGGAAAAGGTGTAGGACAATTTTTAATTCGATTGTAGTTATTAAGTTATTTTGAGTACACTCTAAAAAATATGTGTAAATATACTGCTATAAAATGGGTAAAGTTTTGTTTAATTTTACGAAAATTCGGTAAATATAAACAAAAAATGCGTAAACTTTTTTGTACACACTTCCATATATTCCATATAATACGCACGCAAAGTAATTTTAGACATTATGTGTTTACAAATAAACACATTATACCTAAAATTATTATTCTTTTGTAGAAAAGAAGTTTTGCTCACAAAGCTGGTAAATATACTAACTTATAATAGTAATAAATACTCTGAGATTTTAAATTGGAAAAAATTAAAAAAAATTTAAATAATAAAGAAAAAGCTAAAACGGATTATTTTTTTTAATTACTAAATTTCTACAAACACATTTTTATCTGGAAATAGCAACATAAGCATGCAATTTTTTTAATAATTATTGTTGATGCATGTGGTAGTCTAAACCTCTTTTCAAAATTGATTTTATTTTAATACCCAGGCACAAAAATACAGACGGGAAAGCGATGGTAAAGCACTTTAACAGGTGGTGCAAGTACTGGCAAAAAGTGCTTTCCCTTTCCCAAAAGGATAACATCATTAGATAAAATGACTAGCTATTCAAAAAGTGCCGGAAAAGCACTGGAGAAACAGAATTTTTGAACGTTGGCAAAACGCTGGCAAAACCAGTAGATAGGTGGTCTGGAAATATATTTTCTAAAATAAAATTAAAAAAAAGTTCTAGTAAAGTGTTGTTTTTCAAACGCGTCATATAGACCAAATTCAATAAATATTGTAATTAGTATGCAGTTTTATTTATTTTAATTAAGTAGGTTTGAGGTTAGAGAGAGAAAAAACATTTTTTAAAAGTTATAAACACATTATTAATTTGCAAATCAGACTACACCATTTCTAATTGAAATTGAGAGCTTTCCATGTAGTATTGAGAAAAGAGCAATTGAAATTGGGATTTTCCATTTGCTAATGAGAAAGGAACAATTGAAATTGAGATTTTCTATTTCATATTGGGAAAAAACCAAATAAAATTGAGATTTTCCAATTAAAATTGAGAAACGAATAAATGATAATGAGATTTTACAATTGAAATTGCGAAAATCATACATGGAATTGAGATTTTTAATTTCATATTGAGAAAAGAACATATGAAATTGAGATTTTACAATTGAAATTAAGAAAAAAACAAATGAATTTGAGATTTTACAATTGAAAATGAGAAAAAAACAAATGGAAATTAGATTTGTTTATTTGAAATTGAGAAAAGAAAAAACAAATAAATTAAGAAAAGTATAAATGAAATTGAGAAATTTTCAACTGCAATTAAGAAATTTAATAAAATTCTTGTGAATAAAATTAAGCTTGCACGGAGACAAAAATGGCAAGAAATTTGAAATATCTTACACCGATATATATTCCTTAAAAGCTGCTAATAAGGCCAAATATTCAGAATACGTTACTTGTCTGAACGAGTACGTCAGAGCCGGTAACGAAATAGTGGGGCTGGACGAAACAAATTTCAGTTTGTTTTATCGCCGTAAACGTGGCTATTCAAGATTTTGAACTCGCGCTAGCCACCACCCACCCACCATCACGTGACCCAATTGTTAAAGGCGTTATTAAATTGGATGAAAAATTGGATTCCCTGTTGCCAGGGAATGGATGAGAAATTTTTTCGTGAGATAGGAGGAGATGTGGAACAACCTTTCAGAGTTCCTGGTAGTCGTTGATAATGCTTCTTATTGCAACAGGTTAGAAACTGTATTTGAAAACTCTTCTGCAACTCTACTCAGATTGAGCTCGTATTGATGAAGCTAAAACATTGGTAACTGCTGGCGACTACAGCAGAGCCATACAGCATTCCTGCACATTCAATTAATCCGCCGTACAAATAAAAAATATGGCCGTACGTTGATTGTTGTTTTTATTGTTTATTTTTTGTGTTTAATAAAATTTGTTCTTTAATGAAAATTTTTCCCAAAATCATTTGATATTTTCTAAATTACATTTATACTTTTCATCCTAATTTTTGCATTAAAAATACAAAAATTGCTTTTTTTTTTTGACTTTCAATATTTTCATATATTTAGTTAGAATATTCTTCTACCTTAAGTCCAAATTCTAATATGATATTGTCATATTAGATTTTATTTGTTGTTTCAAAAAGGGGGTTGATCATTTTCATGATAGACAATACAATTTTTTCATAGGCATCACCCTACTCTTCAGTTGTCCGCAATAAGAAAATGATAACTTTCTTACTCAAACCAAGACATTACATAAGGTACAAAAAATCAAAGTGACGAGAATTTTATACTTTCGTATATGAACTGTCTGATTTGGTAAAACCAGTTATAAATCAACTCCTTTTTGAAAGCAACAATTACATAAAAGTACCCTTTGGGTACTATTTATGTGTATGTTTGTTGTCAATACATTTTGTAAAAACAACTAACTTTAAACTCAAAACAAAATAAATATTTTGAATGAGATTTTAGCTGTGGTATGTTTGTCAATCATCCTAATTTTTGCATTAAAAATACAAAAATTGTTTTTTTGGATTTTCTATCTCTATATATAAAAGAATAACGTGACTGACTGACTGACTCAACATCGCCCAGCCCAAACCGCTGAAGCTAGGAAGTTGAAATTTGGTATGTAGGTTCCTCTTTCGGCGTAGACGTCCGCTAAGACGGGATTTTTGGAAATTCCTACCGGAACGGGCAAAAAAAGGAAAAGTCTCCCCCTTGGCGGCCTGCCAAAACCCCTTTGGCTAGAAAGCTGAAATTTAAGATATGTGTTCCTTGGAGTATGGGCTAACTTTTCTGGAAAGTACTTTCTGGAATTTTGGACAGGGGCGTTGTAAAAATGGGGGTTAAAAAGGGGAAAAAGGCCCCCCTTGACGGCCTGCCCAAACCGCTGGAGGTAGGAAGTTGAAATTTGGTATACAGGTTCCTCCACTATCGTAGACATCCACCAAGACGGGAGTTTTGGAAATTTTTACAGGGACGGGCAAAAAGGGGAAAAAGTCTCCCCCTTGACGGCCTGCTCAAACTGCTGGAGCTATGCAGTTGAAATTTGGTGTGTAGGTTCCTCGATCGGTGTAGACGTCCGTTGAGACGGCATTTTTGGAAATTCTTATCGGGAGGGGCAAAAAGGGGACAAAAAAAGTACCTTTTTCCAAAAAAGTACCTTTTACCAAAAAAAGTACATTTTTCCAAAAAAAAAGTACCTTTTTTCAAAAAAAGTACCTTTTTCAAAAAAAAGTACCTTTTTACAAAAAAAGTACCTTTTTCCAAAAAAAGTACCTATTTCCAAAAAAAAGTACCCTTTTCCAAAAAAAGTACCTTTTTCCAAAAAAAGTACCTTTTTCCAAAAAAAAGTACCTTTTTCCAAAAAAAAGTACCTTTTTCCAAAAAAAGTACCTTTTTCAAAAAAAATTCCTTTTTCCAAAAAAAAGTACCTTTTTCCAAAAAAGTACCTTTTTCCAAAAAAAGTACCTTTTTCCAAAAAAAAGTACCTTTTTCCAAAAAAAGTACCTTTTTCCAAAAAAAGTACCTATTTCCAAAAAAAAGTACTTTTTTCCAAAAAAAGTACCTTTTTCCAAAAAAGTACCTTTTCCAAAAAAGTACCTTTTTCAAAAAAAGTACCTTTTTCCAAAAAAAGTACCTTTTTCTAAAAAAAATTCCTTTTTCCAAAAAAAGTACCTTTTTCCAAAAAATGTATCTTTTTCCAAAAAAAGTCCCTTTTTCCAAAAAAAAGTACCTTTTTCCAAAAAAGTACCTTTTTCCAAAAAAAGTACCTATTTCCAAAAAAAAGTACCCTTTTCCAAAAAAAGTACCTTTTTCCAAAAAAAGTACCTTTTTCCAAAAAAAAGTACCTTTTTCCAAAACAAGTACCTTTTTCCAAAAAAAGTACCTTTTTCCAAAAAAAATTCCTTTTTCCAAAAAAAGTACCTTTTTCCAAAAAAAGTACCTTTTTCCAAAAAAAGTACCTTTTTCCAAAAAAAAGTAAATTTTTCCAAAAAAAAGTACCTTTTCCCGAAAAAAGTACCTTTTTCCAAAAAAAGTACCTTTTTCCAAAAAAAAAGTACCTTTTTCCAAAAAAAGTACCTTTTTCCAAAAAAAGTACCTTTTTCCAAAAAACATACATTTTTTCAAAAAAATACCTTTTTCAAAAAAAGTACCTTTTCCAAAAAAACTACCTTTTCCCAAAAAAAAGTACCTTTTTCTAAAAAAATTTTCCTTTTCCAAAAGAAGTACCTTTTCCAAAAAGAGTACCTTTTTCCAAAAAACATACATTTTTCCAAAAAAAACACCTTATTAAAAAAATACCTTTTCCAAAAAAAGTACAAATAAAGTACTTTGTAAAAACAAAGTATCTTTTTCCAAAAAATTTCGTTTTTCCAAAAAGTATCCCCCCCCGGGTATCTCCACTAAAACAAGGTTTCTTGATATTCGGCATAGACGTGCGCTAAGACGGGATTTTTGGAAATTCCTACCGGAACGGGCAAAAAGGGGAAAAGTCTCCACATAAACAGTCTCACAAATTGGAAAAGTGCCTGCCCAAACCACTGGAGGTAAGAAGTTGAAATTTGGTATAAAGGTTCCTCCACTGTAGTAGACATCGACTAAGTTTGTATTTTTGGAATTCCCTACAGGATATCCCAAAAGGAAACTCGGTGTGTGAGTTCCTCCTTCTGTGTACATAAAAGTCTCCTCCTGACGGCTTGCCCAATCCCTTTTGGCCAACCTAAAATTTTAAATATGTATTCCTTGGAGTAGACTAACTCACCGGCAACGTAATTTTTCTATTTTGGAACAGGAACATAGTAAAAATGGTGGTTGAAAGGGAAAAATGTCCCCACTAACGGCCTGCCCAAACCGCTTAGGCAATGCAGTTGAAATTTGGTATGAATGTTCCTCATCCATCGCAGATAGCCGCGAAGATGGAATTTTTGTAAATTCCTAGAGGGAGGGGCAAAAAGAAGAAAAGCCTCACCTTGGGGGCCGGTAAAAACCCCTTCGGCTAGAAACCTGAAGCTTAAAATGTGGGTCCCTGGAGTAAGGGCTAACTTATTAGAAAGATACTTTTTTGAATTTTGGACAGAGTCGTTATAAAATGGGGGCTCAAAAAGGGAAAGTTGCCCCTTAACGACCTGTCCAAACTGCTGGAACTGGGAAGCTGAAATGCGGTACTTAGGTTCCTCTTCCAGCCTAATTCCAACCGGGAGGGACAAAAAAGAAAAAGTGTCCCCCTTGACAGCCTGCTCAAACTGCTGGAACTAGGAAGCTGAAATTCCCTGTCGATGGATTTTCGGAAATTCCTACCGAGAGGGGCACAAATAGTAAAAGTTGGCTAGAAACCTGAAATGTAAAACATATGTTACTTGGAGTATGGGCTTTTTGGACCGGGAAGGTGCTTTTTGGACAGGGACATTGCAAAAATGGGGATTAATGAAGCGAAAAGTGCCGCTTAAAGGCCTGCCCAAACCGCTGGAGGTAGGAAGTTGAAATTTGGAATTAAAGTTCCTCCTCTATTGTAGACATCCGCTAAGATGAGATTTTTGGAAATTTCTACAGATATGGTCAAAAACAGGAAAAGTCTCCCCCTTAACGGCCTTGCCAAACTGCTGGAACAAGGGAGCTTAAATTCGGTATTTGGGTTCCTTCTCCAACGTTGACGTCCCCTAAGATGGTATTTTTGGAAATTCATACCGGGAGGGGTAAAAAGGGAAAAAACTTCCCCCTTGACGGCCTGGCCAAACTGCTGGATATAGAGACCTAAAATTATGTATGTAGTAGGTTCCTCCTCCAATGCAGACGTCCTCTAATACGGAATTTTTGGAAATTCCTACCGGGAGGGGTAAAAACGGAATAATTCTTCCCCTTGATGGCCTAACCGAACCCTTCGGCCAGAAACCTGTAATATATAATATGTTTTCCTTGGAGTATGGGCTAACTTATCGACAAGGCATTTCTAGGACTTTGGACAGGAACGTGGTAAAAATGGTGGTTCAAAAGGGGAAAATTGCCCCCCCCCCCCTAAAACTTAAAGAACAAGTGTATATGAAACACTAAAATTAAGAAACTAAATAGGAAACGATTGGAATTGAAACACTACACAAGTGGAATGAAATGGATATAAACGTTGAACGAGTGGAATTGAAATTATAGACAATGCAAATGGATTGGAAGAGGGAATTACCTGTTCAAACACTATCCACGGAATATGAAACTTATGTAGCATTGAAACATACTCTCCAAAAAGTTAAACAAATTTTCTAAAAGAGAAAAAACCTTAGAAAAGGAATGGAATTTATATATTCCGATATTTAAACTTCATGTAACGAAGCACCGGTGGAAGAAACCGACGCAGTAAATTTTCCAACTGAATTTGTGAATTTACTTGAATTGCCAGGTCTACCTTTACATAAACTGGAATTAAAAAAAAAAAACTTTAAGGCACGCTAACAACCCTGCTTTACGTTATTTATTTTCATTCAAAACACAAATGAACAAAACTACTTACGGGTCTATCTACCTAAGTTCGCACTTTACCAAATTATCTTAACATACACACGTATATTGCAATTTATTATGGATTCATTACTAACAATCCACTTTTATGAGAAAAAGTGATCAAATATTTATTTTAAACCCATTGTTGTGCAGAATTATTTATTTGTGGTGGCTGGGTGAAGGCTTTAAATAAAAAAACTTTAAATAAAAAAACGAATTTAATAAAAATTGTGGGAGGGCGCAGCCCCCCCCCCCTTAACCTTTGAAGCACGCTAACAACGTAGCGGGCTGCGCCCGCTAGTATTTTCATATATTTAGTTAGAATATTCTTCTACCTTAAGTTCTTTTCTCAATTTCAATTGGAGAATCTAAATTTCATTTGTTATTTTCCCAATATCAAATATAAAATCTCAATTACATATCTCGTTTTCTCAATTTGAATTAGAAAATCTCAATTACATTTGTTCCTTTCTCAATTTTAAATGGAAAATCTTAATTCCATTTGCATTTTTCTCAATTTCATATGGAAAATCTCAAAATCAATTGTTATTTTCTCAATATTAAATAGAAAATCTCAAAATCAAATGAACTTTTCTCAATTTCAAATGGAAAATCTCAAAAAAATATTCAAAAAAATATTTTTTCCTTGCAACCGGATTTGAACTCGAAACCTTCTGAACCATTTTTATAAAATCAATGCTGTACCAGTGAATTGAATTTTATACCGCTGGCAATTTCTGACTAGGTAGCACTGGACCACCACTAGTTGCAAACCTTGACATAGCACTCTAAGACCATCCTTGCCAGTGGTTTTTTTCATAAACCACCGAAATTTTTCTAAGACATATACTGGAAAAACGCTGGCAAAGCGTCCCAAATGACTGTTTTGATAGTCATTTATTTTTAACCCCGTTGTTACCCAATGGTATGCCAGTGCTTGATTTTTTTTACAATTGGTGATTTCTGACTGGGTATAGAAGGAAAGTATCATAGTAATATAAATCACTTATTTTTAGTCAAACTTCTGTAAAAGCTAATAATTTCAATAGTTTTTTTTTTATTTAGATTCTTGGGTTATTTTGGTCAACGAAAAAATAAATGTACATTAGAGCACCCATATGTGCAAAAGTGTTATTTTTACAGCTTCCCGCTCATCTTCGAATAGGTTGAGATTAAAAAATAAGAAACGTGCAAAAATTGGACTTCTGCGATGTAAACCGGCCAGGCCGTTTACATTTATGTCCTCAAAAATTACCCAAAAAAGGTTCATGGATTTATCCATCTATAACTCTTAAACCAGAAGTTTTTGGTGATTAAATTACATAGCTGTTGTTTAAAAAATGAAAAGGCAAACATTTTCTTTATACAAACTTTTAACCCTGCCATGACCGTTAGTGGTGTTTTAAGCGGTAAACATAAATTTTTTTGTCAAAACTAAACTGTGAATGTCTCTCATTTAATTTTGGAGACTTGTAAATTCATATACTCTTCAGCATATAATTAGAAATTTAGTGTAGATTAAAAGCAAATTAAGCTTCTTTTTAATATTTCGTCCATTTTATGACAGAAAGCCTAAAAACTGATCAGCTATAAGCAGTATTCAGTGTTTGGTGCGTTTTAGGTTGCAACTGTTTGTTATTGCAATAATTTTGTCATTGACAGTGAGCGGTACTTTACGCAACTTTGCAATGTTAGATGCAAATTAGGTAACAGCTGATATACAGAATTATTTGTCGTGAAAATTAACAAAAAGTTGTTTGATTATTTTGTGAAATTGTTTTAAAATGCTTATGAAAAAACTTACCTCTTTGTTTTCTGCCTCCTCCAAATAATCCCGATGAATTTTTATTTCAGCCGGCGTCGACTTTTTTGTTGGGTTTTTCGCTTTTTAATTTTTTATTTAGAGTTGTCGGCTCCGTACCTTTAATTTTGTTTGACGATGCTAAAGCGGAGAATACACGAAGGAACATTGAGTAGGGAACAAAAATATCAAAAAACGATGTCAACACGCACACACACATTCACAAAAAAATGGGCATTTCTCACGAATATTCCCTCGTGTATTCTCCGCCTTAAGTCGATGTTTACAAATGTCAGCTGTTCGAGTATCAGTAATGCAAACGCAATACACATAGCAAAAAAAGCTATACAGTTTTAGTATTGCGCAAAAGCAATGATGTGACAATTGCAATTCTGTGTATTTTGTTGTTGGATTACAAACAAAAGCTACAATATTTTGCATTTGCACTTTTGCAAGAACATACCCAGTCAGAAATCGCCAGTGGTACAAAAAATCAAGCACTGGCATACCACTGGGTAAATCCGGTGTTAAAAATAAATGACTTGCAGAACACTCATTTGGGACGCTTTGCCAGCGTTTGCAAAAAGAGTTTTACCAGTATTTGTTTTACAAAAATTTCGGTGGTTTATAAAAAAAACCACTGGCAAAGAATTGGCTTAGAGTGATATGCCAAGGTTTGCAACCAGTGGTTATCCAGTGCTACCTAATCAATGCTACCAGGCCTACAAAAATCAATTCATTGGTAGACCAATGATTTTATAAAAATGCTGACGCTTCACTAAAAAATGTTTGTAGTCAGGAGGTTCCGATTTCAAATCCGGTTGCAAGCAAAATTTTTTTTTTGGATTTTTTTTAATTTAAAATTTTTTTTGTTTTATAAAATCAATTTTTTTTTTGTGGGAAAGCTCCTTCAAGACCAACTTTTTTTTTTGCCCTCCCAACACTGGCATACTAGTTACAAAAAATTGTTTGCCAGTACTAGCATTTTGGCACAGCCAGTAGTTGTCCAGCTATTATCACTCATTTATGTGTTTAGCTATCAAATATTAATATGTCTCGTTAGCTCAGTGGGTAGAGCAATCGTCTGCCAATCTGACGGCCTGGGTTCAAATCACGGCAGGGCCAAAAAAATAAATATGAACTTTTTTTAAATTTTATTTTTGAAAATATTTTTTCAGACCACCTATTTATTGGTTTTGCCAACGTTTAAAAATTTTGTTCCTCCAGTGCTTTTCCGGCGCTTTTTGAACAGCCGGTCCTTTTGTCTAATGATGTTATCATTTTGGGAATTGGAAAGCACTTTTTTCCAGTACTTGTACCACCTGTTAAATTGCTTTGCCACCGCTTTTCCGTTTGTATTTTTCTGACTGGGTATGTATTAAACACTGAACTCTCTTATAGATTTTTTACATATGTGCACTAGGAAGCCATGTCAATCTTCCATTTTGGGTACAAGATGTGTCCAGCGAACTTATATAAAACACTACGAGGTACAGTTTTGTGGAACTACTTAACCATATAACTCTTCAATTAAAGGTACTTTTTTCAACCCGTTTTTAAAAGGGACAAAAAGACCCGTAAGCTCAAGAATTAGAGGGTTAAAATGTTCCATAAAAATGTCCCACATATTGTTTTACATGAAATAGAAGATTCACATGGTTTCCTCCTAAAATTTAGGTTTGTGGGCTTTTGAGCGGCAATTGTCTATAAGTACGAAATTAACCCTTAAACATATTTTAAGTTTTGACTTATTTCTGACATTGAACTTAAATTTTCAACCTGGATGTCTTTAGAGATTTATAGTAGAATTTCATGACAAATATTTTTGTGGAACATTTTAACCCTCTAGATTCGCAATTAAAGGTACTTTTGGACCCACAACGACCCGTAAATTGAAGAGCTAGATGGTTAAAATATTCCGAAAAAATATTTGCCATAAAATTCTACTATAAGTCTCTGAAGACATCAAAGTTTAAAATTGAGGTTCAATGCCAGAAATAAGTCAGAACTTAAAATATATTCAAGAGTTAATTTCGTGCCAATCTGAAGGCGCTCAATAGAGCACCCATATGTGCAAAAGCGATATTTTTCACCTCTCCACGCACTTTCTGGTAGATTGGGTATAAAAAATAATATTCCCCCTAAACTTAATCTTCTCGGATTAAAACAGGCCAGTCACCCGCGGCTTTTAGCCCTAGAAATGGACTAAAATTACTTCAAAGTTTATTTGCGCATAACTCTTAAAGTAAAGGTTTTACAGAAAAATACTACATAAGCATATCTACAGGCAATAATGTGGCTAGCATTTTTCCCATACAAATTTTTGACGTATCGATGACGCGTCATGGTGATTTATGAGGTTTAAATCAAAGTGATTCATATGGTTAAATACAAATTTGGCTTTAACCACCTAAATCACCATGATGGGTCATCGCTACGTCAAAAATGTGTATGAGAAAAATGATATGCATATTATTGCCTATAGATATGTTTATATAGTATTTTTCATTAAAACTTTTACTTTAAGAGTTATAGCGCAAAGAAACTTAGCGTTGATTTTAGTCCATTTTTAGGGCGGGTGACCGGCCTATTTTAATACGAAAGGACCAATTTCTGCGGGTGTTCTAATTTCATGGGTGTTCTAATGTACATGATAAAAAAAAAATATTTTATTGGAGTATACAAATAAAAATTTTTAAACTTCGAAATGCTGTGAACGAAGAAAATAATGGGGTTGCAGTTTATTATATTTGGTTATTTCGCGAAGGGTATATGAAAAGCTTTTTCTTTTTTTTTCACTCTTAGATTCATCGCTTACAAAATAAACCAGTATCTTGGGTTCGATTAAGAGATGGTCATATAATATCGGTAGATCAAACTACATTTATAGCGGATCAAAGATTTCAAGCGATATTTCAAGATGATAGAGAATTTACATGGTCGCTTCAAATAAAATATGCACAACATATAGATGAGGGTTGGTATGAATGCCAAGCAAGTTCCGAGCCAAAAATGAGTGCAAAAGTATATCTGCAAGTTATAGGTAAATATATTATTTATTGTTATTGGTCATAAGAGTACTTCATAAGGGTTAATAAAACAAACTGTGTATGAAAACTTGTTAAATTGACCTCCTATCATTTAATAACTATTCATCACTAGACACATAAAACTAATGCAATTAAAATTTACTTTTTTGTATTGCAACAAAACCTTTAATTCATACCTAGTACCCTTAACTGAATTGATTGGTGATCAATCACGTTTTGTTAAAGCCGGCAGTAAGGTAGCATTACATTGTATTGTACGTGGCACACTGGATCCACCACAGTACATTATATGGTATCGTGACAAAAACCAAATAAGTGATGATAACCAAATGGGGTGGTATACACAATTGGATCGTAATATATTTGGCAATAGCGGCGATAACCAAAATACGGTAAATTGACAATCATATGTCTCACTTTATTTAATACAAAAATTGTTATTCAATGTATACAATAACAAAAGTAATTTATCATTTATATGCATATGTCTTTTTCCTTTCTATTTTTGTATTTTTTTTTTTTTTTGGTACGTAGATTGGTTCTTTGATAATACCTTTTGTACGTAAAATGGATTCTGGTAATTATACATGCCAGCCATCGAATAGTGCATCAGTGTCAGTAGATTTACATGTGCTTAGTGGTAAGTTGTTATTCTGGTTAATGTTTGTTTATTTTACATAGAGAATTCGTAATAAGTTTGAGTTAAGCTGGTATATAATTATATGTAAAAAATCTTAAAAAAAGAATTTTAAATGAAGGTAGACAGTTAATAATGTAGGTTATCAGTAGTTTTTGTTGTAGTGTAAAATTATAAGCAAATAAGTTAGCCACAAATACCATTAATTTAACGTTGTAACTTAGCTTTTATTTATAAGCTCGATAAATAACTTTAAATATTGCCAAGACAAGTCTGCAATGTTTTTGAACATATTTCTACTAAAACGTTTTTTTAAAGAATTTTGTCATCATAAACCTGAAGTTAAAAAAGTTCATTTAAAATTCATTTTCGAGTTTTGGACCACTTTTCGCAGAATATCGACGATAAGTTATTTAAAATTTGGATTTATCATAAAATTGTCCTTTGGACATACTGAACTTGCAAACAGAGACCCATAATATAGAGATCCAACATCTATAATTTTTTAAACAAACTGTTGATGTTGCTAGCATGTGGGAAATTTTGTCAAAGGAGGATTTTAGTTTGGGAAATATTGTCAAGGTAGGATTTTATTTTGTCAAATGAGCTTTTCGCAGAGTTGTCAGGTAAGGGGATTTGGACCCAAATTATGGATTTCGACTTCGGTTTGGGGAGATATTTAAAAATTGTAAATCATAAAAGATTTAGTTTTAGGCCGAAAATAAGAATAATTTTCGGATAAATGACACAGTACAACAAACCAAGAAAAATTTGATGAATCGGGATTACGAAACATCATTTCTAATAGACTTTGGGACAAAGATCACGAATATGGTCTTAAAATCTTAAAGTAAGCTGTAGTTTAAGAAATATTTGCAAAAAACTTTTCGTAGGAAAATTAAATTTTTTAATAAACTTTTTGCAAAAAAATAAAAAATTCAAAGTAATAACGGTATTTCTTGTAACATTTTAAAATGATGAAATATGCCCTTTAGTATGATATATTGCGCGTTTCCACAGCTGCGATAATATTTCCTATATATTTAAAGTTGAAATTTCTCATTTTTTTACGATTTCGTTAATAAATAAAAAGTACAACAAACTAAGAAAAATTTGATGCATCGGGATTGCGACACATCATTTCTAATAGACTTTGGGATGCAGATTACGAATATGGCCCTAGAATTTTGAAGTTAGCTATAGTTTAAGAAATATTTGCAGAAAAATTCAATGTTGTAATAAACTTTTAGCCAAAAAATACAAAATTAAAAGCATGAACGCTATTCTTTACAAAATTTTCATAGGATGAAACGTGCCCTTTAATTTGATATATCGCACGTTTTGACAACTGCGATAATATTCTCTATATATGCATTTGAAGTTGAAATTTCTCTTTTTTCACGATTTCGTTAATAATTAATCTGCGATGAAAGGAATATTCATTTTTTTAATTTATACCATTAGTAAACATCTCATATTACTTAATTTATCAAAAACATTTCGCACTTTGTATTTTAGTTTTAAGTAAAAATTGGCTGAAGATGATAAAGATTGATTTTTTAATACCTAAAAATTAAGGAGTCTGTGATGAATGTGAAATTAAAAAACTCAGAAAAAACTATTGAAATACACACATACTTTCAAATCAATTTCAACAAAGTTTTGGATAATTTAAGTGCAAATTCCTAAAAAATAACGTTTTTAAAATATGCATATTCAAAAAAGTACTCTAAACAAGCATTTCAAATTTAGTCCGTTTTATTGTTAAACATACCGTTATGAAAACCCTACAAAAATATTTATATTTTTAAACATTTTGATTGGTTGAAAATAAATTAACTAATCTGAAAGCTCCAAAAATAAACCAAGTAAAAGTATACTGCCACCCAAAATTTTAAATGAAATCGACTTTAACAAAATTATACATTTTTGTAAATTGGCGATAAAATTTGTGTTTCAGATTGAATTTTCGGAAAATGTTGATGCAAAAGTTGTGATCTTTTTCACAAAAAGAATTCTGCAAATCCGAGTAATGGATTTTACTTTATTTGCAAAATAGGAAAGTAAGTGAAGTTTTCATTTGAATTGCAATTATATCCTAGATCCTTCATCTAATCAAAATAAGTTGGTACGTTTCTAAAAGCCCAAAGTCTATACTTTTAAACCATATTAAAAATTATCCGTAGTTTAGTCAGGTGTATGAATAAATAAGAAATTTTAACAAAAAAAACTGACTTTTTGGTAAAATTTAAATTTGCAAAAATATTTCAAAAACTAGAGCTAATTTTAAAATTTGGTGTTCACATTCGTGATACTCATCCTAAAATCCATCAGAATTGATATGTCACTTGCCGGATGCATTGTTAGTGTTGTACTGTATAATAGAGTGGGCCGAACTTTGCCGAATTGCGAATTTCAAAAACGGGGGGGGGGGGGGGGGGGGGGTGCGGAAAAGTTGCGTATGCGTCCTGTAAACAGTAAAAATAAAAATTTTGAAAATCGGTTCACGTTCAAGGTCCCCGGCGGTTGAAATTTCGAAATTTCGGAAAGTTTAAAAAAAATCCTTAAATTTTGTTAAAAAAATATTTGTTGTTGTGATATATTATTTCTAATAAATTATAGTTCGCTGAATCCAAAAAAAAATAAAAATTTTTTAATCGGCCGAAGGGGTCCTGAAATATTGCTACTTGAATTTTGCTGAAAAACACTTTTTGCATTTTTCAGTCGAGCCTTCAAAAAGTTAGTCTAAAAATGTTTTTAAATTTTTTCATTTTTAAATCTACTATCTATAGGAAATTATCTTTCATTTGAGTGTAAAAAAGTTTAAAAATGTTGAAGGGTATTCCAAGGACGCTGCGACAAAAGTTGTAAAAATTTTCAGACCCAAAAGTGATTGTTTTTTGTGATCACTGTTTTTTTTTGTTAAGTGATCAGAGATTTTATCCATTTCTTGTTTTGGATCAACATAAAGTAACATTTTTATGACTGGTCCATCTTTTTTAATAATTTTGGG